>CM077164.1:83088266-83588266 GCA_039583875.1 Platanthera guangdongensis | reverse complement strand
CGAGTTTGAATAAAAGAATCACCTTGTTTATTTGAAATCAGTGTGTTAACCAGAACTAGAGGAGGTGTTAAAATTTTCTCAACGTGGACAGCAAGGTAGTCCAAACGTCAAATTAATATCTTCGGCACTACACAGTTCTCACGTTAAACCAGCGGAAAACCAAAGAACAAAGGTTAATCCCAACAAACAATGGAAGCACAAGCAGATCTTTTATTCATTCACTTCTTTACAACACGAGTCATACATAGCGAGACATGATTTCGCTAGTATAACAGTTGTAAACAGAAAGCACCAAAAACCAAGTCGGGCGGACAACACCGGAGTCCGCCGAGACCGCCGAGGTCGCCGAGGTCGCCGAGTCCGCTGAGATCGCCCGAACTTAAGCTGCAATCCGCTGAATAGCCACGGAGTCCGCCGACGCCGCGAGGCCGCGCGGACACACCGTTATTCGTCTCCTGCTGAAGCTGAACTGAGGAACACCCCCTACCCGCCTGAAGCCGGCAGACAGGTTATTGAAGCTGGCAAAGATGAAGCAGAGCTGACAAGCCGCAGAGCGACCTCCTGCTGAATCCGCAGAGACCGCACACTTCCAAGTACTTGACCGAAGTCAAAGCCAAACTCCTACCTCCTTGAAGCTACCCGCGCGACTGTTCACTCAAGTTACTGTACATGTGCCAGGAGGGTCCTATTTATAGGCGAGGTGAGGAGTGTGGTCACCACCCTCGAGATAGCGACACCGCCCTAGCCCGCGCGATAGCAAAACACCGTCCGCCGAGTCCGCAAGAACTTAGCCGGATACCAAGGAAAACCGCCATGAGCAAGGCAATATTGGCAAACCCTCTCTAGTCCGCCCAAGCTATGCGGACAAGGCATCAGCCCGCAAAGCTTCCGACCACTGCAGGACAGCAACCCCCTTCAATGGTTGTCCGCACCAACCCGAGGCAGTCCGCAAGACTCAAGCCTCAATCTGCCACAAGTCCACGACCAAAGGCAGACAGCAACAGTCCGCCCGGCCAATCAGCAGACTTGGCGGATATGGCGGACACCATGGTCTTGGCATAGAGTGTGACCAAGTCCAAAACAATCAAAGGCCAATGCGAGCAAGGCAGACTCAAACTCCCGTCCGCCAAACACCATAGCACAGACCGCCAGCAGTCCGCAAGCTCCTCGCACACCTGCCCGACGCAGCAACCACATCCTGGACTCCATAACCAGTCCGCCAACGACCTCCACAGCAAAGCACCTGCTGTACCACCAGTGCTCGACAAGGCCTCAGCCAAGCTCTAAGCCCAGTCCGCAACAGCCCATACCGCGGACACACCAGTCCGCAAGCTTCCTGCGGACACGAGCCAAACCGCCAAACAGCACAAGCTTGCACCACGACCACTGAGCAATGCACCAGTCCGCAAGCCTCTATCCGCTCAGGCCGCTCCTTGGCTAAGCCAAAGCCAACGTCCTATCCGCATATACCAGGCCGCATAGTCTGCGGACTTCATGCAAAACAACCCGCTCAGAAGACAGTCGGCTTTCCACTAGACCTTCCACTAGGACGCACATCACAGTCTGCCCAGTCCGCCAATGCTGTCCGCCCAGGCCGCACGGCCTGTCCCGTCAACCACTTCCACTTCACAAATTTCAACAGAGGGCTCTACTGAGCTATCGATGAGTTTTGATCGGGCGAGCCTTGCTTCAGTCTCATTTATTTTGATTTTTGCTTAATTTAAAGAATAAAATGGTAATTCTCTATTGTAGGGTAGTAGTCATATTAAAATATAGGTTTAGGCCCCATACAATCCTAGATTTAAGAGACGTATGAAAATGTGAAAAGTGAGAGAGTGAATTAAAGGCTTTCGATCCTATGATGGTTCAATTATTGAGAGAGCTCTGACGACTGCAGGAATTTTGAACTCAGACTATTCAATGACCACAGTATTTCTTTATATATATATATATATATATATATATATATATATATATATATATATATATATATATATATATATATATATATATATATATATATATTGTATGGAGACCGGACGGTCTGGCGGTCTGATTCTGGCAGTTTAAAGACCGAGCGGTCTGTCGGTCTCTCTCTTGCGGTTTGATGGCTGGACTGTTGATGTGGTTATCCGGGCGGTCTGACAGTTTGTCTTAGGCGGCTTAGAGACCGGACGGTCTGGCGGTCTCCTATGGCGGCTTGTTCTCTCTTTCTTGTGGTGGCCCGGCGGTTAACTTATTCGTCTAACCGCGCAGCTTGTACGGCTTGTTTTTATGTTAAACCGCTTACACCTGTAATTATTTAGTCCCACGTTGTTTAATTGTAATCTCTCTCATCTCTTTCATTATATAAAAGGGAGGCTATACCTTTATAATAGATACGTTTTTGGATAATAAAAATTTTGTTACTTTAATTTTTCGGTCTCTTGTTTTCTGTTCTCACATGGTATCAGAGGACTCGATTTTTTCCTCCTGATTCTGTGAGCTTGCTCCGTCCGCGTAACCTATCCGCGCGGCTTGCTCCTTCTTCTCGTGATATGTTTGTGACTTTTGTCTTCCGCATGTTTGCACCCTGTTCGCGTGGTTTCTGTCTCCTCTTTGTCGCTGCCCTTTGTGTGCGCGACCTGTCTCTTTCTTTGTCTCCGCGACCTGTTTTCATGGTTGCGCTGCTTATTCTCTCCCCACGATCTCCCTTTATTCGCGCGGTCAGTTTCTGTTCGTGCGATCTCTGCTCTGTTCGCACGACCTGTTTGCCTTTCTCACGAACTCCCCCCAGTTTGCGTGGTCTTCTCTCTCTCCTGTTCACGCGGCCTTCTCTCTAGCCGTGCGACTTCGTTCCCTCTGCTTTGCTCTGCTTCTTGGTTGTGACCATCCTAACAGCACGTCCTGCTTGTTGTTCGTCCGGCTTTGTGTTTCTGCCCTTGTCATCACGACCTTTTTCTCTCCCCTTCCTGTTGTTCTCGCGCGGCCTCCTGTTTGATCATGCGGTCTCTCTTCTATAGTCTCCACCTCCTCCACGCACTCCTCCTCGGTGGTCACATCTTCCGGTAGTGCCCAAGTTGTTACGCACGGCAGATAGTTGATCGACTCTGCAGTTACCAATCATATTATAGGCAATCTTCAGTGTTTTTCTCTTCTAGAAACATATGATCGGTTGCCCCCGGTGTTTGTTGAGGACGGCTCTTCCTCACCGGTCAATGGTATGGGAATGGTTCAAGTCACTGCGTCTCTTTGCCTGACAGATACCCTCTATGTGCCCAAGTTCCCTTGCAATTTATTATCGGTTACTTCTCAATGCAAGCAATTATGGTGTTCCGTCACATTCACTCCTACTTCTTGTTCTTTTCAGGATCCGAACTCCCAACAGATGATTGCTACTGGGACTGAGAGAGGCAGCCTCTACTTCCTCGATAACATTTCTGCTCTATCCGCCTTCTCCTCCTCCTCTACAGATCTTCTCCACTGGCGTCTTCACCTTGGACATGCTCCTCCCCTGCTTCTTCACCAGCTTCTGCCCCACCTCCCTCTGCATCCTCCTCCTCTTAACTGTGATACATGTCAGCTTGGCAAGCATCACCACTCCTCCTTCCCACCAATGCAAAGTTGTGGCTCTTCCCGTCCGTTCGACCTCGTTCACTTTGATGTATGGGGTCCTGCTCTTACCCTCACCATCGGTCGGGGTAGTTCATATTTTGTCACATTTATTGATGATTTCTCTATATGTATGTGGGTATATCTTCTAAAGGATCGCTTCGAACTGTTCTTTGTCTGGACATTGTTTTATTATATGATTAAGGCTCATTTTGATACATCTATTAAAATCTTTCGTTCTGATAATGCTAAGGAGTATCTTAGCCATGATTTCTCTTCTTTTTGTATGCACTATGGTGTTATTCATCAAACTAGCTGTGTCTACACCTCACAGCAAAATGGGACGGCGGAACGCAAAAACCATCACCTCCTCGATGTGCTCGCACTCTGATGACACAGATGCATGTTCCTCGCTCTTATTGGGGCTATGATGTCCTCCTATCCTATTATCTCATCAATCGCATTCCCTCCACAGTTCTTCACGGTGCCACCACATTCTCCATTCTATATCCAAACAAGAATCTGTTTTCTCTTACTCTGCGCATCTTTGGGTGCACCGCCTTTGTGCACTCTCCCGCTGCCACCCGTGACAAACTCTCACCATGGGCCACTAAATGTGTCTTTCTGGGGTACTCTACCACTCAGAAAGGTTATTGTTGTTTTAACCCCGTTACCCGCAAGCAGTTCGTCTCTACGGATGTCATCTTCTTTGAAAATGCATCTTACTTCTCTCCTGCCTCCTCCTCTACTCATGATTATCCTACTTCTCATATCAACCCATCTGTTCCCTCTACACCTACTAACGTTCCGCCACGTCCATCATCTCCACCCTCTCCTCCTCCATGTCCACCTCCCGCAATATCTCCCTCCTCTCCACAACCGTCTCTCTCTACTGCTGGGCCAGCACTCTCCACTACGGATGCTCCAGATACTGAGGAACCCACTGACCTGGATCTCCCTATTGCTCTTTGTAAAGGGGTTCGGGCATGTACCCAACACCCGCTTGCTGCTGTTGTTTCCTATGATCGTCTTACCCCTTATCGCAGAGCTTTTGCACTGGCTATCTCGGCCACTGCCACCCCCCATTCCTACCAGAAGGCCCTTACTATTCCTAGTTGGAAAGCTGCCATGGATGAGGAGATTTCTTCTCTCACTGAACGGGATACATGGACCCTCTATCCTCCTCCCTTTAGCACAGATGTCGTTGGCTGTCACTGGGTCTATGTGGTGAAGTTCCGCCGTGACGGCATTGTGGATCGTTACAAGGCCCGTCTTGTTGCCAAAGTCTTTACCCAGACATATGGGGTTGACTATTTTGACACCTTCTCTCTAGTTGCTCGTCTCAGCACTATCAGGGTCCTGCTCTCTGTGGTTGTCAACCGGGATTGACCCATTTCTTAACTGGATGTTAAGAATGCATTTTTATATGGGGATCTTTAGGAGGACGTCTATATGGAGCAACCTCTAGGGTATGTTGTTCAGGGGGAGAAAGGTATGCCAGCTACGGAAGGCTATTTATGGTCTCAAGCAAAGCCCTCGGGCATGGTTTGACAAGTTCAGTGGGATTGTAGCAGCCATGGGTTTTACGAGAAGTTCTGCCGATCACTCCTTATTTATTCGCAAAACCTCCTTGGGTCTGGTAGTGCTTGTTGTATATGTGGATGATATTCTTCTCACTGGATATGACCAGGCTGGGATAACCTTGACAAAGAAGAATCTTCGCCAACACCTGGTCACAAAGGATATGGGGTCTCCAAAATACTTTCTGGGGATAAAAATCTCTCGGAAGCCCAACTCCCTTGTCCTCTCTCAACGCAAGTATGCTCTTGATTTGCTAAAAGAGGCAGGGTTGACTGTGGCTAAACCTGCCTGATGCCCCATGATGACTGGAGAAGATAAAACAAGGACGAATGACTCTCCTCTTCTTTCAGATGTTACAAGATATAGACGTATGGTTGGCAAACTTATATATCTCACGGTGACCAGACCCGACATCGCCTATGTTGTAGGCAAGGTTAGCCAATTCATGCAGGCTCCTAGGGAGTACCATCTATAGCCTGCCCTGAGGATATTGGAGTATGTTAAATCAGCGTCTGAGAAAGGATTAATCTTTCAGAAGAATGGTCATTTGAATATTGAAGCATACTCAAATTCAAGCTATGCTGATGACAAAGGAGACCGCAAGTCAACGTCGGGCTTTTGCACCTTTGTGGGAGGAAATCTTGTGAGCTGGAAGAGCAAGAAACAGTCTGCCGTTTCTAGGTTCAGCGCCAAAGCAGAATATCGAAGTATGACATCGACCACATGTGAATTGAAGTGGTTATGGGCCTTCATGCTTGACTTAGGAGAGGTCTACAATTATTCTCTACCTATGTTTTGTGATAACAAAGCCGCTATATACATCTCCAAAAATTTGGTCTTCCATGAGAGAACAAAGCACATTGAAGTCAACTGCCACTTTATTCGGGAAGAGATTTCAAGAAAAATAAATTTATACTCCATTCGTCACCTCCGATAAAGAGCTGGCAGATATTTTGACCAAATCAGTGTTCGCCTCTTTTCTTCACATTTGCGACAAGCTGGTCATGATTGACATATATGCTCCAGCTTGAGGGGGAGTGTTGATCTATGGAGACCGGGCGGTCTAGCTGTCTGATTCTGGCGGTTTAGAGACTGAGCGGTCTATCGACCTCTCTCCTGCGGTTTGATGGTTGGACTGTTGCTGTGGTTATCCGAGCGGTCTGACGGTTTGTCTCAGGCGGCTTACAGACCAGACGGTCTGGCGGTCTCCTATGGCGACTTGTTCTCTCTTTCTTGTGGTGGCCGGGCGGTTAGCCTATTCGTCTAACCGCGCGGCCTGTTCGGCTTCTTTTTATGTTAAACCGCTTACATCTGTAATTATTTAGTCTCATTGCTTAATTATAATCTCTCTCATCTCCTTCATTCTATAAATGGGATGTTATACATTTGTAATAGATACTTTTTTGGATAATAAAAATTTTGTTACTCCAATTTTGCGGTCTCTTGTTTTCTGTTCGCATATATATATATATATATATATATATATATATATATATATATATATATATATATATATATATATTATAAACTAATATATCATTCTTCAATCACACCGCTCTTTCAATATTAGCCGCACGATCGTCTATTAATCAAAGGCCACAGATCGTCCACTTATGCAAAAGCCTCTGGATAATCCTTCCTCCGCTCCTTCCTACGCAAACCACGAAACTTTGCCCGCGTTTTACTCTAAGCCACGCACTAAAATAGTAGACCGAACAGAACTGACAATCCCAATCCATTCCACTTCCACGCTCGCTGCTCTTCCTCTTCCTTCTCCAAAATAGTTCTTAGTGCAAAATTAACCACCACCTGAAGCCCCAACCACTGCCCCTCCTCTTCCTTCTCCATAACAACGAACAAATCACTGGAAGCCGCCACCGTTGCTGCCCCTTTCACGGGAAACCCACAGACCTATGACTCCCCTGCATCGAACGGCCTGGATCTGGCCTCCAAGCAACTCTAGCGACCACTCGAAGCCCCATCCATTCCACTCCCGCTTATCTTCCTCTACCGAAATAACATATCCCCCGCTTGAATCCCCATCACTGTGGCAGCTGCTCCTCTTCCTCTTCTGAAATTTTTGGGTAAGATCTTTCATTTAATGTATTAATGCCTTTCTCTCTCTTCCCCTCCTATCTTTCTCAGTTCTTTTAGTATGAACATCTTCTCCTCATTTTATTTCTTCTTGCTTGCAAACAGAAACTGCTTATACTTTGGCCCTCTTCTCTTTGACAATATCATAGATCACCTTATATATCAATATATATGAACCTGTATTTGCCTATGTTTGCTTGCACTCAATTTTCATTTGCCTTTTACAGATTACCATATGTTGGATGTTCATGCATTTAGATTTCTCCATTGTCTACATTATGAAGGTACAATGAAATCTGAATATGTTCTAGAAAAATTAGAAGATTAAAAGTTGAGGATTTTGGCTGTTTTTGTAAGACCCCCCTCCCCCTTACCAAGGAAGGCTACCGGGTCTTATGCCCAGAACCGCCGTCTTACGGTGACACTAACGCACGGGTTAGTCGACACCGCAACACGCCTATTCTGCCGGCTAATACGATCATAAAACCTGTAGGCCAACATGAGAAAAAGAAGTATAGCAGTATATCAAATCCACTAGTCCACAAGTCACAGAGTACATATCATATATATAAATGAAGAGTACAAAAACATAGTCCACAATGAGTACAAATGAAAGAGTAATAAGGGCTTATGCCCAGTACATCATATCAACTCTCTCTCAAATCAAGCGGAAGCTAATCTAATACATCAAAACTCGTCCCACCTGAGGACACGCAGTAGTAGTAGCCTGCGGTAGCGGTATCTGCTCCTCAAGTCCTGCCTCCTCGTCGTGCTGGTGCTCCATCTCCACGAGCTCCTAAAATATTATGGTCACCGACCATTAGTCAAAAATACTAAGTCGTTTCCTCCGCATCTCGCCCCGCAGCTCCTAGGCACTGAGCGGAAGGATGAAGCGGAGGACAACAAGGGGTAGCAAAAGTGGAAGCAGGTGACAAGAACTAACTAGCAGTTGTAATGGATATTATTATTCTACTCTAGCAGTCCTAAGTATATAGTACAAGTAAGTAAAGTGCAGTACTAGTAAAGGAAGTAAAGAACAGAAAGTAAGAGCAGAAAAGTAAAGTAAAGCTGAAAGGTAAAGCTATCTACCATCACAAAAGTACCTTAACTTATAAAAATGCCCATACAAATTTATAAGTTAAGGTTTCGAGGAAATTTAACTTATCATATAAAAGAGCCCATAATAATTTATATGATAAGGATCTATGAAGCGTATGACCTAATATGAATTAATGTCATGATGCAATTTATGCACAGGCAAGTGCAACTCACACACAACGACTCTGTGATCGCAGACCTTTAGTTCCCACTTTTTGAGAGCTAGCATCACTCTCGGGTACCACCACTGTGGCTATGACAGCAGCAGAGCGGGCGTCTCCACTTCTAGGTCGGTATGCACACTACCAAACCTTAGACCCCTATCATACGCCTCTGTACACGTCCAAGGTGCACTCTAGAGTCTCTGCGTACGTACTTTGCTGACAACCCATCAGTCTTGCACTGCTCTGACCAAACAAAATCTGCATCCTTCTTCGTCAAGGACGTGAGGGGGAGGGCTAACCTCGAGAATCCCTCCACGAACTTACGATAATAACCTGCTAACCCCAAGAAACTGCGTATGTCTGATTCTGTCTTCGGTCGTGGCCAATTCCATACTGCCTCTATCTTGGCTGGATCCACTGCCAATCCAGCCCCACTGATAGTGTGCCCCAGGAAAACCACCTCCTGGGGCCAGAACTGGCACTTAGAAAACTTCGCATACATCTGGAATTCTCTCAGTCTCTGCAAAACCTGTGTCAAGTGTGAAAGTCCACCTAGTGTCAACTATCTTCACCTATGGGGGGGGATAGGTGACGTGCAGCGTTTTTGCGGAATTTAAAATTGTACCTGCACAAGAAAATAAAACAACACAGCAAACAGAATACACAAGCTATTTATAGTGGTTCCCCGATTTGGGTACATCCACTTTCCCCCTTCGACCTATCTCCCAACAAGGGACGACTCGGTTACTTCTCCAACAGGATTGAAATCCAATCCTTGCACTATCGGAAGGAACCCTTCCACACGTAGGAGTCAACACTCCCACAACACGGGTTGCACCCAACCCTTACAACTAGGAACCTACGTTCCTTTACAACAAAAGTAAAACTAGAATGTACAAAAGATACAAACTACGTTTGGAGACTAAGGTGTCCCTCTTTGTTGACGACGTGTTCTTGAAGTCCACAAAGAGTCCACAACCCTAGATCTCTCTTGGAGAGGATCTCCCCGTAACCGGCGGCGGCAAGATGGGCGGCGGCTAGGTTCACGGGATCGGCGACGACGACGATGTGCGGCTGCTGTACTTTAGAGATCCAAACTTCGTAGCGAAGCTAGCTAGGTCTACCAACGGTCACACTGGGATCAATCGTCTCGATCGATTCGGATGGGGAAGATTTTCCCGATCAACAAATCAAGAGACAAGAGATCTCCGGTTAGACACATGAGACTCTAAGCTTGGCTAAGCTTCTATCGCCGGAAGATCAGGAAGAATCTCGATCAAAAGCGGCGACCAACTAGCGCGAGCGGCGACGGCGGCGGCGGAGCAGTTTCGCGATTTTAGGTCAAGATCGTCGCTCGGCTTCTTTCTGTGTGTCGTTACTGTTCAAAAATACTCGTATATATACTGTAAACAACTTCAATATGACTGTTGTGGGTCCCACAAGTAGAAACCCAAAATCCGGTTCAAAATAGTGCCAGCGGCAGAATCCGGTCCAGCTTGATCCCGAAAATTGCCCAAGTAAAAATCGGCGAGAATCACATGTGATTCTCGTCGAATCGTCGAGAATCAAGGGTGATTCTCGACGATTCGGCGAGAATCACAAAGTGATTCTCGACGATCCGTCGAGAATCACAAAGTGATTCTCGTCGATCCGTCGAGAATCACAACGTGATTCTCGTCGAATCTGACTTGATTGCACTCTGATTTAGCCGGCGAGAATCAGCCAGTGATTCTCGACGATTCGGCGAGAATCACTAGTGATTCTCGTCGATTCTTACTTAGATGATTTTTCATCTTACGCCTCTGAGTTGCTCTTTGACTCATCCTTGCTCCTTGTCTGCTCTTGCATAAACACAGCCCTGTACTTGAAAGTAAGTGCACTCCAATAGAGAGAGTACACGTAGGCCAACACACTGATCTGCTCAACGAGGGATTACGTCGTGCAGACCCGTGTATATTGACCTACTGCACCCTGACATTGGTGTGCACTTAGCGTGGAATAACTGCAAGCACAACTTAAAATATTTTGTCAAAAACATTGCCTATTTACCTTAGCTTGTTCAGGGGCTTCTTCAAATCAGGTACGTTGTGGATACAATACCCAACAATCTCCCCCTATTTGAAGAATCCTAAACCCTACAAGCTAAGGTGAATAAAGCGTATGGGAATGAAAATCATAACCTCCTTGAAATTTAGCTGAGAGAGATATTCATTACCAATACCAATTTCTTGGGAGCAAACTTGGAGCCACCTTAGCCTTAGCCGAGAGGGTAATCTCCCCCTTTTCGGCTTCTGCAAATCTGGGTCTGTAGAATTTGACCCCTTGCTCCCCCTCAGTTCTTGCACCTGTGCTCACAATAGAGTTCCTGGCAGAGGCTCCCCCTAGAGCTTGGCCTCGTCTTGATTCTGGAGCTTCTGTAGTCTTCATTCCTCATAATTTAGCATCCCCAATTCAGTTTTGAAAAGACTGAACTTGGCCTCGTCTAAGGGCTTTGTGAATATATCTGCAATCTGCTTGTCCGTGGGGACATAACAGAGAGAGATGTCCTTGTTCTCCACGTGCTCCCGAATGAAGTGGTAGCGCACTTCAATATGCTTCGTTCTGCTGTGCGATACCGGATTGTTGGCAATTGCAATTGCACTGGAGGAGTCGCAGTACATTGGAACTTCCTTGAACTGAAGGTCGTAGTCGGCTAACTGGTTTCTGATCCATAGGAGTTGTGCACAACAGCTGCCTGTCGAGATGTACTCAGACTCTGCTGTGGAGGTTGCAACACAATTCTATTTCTTGCTATTCCAGGAAATAAGCCTTCGTCAGAGAAATTGACACGTCCCGGAGGTGCTTTTCCTGTCATCCCTGCTCCCTGCAAAATCAGCATCTGAAAAACCTATTAGCTCGACATCATTATTTCTCGGGTACCACAAGCCAAGATTGGGAGTACCTTTAAGGTATCTTAGAATTCGCTTTGCAGCGACATAGTGAGATTCCTTAGTGTTCACCTGATATCTGGTACAGACACATGTGGAGAACATGATATCCGGTCTACTGGCAGTAAGGTAGAGCAGGGATCCAATGATGCTTCTGTATTTGGTCTCATCGAAAGGTTTACCTTTCTCATCCTTATCCAGAGACATAGTGGATCCCATTGGAGTCCTCATAGAGGTTGCATTCTCCATACCAAATTTCTTAAGGAGTTCATTTGTGAACTTCGTCTGAGAGATGAAGATTCCATCCTCAGACTGTTTCACTTGAAGTCCCAAGAAATACTTGAGCTCTCCCATACTGCTCATTTCAAACTTTCCTTGCATAAGTTTAGAAAACTTTTTTGCAAAGATTGTTGTCCATTGAGCCGAATATAATGTCATCGACATAGATTTGCACCAGCAAGATCTTGCCTTTGACTTCCCTGAGAAACAATGTTTGATCTATTTTACCTCTAGAGAACTTGTTCTCAAGAAGAAAACTAGATAAAGTCTCATACCAAGCTCGTGGAGCTTGTTTTAAACCATATAGAGCTTTATTGAGAAAATACACATGATTGGGATAAGTAGGATTGACAAAACCTGGGGGTTGAGCGACGTATACTTCCTCTTTCAGGTCTCCGTTCAGGAATGCTAATTTCACATCCATTTGATAGACTATGAATCCTTTGTGCGAAGCATACGCCAGGAACAATCTGATTGCCTCGAGCCTTGCTACTGGTGCGAAGGTCTGGTCGAAGTCAATCCCCTCCTCCTGTCTGTAACCTTGAGCCACCAGCCTTGCCTTGTTCTTTATGATGACACCATGTTCATCCAGCTTGTTTCTGAAGATGCACTTGGTGCCAATCACATTCTGCTTGTATGGTCTGGGAACTAGCGTCCAAACGTTGCAACATTCGAATTGATGTAGTTCATCTTGCATGGCCATAATCCATGCGGCATCTTTGTTCGCCTCGTCGAACTTCTTTGGCTCAACCTGTGACAGGAAGCTAAGATGCAAAATTTCGTTAATAGTACCTCTTCGTGTTCTGACACCGACATGAGGATCTCCGATGATCTGATCTCTAGGATGATCCCTCACGTGTCGGAGCTCTAGAAGTCTGGCGTCTGGAGCTTCGACTACTTCTTGGGCTTCTCCTTCTTCTAAGAGATTTGTTCCATTTTGATCTTCAACGTTCCCAGATGACGTGGAGGTGGAAACTTTGACGTACTTAGGAGTTTCATCTTTAGCGGTCTCATCGAGATCCAGCTATTCAAGTCGTGCACCTGCATCTTCAAGAATACCATTGGAAGAATTGTTGTTAAGCAAACT
Organism: Platanthera guangdongensis; assembly: GCA_039583875.1. Classification (NCBI taxonomy): domain Eukaryota; kingdom Viridiplantae; phylum Streptophyta; class Magnoliopsida; order Asparagales; family Orchidaceae; genus Platanthera; species Platanthera guangdongensis. Next base: position 83,575,445 of record CM077164.1, on the reverse strand, counting down.
TCTTTCATCAAATACAACATTAATTGATTCTGCTACCACTAGGGTTTTCTTATTGAAGACCCTATATGCCCGACTGTGGGAACTATAGCCCATGAATATGCCTTCGAAGCATTTTTCACCACATTTAGTACGCGGGTACTTCCCATTATTCAGTACATAGCATCTGCAACCAAAGATCCTCAAGTATTACAGGGTTGGTTTCCTGCCTTTCAGTAGCTCGTAAGGCGTCTTACGATGATGCTTGTTGATCAATGCTCGGTTTTGTACATGACAAGCTGTATTGACGGCCTCTGCCCAGAAGTATTCTGGGAGAGAAGCGTCTTTCAACATTGTCGTGCAGGCTTCAATGAGAGTTCTATTTCTCCTCTCTACAACTCCATTTTGTTGAGGAGTGCGTGGGGAGGAAAACTCATGAAAGATACCTTGTTCTTCACAAAACTCTGTCATAGCACCAGATTCAAATTCTGTTCCATGGTCACTTCTGATTTTGAGCACTGAGCAGCTAAATTCGTTCTGAACCTGCTTGACAAAGCTAGTGAAGATGTCAAACATATCTGACTTTCGTTTTAAGAAGAACACCCATGTAAACCGAGAATGATCATCAACTATCACTAGCGTATATGACTTGCCTCCCAAGCTATGAACTTGCATTGGACCAAACAAGTCCATATGTAGAAGATAAAGACACCGGGAAGAGTCTTTGTCTGCAATGCTCTTAAAGGTAGCCCGAGTCTGTTTGCCCATCTGGCATGCAGGACAGGGGCTATCTTTGATGCACTTGATACTGGGAGCATCCCTTACTAAGTTCTTAGAAAACATCATACTAATTGTCTTGAAATTAATATGTGCCAATCTCTTGTGTCATTGATCACAAAGAGATGCACTGCCAGCTGCCACTAGGCATACGGGGGTAGATGAATCTAAACTGAGAAAATCTAAGCAGAAGATATTTCTGCTCTTAATGTCTGATAATACCGTCTCAGAAGAGGTACGTGAAATTATCAGACATTTATCCTTGCAGAACTTAACGTCATAACCTTTGTCACATAACTGACTTACACTGATCAGGTTATGGTTTAACCCTTCAACATAAGCCACGTCGGTGATAGAGATTATACCGTTTGAAATCATACCGTAACCTGTGGTGACTCCTCGATCTGATCCTCCAAAGATGACTTTGGGTCCATTCTCGACTTGAGTGTAATCACGCAGCAGGCTTCTTGTCCCAGTCATATGTCGGGAGCATCCACTGTCCAAGTACCAGATCGGCGTTTTGGTGGCCTTTGGACATTCCTGCAAAACAAGATTAATTTCCCATAGGAACCCAATCGAACTTGGGTCCTAGATTCCTGGTTAGCATACTCCCCCTCGATTGGTTAACCCTACGAGTGGTCGGCCTCGCATTGCTAACATAAGGAGTCTCGTGATACCTTGGATTAAACCAACAATCCACGGCAAAGTGACCGACTTTGCAACAACACCAACAGTCAAATCTGTTGTACCTCTTCCTAGGCTCCTGCCTTCCCCTGGGAATGGTGGGTACAGCCGGGGCCTTGGATCTGGAGGTGGAGGCCTTATAGTGATTGCAGTCACATGACTTCTTCACCTTCTGTTCCTTCAGTATAACAGGCTTGGCTCTTGGTGCCTGCTTTCCATTATGGCCGCTAGAGAATTGACCATAATTTCCCATGTGGATTTCCTCATAAGGTGCCTTGAGGGCACTCTCACCGAAGTTCCGGGGAAAGGTCCAACCATCATATCGGCTCTTTGGCTTTGCAACCGAGGGTCGGAAATGATGACCAAAGGTTGATTCAAAGTCATGTTGGTTGCAAGGAAAGCTAGGCTTTCTGAACGCAACAGTACTAAGTGGAGCCTATCCCTTTTCATCAGCAGAGGCCTTCTTGGCGGCCTTATTCTTCCTCTGGTTCCTGTTTCTCCTGGATGAGGAACCAGATACCCCTACATGTCCCAAGCCAGCTCCTTTGGCCTGAGCAGAGAAGGTATCAACTACTGGAAGAACGGTTTTTGGCATAGAGAAGCTCTTGACGATATTCCTTTCTACCGCAAGTTGTTCTTCCAACTTGTCGACTTCCTCCTGCTTAAGATCCAGGAGCTTAAGAGACTCTGAATGCTTTGAAGTCAGGTCAAGGTACTCCTGTCGGAGAGAAATCAAACTAGTGACCTCTTCCCTTATGGATACACACTCACTCTTAAGGAATTTCACTTCCTTTTTCTCAGACTTCAGTCTCTTACGGCACTCCTCGAAAGTGTTGAGCAGAAGCTCATACTTCTCGAGGAGCTCCGCTTCACGGGCCGAAAGGCTATCTTCAGGTTCATCATCCTGAGACTCAGGATCAGATTCAGAGTCGGAGAGAGGGGTGTGAGCTTTTACCTTCCCAGTAAATGGGGGGCATTCTCCTTCTGAGTCGTAGCGACCCACCAGCCCGAAGTAGGCTTCCTCATCATCACTGGAGTCTGAGGAATCAGACTCACTCAGTGTCTTTGGCCTTTTGGCGATGTAGCTCCGCTCTTTCTTCTTATCTCTAGAGAATTTGTGCTCCTCTCCTTTCCCTTTTTCTCTCTTGCCTTGATAGCAGTCGGCCACGACGTGTCCTGGCTTATTGCATCCAAAGCAAATAATGTCAGAGGAGCGATGTTTGTTTGGTTTAGAAGCATACCTGTCAGAAGAATAATTTTGCTTCTGATGCCTGAAGGAGGAGCCGTCTTTCTTTCTTTGATTTCTCATCTTGAGGAACTTCTTGAATTCTCGGGTGATGAGGGAGAAATCCTCCTCCGACAGCTCTGAGCTGGAGGAGCATGGCTCGGAGTCCTCCTCCTCATCCTTCTTCCTGGCACGGTATGAAACCGCACCCTTGCCTTTTCTGGAGTGACTGGCTTTTAGAGCCACAGTCTTTTCTTTGGATGCAGCCTTCTCTGCTTCTTCTTCTGCTTTCCTGGTGTTCAGCTGAAGCTCATAGGACATCAGCTTCCCAAACAGAATTTGCGGGTCTGTTTCAGCTAGTCTGCCAAACTCTCGGATGGCGCAGATCTTTGTGTCCCATTCCTTAGTAAGGAACCTAAGGAATTTATCATTGAGTTCACCATTAGTGAACACTCTTCCGTATCCTTTGAGGGCGTTGACAATCTTGAGGAAGTTCTCGTAGGTGACTCCGATCTCTTCCTTAGGCCCTTGTCTGAAGGCCTCATATTTCTGGTTCAGGAGGGATCTCCGATTATCCCTCACTTCATCAGTGCCCTCCATTAGGATGATCAGGCAATGCCAGATCTCCTGTGTTGTCCTGCAGTTGCAGAAGTTCTGCATCATTGAGTCATCAACTGCGCTGACCAGAATGTTCTGCGCCTTCTTGTCAAGTCCCACTAGCACCATCTCATCCTTGTCCATTTCAGAAAGTGTCTTCGGCACTTTCTTGGTAGGATCAATGGTGGAGACCTTAGTGGGGACATAAGGTCCCTCCTCCACGATCATGAAGAGTCGAGGATCAACTGCTTCCATGTAGAACCTGATCCTTTCCTTCCAGATAGGAAAGTTGAGCCTGGTGCACACTAGGATCTTGCCTGTGAACTTGAGCCCGTCCATAGTAGATGTTTGCCTACTTCTTGACACTAGCGGCAGGATTCAACTAAAGGTGTTAACCTTTTTGATGAGGAACCTCGCTTTGATACCACTTGAAAGTCCACCTAGTGTCAACTATCTTCACCTATGGGGGGGGGGGAATAGGTGACGTGCAGCGTTTTTGTGGAATTTAAAATTGTACCTGCATAAGAAAATAAAACAACACAGCAAACAGAGTACACAAGCTATTTATAGTGGTTCCCCGATTTGGGTACATCCACTTTCCCCCTTCGACCTATCTCCCAACAAGGGATGACTCGGTCACTTCTCCAACAGGATTGAAATCCAATCCTTGCACTATCGGAAGGAACCCTTCCACACGTAGGAGTCAACACTCCCACAACACGGGTTGCACCCAACCCTTACAACTAGGAACCTACGTTACTTTACAACAAAAGTAAAACTAGAATGTACAAAAGATACAAACTACGTTTGGAGACTAAGGTGTCCCTCTTTGTTGACGACGTGTTCTTGAAGTCCACAAAGAGTCCACAACCCTAGATCTCTCTTGGAGAGGATCTCCCCGGAACCGGCAGCGGCAAGATGGGCGGCGGCTAGGTTCACGGGATCGGCGGCGACGACGATGTGCGGCTGCTGTACTTTAGAGATCCAAACTTCGTAGCGAAGCTAGCTAGGTCTACCAACGGTCACACTGGGATCAATCGTCTCGATCGATTCGGATGGGGAAGATTTTCCCGATCAACAAATCAAGAGACAAGAGATCTCCGGTTAGACACGTGAGACTCTAAGCTTGGCTAAGCTTCTGTCGCCGGAAGATCAGGAAGAATCTCGATCAAAAGCGGCGACCAACTAGCGCGACCGGCGACGGCGGCGGCGGAGCAGTTTCGCAATTTTAGGTCAAGATCGTCGCTCGGCTTCTTTCTGTGTGTCGTTACTGTTCAAAAATACCCGTATATATACTGTAGACAACTTCAATATGACCGTTGTGGGTCCCACAAGTAGAAACCCAAAATCCGGTTCAAAATAGTGCCAGCGGCAGAATCCGGTCCAGCTTGATCCCGAAAATTGCCCAAGTAAAAATTGGCGAGAATCACCTGTGATTCTCGTCGAATCGTCAAGAATCAAGGGTGATTCTCGACGATTCAGCGAGAATCACAAAGTGATTCTCGACGATCCGTCGAGAATCACAAAGTGATTCTCGTCGATCCGTCGAGAATCACAACGTGATTCTCGTCGAATCTGACTTGATTGCACTCTGATTTAGCTGGCGAGAATCAGCCAGTGATTCTCGACGATTCGGCGAGAATCTGAATCGGCGAGAATCACTTTGTGATTCTCGTCGATTCTTACTTAGATGATTTTTCATCTTACGCCTCTGAGTTGCTCTTTGACTCATCCTTGCTCCTTGTCTGCTCTTGCATAAACACAGCCCTGTACTTGAAAGTAAGTGCACTCCAATAGAGAGAGTACTGTTGGGTATTGTATCCACAATTACCTGGATTTGAGGAAGCCACCTGTCAAGATAAGATGAATTCACAATGTATTTGATGAAACCTCTTAAGTTGTGCTTGCAGTTATTCCACGCTAAATGCACACCAATGTCAGGGTGCAGTAGGTCAATATACACGGGTCTGTACGACGTAATCCCTCATTGAGCAGATCAGTGTGTTGGCCGACGTGTACTCTCTCTATTGGAGTGCACTTACTTTCAAGTACAAGGCTGTAACTATGCAAGAGCAGACATTGAGCAAGGATGGGTCAAGGAGCAGCTCTTGGGTGGAAAGACGAAAAATCGTCCAAGTATAATTCGACGAGAATCACCAAGTGATTCTCGCCGATTCGGCGAGAATCACTAGTGATTCTCGCCGAATCGTCGAGAATCATTAGTGATTCTCGCCGACTCTATCCGGCTACCTCAAAGCGGTGCTAAGTAAGATTCGGCGAGAATCACTAGTGATTCTCCCCGAACCCATCGTTCAGCAGATCATGGCCAAGTAATATTCGTCGAGAATCAACAAGTGATTCGGCGAGAATCATCAAGTGATTCGGCGAGAATCACTAGTGATTCTCGACGAATCGTCGAGAATCACTAACTGATTCTCGCCGATTCGTCGAGAATCACCTTCGATTCTCGCCGATTTTGACTTGGCAATTTTTCTGGAAACAGCTGGACCGGATTCTGCCTCTAGCACTGTGTTGAACCGGAACTAGGGTTTCCTTCAGGTGGGACCCACAACGGTCATATTGAAGTTGTCTACAGTATAAATACAGGGTATTTTTGAACAGTAAACAGCGAACGGAGAAAAAGACGAAAACACGGGCCGCGACGTAACCTAGATCGCGAGTTCCGCTCCGCCGCCGCCGTCGCCGCTTGAGAGAGTTAATCGCCGGTCTTGATCGTGGTTTCTTCCAGATCTCCAGTCGATAGAAGCTTAGCCAAGCTTAGCGTCTCACGTGTCTAACCGGAGATCTCTTGTCTCTTGATTTGTTGATCGGGAAAACCTTCCCCGTTCGAATCGATCAAGACGACTGATCCTAGTATGACCGTTGGTAGACCTAGCTAGCTTCGCTACGAAGTTTGGATCTCCAAAATACAGCAGCCGCACATCGTCGTCGCCGCCGATCCCGTGAACCTAGCCGCCGCCCATCTTGCCGCCGCCGGTTCCGGGGAGATCCTCTCCAAGAGAGATCTAGGGTTGTGGAATCTTCGTGGACTTCAAGAACACGTCGTCAACGAAGAGGGACACCGTAGTCTCCAAACATAGTTTGTATTTCTTGTACATTCTAGTTTTACTTTTGTTGTAAAGGAACGTTGGTTCCTAGTTGTAAGGGTTGAGTGCAACCCGTATTGTGGGAGTGTTGACTCCTACATGTGGAAGGGTTCCTTCCGATAGTGCAGGGATTGGATTTCAATCCTGTTGGTGAAGAGACCGAGTCATCCCTTGTTGGGAGATAGGTCGAAGGGGGAAAGTGGATGTACCCAAATCGGGGAACCACTATAAATAGCTTGTGTATTCTGTGTGCTGTGCTGTTTATTTTTATTGTGCAGGTATAATCTTAAATTCCGCAAAAACGCTGCACGTCACCTATTCCCCCCCCCCCCCCCCATAGGTGAAGATAGTTGACACTAGGTGGACTTTCAAGTGGTATCAGAGGGAGGTTACTCATCAAAAAGGTTTACACCTTGAGTAGAATCCTACCACCAGTGTCAGAAGCATGGAGATGGATCATGAGATATCGCCACTAAGACTCCCCACATGCACAAAGGAGTTTTATCCAGTCTGGAGGATGAGAGTGTCGTATCACTTGGATGCAATCGATCCTTGAGCTTCTTTCATCCTGGAAGAGGGTCCTTTTATTCCTATGAAGACCTCCGACTCTGGAAAGAATACCCAAGTGCCCAAATGCATTGCTGAGATGTCGGAAATGGAACTTTCATTATTTAATTTGGACATGAGGATTCGTCAAATTATCATGGATATCTGGTCTGGAGCTTCTCGCTATAGATTGTAAAAATGTGGGTCGGCTAAATCTATGTGGGTGATGATCTCAGAGCTGATGGGGGGGTCAGAGAAAGCTGGAATCTGCTGTCAACCAGAGGATGAAGCCTATGTGGGGGTCCTCGCCTCTGAAGATGAAGGCAAGGATCTATCGGATAGCATCAGAGCTCCAGTGTCCGTGTCAGAGACTGAAGAGGCCAGTGAGGAAAGCAGCTCTGATGAGGATGACACAACGGTCACTGGCTCTAATGACAATAACACTGAAGAGCAGGTAACTTCTTCATCCTGCCCCGTCTCTCTTGAAATTTCTGAAGACAGGAACTGCTTTCCTTCAGAAAATTCTGATTCTCTGAAGAGAGCCCTTCAGAAGAGCAACCTACTTGTTGAATAACAAGCTCAGGAGATTGCTCGGCTGAAGATCTTGTTGGTTCTCCAATTGGCATCCAACAAGGTCAAGGACTCTAAAATCTCTGATCTAGAGAGTAGTCTAGAGACTGAGAAAAGGATAGTATCAAACTTTTCCAAGATTGATGCTATAAAGAGAAAGCAAGAAAATGGGTGGATCTCCCGGATTATTAATTCGTGGAGAAATGGGGAAACGGTATTCCGACCCCCCACTCCAAGCAGGAAGGCAACTCATCATGCCTTCAGGTATGATCACAGGAATAATCGTGGTCACTGCAAGGGTGATCTGTCCTCATGTGGAGACACCCGTAGTGCAAGGGCCGTCGTGGCCACCCATGAGAGAATACCTAAGGCTCATTCTGAGCCCCTTGTATTCACTGTCACTGCCTCAACTCGGTGTGAATCTGCATGTACCAGCTCACAGAACACTTCTCACTACCCGAGGACACAGGACAGGGAGGTTAGAAGTCATGGTGTAAGTTTTCATGGGGCCTCAGGAAGGGGGATGCCTGAAAGGAAGGCACCACCTCCCCGGCCTCATGACGCTCGCAACATGCATTCCTTCCATCCTTCCACGTGTCACGGTGGAAGAGGAAATTTTGTGAGGAGAACATGCCCTATCCCGTTTAGACCTAGGACCGCGACTACCTCAGTCACTAGATCAGGTCAGAAACGGCGATACAACATTCACCCGTGTTGGTGCTGTGGCCTATCCACATTTTCTGGGCAGAGGTAGTCTTCCTGACAGGTTTTCTGAAGGAAGACAGTCGAGTGCTTATGCTAACAGAAACCTAGGACCCAATATGTATTGGGTTCCTAAGGTAAAGTAACTCTTTCTTGCATGGTAGTCTAGGTTCACGTAAATATGATGGGAACTAGACAGTAGATGGCTCAAGACTAAATTGGAACAAGCGTCTGGAATACCAGATGTGATATCTACATGGGCATACTCACATTGAGCTCCTAATATGTTTTACCTGAGGGACTAAATGATAACTCTCATAAACTCAGGTACTTTTGATCAGTTCCAGGGCTTGAGTCATATTGTATCCACATTTACATATATATATATATATTTGTACTTATACTTACACTTTTATGTGTGTACATCTAAGGATATGTTAACACGGTAAACATAAACCATAGATTCAACAATGAAGACTTATCGAAAATTCCACTGGTAGACTCGAGATCTAACATCTACAGGCGTAAATTAGTTCACTGAAAACTAGCGAAGATTGCCATCAATAAATGTATGGAAAAGCCGGTTCAAACTCTAAGAGCTTGGCTTTAAGGAGTATTTATATATTTAGAAGATTTTCAAATCGACTTAGACAAACTCGAAACCCGCTTAACCCAAACCCAACAGCCACACGAAGAGCTCGGCGACCCTTTATATATTTAGAATTCATGCTGACTCTTCATATTCCATAGGAATCCCGCCGAAAGACTTTCTCCACAGGAAACTAGCTGAATCGACTCTCGCCGACTCTTCCCTTTCCGTAGACATCCCGCAAGATTCCCGCAAGCTTATCACCGAAGGTCTCTCGCCGAAACTTGAAGAACTCCGTCGACATCCCACAGGAAGCACACCAAAGGTTTCACGTCGTTTCATCCCGCAAGATTCCCCTTCCGTCGACATCCCGCAAGTTTCCCGCCTCGTGAAGAACTCCGTCGATCTCACCGATTCTTCCTTCCAGGGATTTCTCTGCGGTTTCGATCGATCTCGTCGCGTGCACCTACCAAGTGTCCATCGTCTTCATCGACCTAACTCACCGTCTATGCCTTTAGGTAACCACCCCCTCACCCTTACTTGCACTTGATCACTAGTGTCGCTTCCTTTTTGATTTTTGATTAAGCGTAGAGTAGGGCTTTTCTCCCTAGATTTGTGATGGCTCCAAGGACAACCGCTGGGCTGGTCACTGGATGCGAGCTGGTTCGCAGAGGGTTCTCTCATGCCTCAGATGAATTCAGGAACATCATCCTTATGCTAGAGGAGGCTGGACTCTCATTCGTACTAGAGCATCCCTGTAAAATCCTGGACAAGGAGGTGCTGGAGTTCTTTGCAACCGCAAAACTCCGGAATGACGACTCTCTTATCAAAAGCAAGGTTGCCGGGGCAAAGATCAAGATGTCTGCCAGCAAGCTAACCCGCTTCCTGCAGCTCTCTAGCTCGGAGCATGAGGATTATCTTGAGGAAGAAGACAAAACCCGGACTCTATTATTCTGTGGTCTCCCTCGAGAAACTCGGTCGATAAAGCGAAAGGATATGAATGAAGAAGGGAAACTTCTGTCAGACATAGTTGGGAAGGTACTCATATGCAAACCGGGTTCTCATGACCACATCTCTGCGGATATGTTCAAGATCGTGGTGGCAATTGTCTGCAGAAAAGGATTCAACTGGTGGGCATTGCTCTTTGAGAAGATAAAGGACACCCTGAGATCTCCTAGCTTTGGCCGAATCATCAGTCTGTATCTCAATCAGTTGAATGGAGATAAGTATGACATGAGTAAAGGTGTTCCTCTCCATTACTTAAAGAAAATGGACTCGAGTGTTTTTGACAGATGGGAGAGGCGAATTGGGCAGGTTGCCATGGTAGAACAACAGGACGCATCACCAGCCGAGGACGGCACTGTGGCTGATTCTGTAGTTATCCCCAGTGAAATTCCTGATGCTTTGACTGCAGGAATTGAGGGGGAGCCTCTACCCACTGATGCTAATATCGTATCTGACATCTCCCAGATAGCTAGAGATGCAGTGGCGGATATACAAGAAGAAAGTGATGCTGTCGAGGAGACTGCTGATGAAGGGTTGGAAGGTGATGCTGATGAGAATGATCAAATGGACGATGAAGGTGAGGAAGAAGGCAATGGGGGATAGGAAGCATTGGAGACTCAGGATATCACTGAAGTTCCATCTGACAAGCATGCTCCTGAGTTCGTCCCTGAGAAAATTGGTGCACCAATGGAGGGGGAGTCTGAGAAATCTACAGAGGCCGCAAGCATTCCCCCCTTAGAGACTGTGCTCGTGTCCAGCTCTACAGGTGCATCAGCTGAACCGCAAGGCCAAGGAGTGCCTCAGAATCTTCCACTACGAGATGATATAGCCACTCACACCGTGAATGTCATTCAGGGCATAGTGGATGAGCTTAAGGCATCTTTTGAGAAAGCTCAAAATAAAATGTTGAAAAGGATCAAGAAATCTGAAAATCTCATGCTCAAGAACATGGTGGAGATCAATCATAAACTGGACGTGATGGAAAAGAAGTTTGAAGATAAGTATACAACGGCCGGCCAAGCAGTCATTCTTCTTATGGACGGACTGAAAAAAAAACACTGATACTCTCTCCGTAGTGAATCAGAATGCTCATGTCGTAGCCAATAATATTCAAAAGTTTGATGGCAATATGGTAACTCTCAACACAAATCAACAAGCCTTGGTCACTGAATTCTCCAGGACTACAAAGCATATTGATGACTCACTGCACTCATATGCAAATTCCATCGCAGTCGAAGCCAAAAAGGGGGAGAAAGAATATATAGCTAAGATGGCTGAGCTTCGGGAAGTCATGATCAAAAACTTTGAGCAATCAAACAAATATGTTTATGATAGTTGCTGGTGGATGCTCCAACAAGCGTTAGGCGTTAATATCCCTGAAAATCCTCAGGGTGCTCCTGCTCCTGAATATAATACTGTGGCTGATGAGGGCGCCAGTGTTGAAGAAGTTCCTGTAAGTGAAGCTGATGTTCATAGAGTTGCTAGGGAATCCTCTAAGGCAAAACTGATGGCAATGTTTGATCAAGGAGCCCTAGCAAAAGCCAGGGACAAGAGGAAATCGCAAGAAGGGACATCAAAGGAAACACAAGCTGACAAGAGAATCAGACTGAAGGAGGAGGAAGTAAGAAATGAAAAGTGGAGTCCAGTATCCAAGAGTATCATATTGGACACATTCTGGCTACAGTAACAAGGGGAAATCAATCGAAACGATGTATACAGCCAGTATGAGTGGGAGATGCACAAGACGTATGAAGCCAAACGTAACATCTTTTTCAGGACCAACACTGCGGCAGATAAAGCTCCTCCACCCAGATATTATCCCAAGCCCAAGGAGTATGTGGAAAGGCAAAGAAAGAAGTATTTGGCTCAGAAGCATAAGGACGACCTAGCCAAAAATCCATAGACAGAAACTCATAGATTATCATTGTCTCTTGAACATTTTTATCCTGTCTTATTGATATATGAACAATCCTGATTATATATATATATATATATATATATATATATATATATATATATATATATATATATATATATATATATATATATATGTATATGAATTTATGAATGACTCAAGTCTTGATCTGTTTGCCTATATTCTCTTGTGCTGCATAACTAAATTCTGAATGTTGTTTATATTATCTGGTTGGTGTTATTCATCTTAGCTAGTAGGATTTTGGCTTCGTCAAATAGGGGGAGATTGTTGGGTATTGTATCCACAATTACCTGGATTTGAGGAAGCCACATGTCAAGCTAAGATGAATTCATAATGTATTTGATGAAACCTCTTAAGTTGTGCTTGCAGTTATTCCACGCTAAATGCACACCAATGTCAGGGTGCGGTAGGTCAATATACACGGGTCTGTACGACGTAATCCCTCATTGAGCAGATCAGTGTGTTGGCCTACGTGTACTCTCTTTATTGGAGTGCACTTACTTTCAAGTACAGGGCTGTAACTATGCAAGAGCAGACAAGGAGCAAGGATGGGTCAAGGAGCAGCTCTTGGGTGGAAAGACGAAAAATCGTCCAAGTATAATTCGACGAGAATCACCAAGTGATTCTCGCCGATTCGGCGAGAATCACTAGTGATTCTCGCCGAATCGTCGAGAATCATTAGTGATTCTCGCCGACTCTATCCGGCTACCTCAAAGCGGTGTTAAGTAAGATTCGGCGAGAATCACTAGTGATTCTCGCCGAACCCATCGTTGAGCAGATCATGGCCAAGTAATATTCGTCGAGAATCAACAAGTGATTCGGCGAGAATCATCAAGTGATTCGGCGAGAATAACTAGTGATTCTCGACGAATCGTTGAGAATCACTAACTGATTCTCGCCGATTCGTCGAGAATCACCTTCGATTCTCGCCGATTTTGACTTGGCAATTTTTCTGGAAACAGCTGGACCGGATTCTGCCTCTGGCACTGTGTTGAACCGGAACTAGGGTTTCCTTCAGGTGGGACCCACAACGGTCATATTGAAGTTGTCTACAGTATAAATACAGGGTATTTTTGAACAGTAAACAGCGAACGGAGAAAAAGACGAAAACACGGGCCGCGACGTAACCTAGATCGCGAGTTCCGCTCCGCCGCCGCCGTCGCCGCTTGAGAGAGTTAATCGCCGGTCTTGATCGTGGTTTCTTCCAGATCTCCGGTCGATAGAAGCTTAGCCAAGCTTAGTGTCTCACGTGTCTAACCGGAGATCTCTTGTCTCTTGATTTGTTGATCGGGAAAACCTTCCCCGTCCGAATCGATCGAGATGAATGATCCTAGTATGACCATTGGTAGACCTAGCTAGCTTCGCTATGAAGTTTGGATCTCCAAAATAGAGCAGCCGCACATCGTCGTCGCCGCCGATCCCGTGAACCTAGCCGCCTCCCATCTTGCCGCCGCCGGTTCCGGGGAGATCCTCTCCAAGAGAGATCTAGGGTTGTGGACTCTTCGTGGACTTCAAGAACACGTCGTCAACGAAGAGGGACACCGTAGTCTCCAAACGTAGTTTGTATTTCTTGTACATTCTAGTTTTACTTTTGTTGTAAAGGAACGTTGGTTCCTAGTTGTAAGGGTTGGGTGCAACCCGTGTTATGGGAGTGTTGACTCCTACGTGTGGAAGGGTTCCTTCCGATAGTGCAGGGATTGGATTTCAATCCTGTTGGTGAAGAGACCGAGTCGTCCCTTGTTGGGAGATAGGTCTAAGGGGGAAAGTGGATGTACCCAAATCGGGGAACCACTATAAATAGCTTGTGTATTCTGTGTGCTGTGCTGTTTATTTTTATTGTGCAGGTACAATCTTAAATTCCGCAAAAACGTTGCACGTCACCTATTCCCCCCCCCCCCCCATAGGTGAAGATAGTTGACACTAGGTGGACTTTCAAGTACACGTAGGCCAACACACTGATCTGCTCAACGAGGGATTACGTCGTGCAGACCCGTGTATATTGACCTACTGCACCCTGACATTGGTGTGCACATAGCATGGAATAACTGCAAGCACAACTTAAAATATTTTGTCAAAAACATTGCCTATTTACCTTAGCTTGTTCAGGGGCTTCTTCAAATCAGGTACGTTGTGGATACAATACCCAACAAAGTGTCCAGTGTGCTCCTCTTGATGGGCAATCTATCTGAGCATGGTTCCGATGTAACCATGTCATGCCCAAAATCAAATCGAAGTCCTGCAGCTTCAGAATAGTTGCTGGCACCTCAAATGCCTTGCCGCCAATCTCGGCCTCCATATTGCAATGGGCAGTGGTCCACAGTTCTGACCCATCGGGTAGTCGCACCATCTTCTCTAGCCCCGGAAATCTTTCCACGCCTTCAAGTCCGTCTATGAAGGCCTCAGATACGAACGAGTGCGAAGCACCCCTGTCAAAGAGGGTATGTGCGGGCTTGCCGCTGATCATAACTATGCCTGAGATTTATTTGAGGTATAATGGATGTTATTTCTATGGTTTTCAAAGAACTACTAAGGTTGAAATTTCTAAATTAAAACAGTTTTAAGTACCTGTAATCACCTCCTCGGGGCTCCTCTGCTCCGTGAGGTCCAAAGCGTATATCTGCTCCTGATTGCATTCCCTACCGTAATATCCCCGGCCTCGTCCTCGTCCTCGGCCTCAGCCCTGCTGTACTGGGGCCACTAGAGGTGGAGGAGGAGGATGGAATCGATGCGGACACTCCGATCTAATGTTCCCGGGCTGGTGGCATCCGTAACAAACTACCTGCCGATGGTCATGGTCATCCTGTCTCCTCGGATCATGCACCTGTAGAGGTGGGGGAGCTAATGCTGGAGGAGGTCCCTGCTCCTGCCTGTAGTTGGGACGACGACGTCCCCCACCCCTCTTATATCCAATAGTCCTGCCTCTCTGAGAGCCCCTGCTGCTCTCTCATGATGTCGACCCATCATACGGTCTCTTCCCTCTGCCTTGCACCATCAGCTGGTCAGCCTCCAGCTTCTTCGCCATCTCGATAATCTGGGTGGACGTGCCGTGAGAAATGAACAACAAAGCCTGCCTCAAATCGTCCCTGAGGCCCCGGTAGAACCTCTTGGCATACTGTAAAAAGTAGCGAACATGCAACAATAAACGAATAGAATTTTGAATAATTGAAATTTTATTATTCAAAAAAGATATCATTTACAAAGGCATGACCTCCCTTTTATAGAATGGAGGAGATATGAGAGAGTACAAACAACCAATGTGGGACTAAACATGTACAGTGCTGAGCGGCTAGATATAAAGGAGACCGCACAGGCCGCGCGGTTAGACAGATGGGTTAACTGCTCGGCAACTCCAGCATGATAAGAACAAGCCGTAATGGGAGACTGATAGACCGCTCGGTCTCCAGGCTTCTGAGTGAGCCCGCCAGACCGCTCGGTCAACAAACCGCCAGACAAGACCGCAAGGCCGCCCGGAATAATACTTCAACACTCCCCCTCAAGCTGGAGCATAGATATCAATCATGCCCCGCTTGTCACAAATGTGGAAGAAGAAAGTAGAGACCGGCTTTATGAAGATATCTGTCAATTCCTTGTCAGAGGTGACAAACGGAGTACAAATCTGTTTCTTCAAAATCTCTTCCCGAATGAAGTGGCAGTCAACCTCTATATGCTTTGTTCTCTCATGGAAGACCAGATTTTTGGATATGTATATAGCGGCCTTGTTGTCACAGAACATAGGAAGAGGATAGTCCTAGACCACTCCTAGGTCAAGCATGAGAGCCCACAACCACTTTAACTCACACGTGGTTGATGTCATACTCCGGTATTCGGCTTCTGCACTGGATCTGGAGACAACAGACTGTTTCTTGCTCTTCCAACTCACAAGATTTCCTCCAACAAAAGTACAAGAACCTGATGTGGACTTACGATCGCCTTTGTCATCCACATAACTTGAATATGAGTAGGCCTCAAGCCTCAGATGACCATTCTTCTGAAATATTAGCCCTTTGTCTGGTGCTGCTTTGACATACTCTAAAATCTTCAAGGCAGACTGAAGATGGCACTCCCTGGGAGCTTGCATAAACTGACTGACCTTGCCCACAGCATAGGAGATGTCGGGTCTAGTCACTGTGAGATAGATGAGTTTGCCTACCAAACGTCTGTACCTTGTGACATCAGATAGAAGAGGCGAGTCATCCGTCCACGTTTTGTCTTCTCCAATATCCATGGGAAACCGGGCCGGTTTGGCACCTGTCAATCCTGCTTCTTGTAGAAGATCAAGGGCATACTTCCGTTGAGAGAGAACCAACGAGTCAAGTTTCCGAGAGATTTCTATCCCCAAAAAGTATTTCGGGGAGCCCATATCCTTCGTGACCAAGTGTTGACGGAGGTGTTTCTTCGTCAAGCCCACCCCATCTTGGTCATCGCCTGTAAGAAGAATATCATCCACATATACTGCCAAAACCACCAGTCCCGAGGCCATTTTGCGAATGAATAAGGAGTGATCAGCCGAACTCCTTGTAAAGCCGATGGTAGCCACAATACCACTGAACTTATCGAACCACGCCCGAGGGCTCTGCTTCAGGCCATAAATGACCTTCTTCAAACGGCATATGCGTGTCTCCACCTGAGCAACATACCCAGGAGATTGCTCCATGTAGACGTCCTCCTGAAGATCGCCATAGAGAAAGGCATTCTTGACATCAAGCTGGGAAATAGCTCAATCCCGGTTAACATCCATAAAGAGAAGAACCCGGATGGTGCTGAGGCGAGTAACCAGAGAAAAGGTGTCAAAGTAATCAACGCCGTAAGTCTGTGTGAAGCCTTTGGCCACCAGCCGGGCCTTGTAGCGATCCATAGTGCCGTCGGGGCGAAATTTCACAACAAAGACCCAGCGACAGCCAACCACATCAGTGCCCACGGGAGGAGGAACAAGGGTCTAAGTCCCCCTTTCAGTAAGAGTAGCCATCTCCTCATCCATGGCAGATTCCAATGAGGGATAGCAAGAGCCTCCTGGTAGGTGCGGGGAGTAGAGGTAGCAGAGAAAGCCGATCATAGGAAACAACTGCTGCAAGCGGGTGTTGAGTACACGCCCGCACCCCTTTGTGAAGAGCAATGGGAAGATCCAGGTCGACGGGTGCGTCAGCGACCGGAGCGTCCGTGGCGGAGAAGGCTGGCCCGGGACTGGAGAGAGACGGCGCCATAGAAGAGGGAGAAGGGGTGGGTGGGGAGACGGACAGGGAAGGAGAGGGTGGAGGAGAGGAGGGAAAGGTGGAGATGTCGAGAGGCGTGGAGGGAACGGAGAGATGCGGTGGAGAAGTAAAGACATCAGGAGGAAGAGAGGAGGTAGGAGAGAAGTAGGAAGCATTCTCGAAAAATGTCACGTTCGCAGAGACAAATTGCTTGCGTAGAAGGGGGTCAAAACAGCAATAGCCTTTTTGAGTGGTAGAGTACCCCAAAAAGACACACTTGGTGGAACGGGGGGAAAGCTTGTCGCGGGTAGCGGAGGGAGCGTGAACAAAAGCCGTATAGCCAAAGACACGGAGAGGGAGAGGAAAAGGTTCCTTGCGGGGGTAGAGAATGGAGAAGGGGGTCTGGCCGTGGAGAATCGTGGAGGGAAGATGATTGATGAGATAGCAGGCGAGAAGCACAACGTAGTCCCAATAGGAGCGAGGTATGTGCATCTGCGTCATGAGAGTATGAGCAACATCAAGGAGGTGACGGTTTTTACGCTCTGCCACCCCATTCTGCTGGGAGGTGTAAACACAAGTAGTTTGATGAAGAAGACCATGTTGTTGAAAGAAAGAAGAGAACTCATGACTAAGATATTCCTTAGCATTATCAGAGCGTAAAACTTTAATATAAATGTCAAACTGATTCTTAATCATAAAATAAAATGATTGCCAAATAGAAAAGTGTTCAGAGCGATCTTTTAATAGATACACCCAGGTACATCGAGAAAAATCATCTATAAAAGTTACAAAGTAGGAACTACCCCGACCAACGGTGAGGGTAGGAGCAGGACCCCGAACATCAGAATGAATGAGATCAAATGGGTGAGAGGAGCCACGGCCTTGCTTCGGGGGGACGGAGGAGCGATGATGTTTGCCAAGCTGACATGCATCAGAGTTGAGCGGAGAACTGGTGGGAGGTAAGTGGGGCAGAAGCTGTCGAAGAATCCGAGGAGGAGGATGTCCAAGGCGAAGATGCCATTGAAGCAGATCTGTAGAGGAGGATTAGGCGGACAGAGCGGAAACGTTGTCGAGGAAATAGAGTCCTCGGCTCTCACTCCCAGTAGAAATCGTTCGCTGGGTCCTCGGGTCCTGAAAAGAACAAGTAGTTGGAGTGAATAAGACGGAGCACTGACGTTGCCAGCATAAAGTTGTAACAGATAATAAATTGCATGAGAATTTCGGGACATAGAGAGTGTCCTCCAAGCAAAGCGATGGGGTGAGTTGAACCATGCCCGTCCCATGAACCAGGGACGGTGAACCATCCGCCATACGAACCGGGGGCAAGCGTTCATGTGTCTCAAGACGGGAGAAGCAATGAGGGTTGCCAGTCATATGATTTGTAGCACGGGAGTCAATCAGCCATTTACCTTAGGTAACGACGTGGGCACTACCTGAAGTCGTGGCCACAGAGGCAGACGGCCGAGAGGAGGCGGAGGCCGAAGAAGGAGCATCACCGAAAGCGCGAAGATGAGGATGTTTCTGCCAGCAGCGGTCAACAGAATGGCCGGTACGACCACAGTGAGAGCAGAGGAACCTGGACGAACCCCGTCCGTTGGAGTGGCCGCGGACACTAGGTCCCTCCTTCTGAGCTTGGTGAGCAAAGGAGTCCTGGGAAGGGGGGGAGGCCAATAGAGGCCGCTGGAGCAGCGAAGTAATAGCGGCAATGCGAGCCGCGGTGGCATCCAAAGTAGGAGATTCCGCCTCACCCGGGATCTGCTGGCGGATCATATCATAGGAATCGGGAAGACGGAGAATATAACAAACAACCAGGAGTTCCTGGAAGTGTTTGTGCTGTTCGGCCAAGTCCGCAGAGAAGGGGCGATTCTGGAGGATCTCTGCGCCAAGAGCCTGAACCTGCTGATAAGCCGCAGCAGGAGACATGGAATGGCGGGCGAAGAGGTCTGCATAGAGAGTATAAATGCGAGACGTCTGTCCCCCCTTCGAATAGAGAGCAGCTAGGTGAAGCCAGGCGGCCTTGACCGTCTCATCATGGCGAATGACGGGAAGGCACTCATCAGAGAGGCTGTTGGCCAGCCAAGTGCAGACAAGGGCATCACTCGCATCCCAGTCATCAAATTCAGGAGAGTTACGAGGAGGAGGGTCATCGGTGAGGTGATGACGCTTGCGCTGAGAGCGAAGAAGAAAGGTGAAAGAAACGCTCCAATCGGGATAGTTTGAGCCAACAAGCTTAGAAAGCGTGCCAAGGTTGCCCGAAGGAGGAGGTAGAGGAGGAGCTGCGGGAGTGGTGGAGATAACGGGGGTGGTGAGACCGGAAGTAGTCATAGAAAAAAGCAAGAAACCGCGCGAGAAGAAGAGAAGCCGCGGGGAGAGGAAAAAGGAGAGCAACTCACGCGAAACTGCAGCGGTTTAAAGGAAAGAAGCCGCGCGAACACTAGCGGCCAGGAAGCAGACTAAGGCATAGTGGGGAAGAGGTCGCACGTACTAAAAAGTCTGAGCGAACAGAAGAGAAGAGGAGGCAAGAAGCAGCGGCGACAACAACAACAAGTCGCAAGCCGGGCGAACAGAAGCAGGACGCAACGACTAGGAAGCAGGAGTGGCTAGAAGGAAACAGGTCGCGGAGACAACTAAACAGGTCGCGGCGACGAAGAGCAGCTAGAGAAGAGAAGCAAGGAGAAACAAGCCACGCGAACAGGGTAGCGGGCAGAAGAGAAGGCAAGTCGCGAAGACAGGTCGTGTAAAGCAGAAACAAGCCGCGAGAATCAGAGAGCGAACACAATCAGGAGGAAAAGGCCATGTCCTCTGATACCATGTAAAACGTAGCGAACATGCAACAACAAACGGATAGAATTTTGAATAATTGAAATTTTATTATCCAAAGATTTCATTTACAAAGGTATGACCTCCCTTTTATAAAATGGAGGAGATATGAGAGAGTACAAACAACCAATGTGGGACTAAACATGTACAGTGCTGAGCGGCTAGATATAAAGGAGACCGCACAGGCCGCGCGGTTAG
The DNA here is from genome assembly GCA_039583875.1 of Platanthera guangdongensis. Lineage (NCBI taxonomy): Eukaryota > Viridiplantae > Streptophyta > Magnoliopsida > Asparagales > Orchidaceae > Platanthera > Platanthera guangdongensis. The sequence continues at coordinate 83,555,524 of CM077164.1, read as the reverse complement.
CCAGATGGGTTAACCGCTCGGCAACTCCAGCAGGATAAGAACAAGCCGCAATGGGAGACCGATAGACCGCCCGGTCTCCGGGCTTCTGATTGAGACCGCCAGACCGCTCGGTCAACAAACCGCCAGACAAGACCGCAAAGCCGCCCGGTCTAATACTTCAACACATACCTCCTATCATCAGTATCCTGTATCCCTGCGAACCTGTCAAGGTGGGAGAACTCCCTCTGGTACTCAATCACTGATCTGCTCCCCTGCCGGAGGTTCAGAAACCTCTCCTCCAAAGCATCTCTGTCCGTAGTAGAGACGAAGTGATCCAAAAATATATCGCCAAACTCCTCCCACGATATTTCTAACAGCTCCCAGTCCGCATATGTAGACTCCCGCACTGATTTCCACCATCTCTTCGCATGAGCCTCTAGTGCAGAGGTGGCTAGAGGTACTGCCTCGCCGACCGGGCAGCTGATGCCTGCCAAAATCTTGTGTATGGCCTCCAGCCATTCCTCCATCTTTACCGCATCCTCTGTCCCACGGTACATCGGTGGGGACAGGCTCTTGAAGGCACTCAGCCAGCTTGACCCCGGATTTGGCTGCGGAGCCGGGACTTGCTGGGCTTTGAAGGCATCCAGGATCGCCGTCAAAGTCTGCCCCATCTCCGTCTGTAGAAATAGGGTGGCAGCTGGAGGGGGAGGAGCCACATTTTGCAGCGCGGCGACCTGTGGAGGTTGCATAAAGGTAAGGTTAAAACAGAACTGGCCTAACTCATTGTACTTAGTGGACTGTTTTATTTGACTTTTTACACATGGGCACACCACTGCTTCTGCTGCATAGTTTGTCCGCAAACTAATGCTCGTGCGGGGTGGTCCAGTGTTGTGGACTTCTTTCTCATATGATCGTTTGTTCAAGTGATACCAGTTTGTAAGACCCCCCTCCCCCTTACCAAGGAAGGCTACCGGGTCTTATGCCCAGAACTGCCATCTTACGGTGACACTAACGCACTGGTTAGTCGACACCGCAACACGCCGATTCTATCGGCTAATACGATCATAAAACATGTAGGCCAATATGAGAAAAAGAAGTATAGCAGTATATCAAATCCACTAGTACACAAGTCACGGAGTACATATCATATATATAAATGAAGAGTACAGAAACATAGTCCACAATGAGTACAAATGAAAGAGTAATAAGGGCTTATGCCCAATACATCATATCAACTCTCTCTCGAATCAAGCGGAAGCTAATCTAATACATCAAAACTCGTCCCACCTGAGGACATGCAGTCGTAGTAGCCTGCGGTAGCGGTATCTGCTCCTCAAGTCCTGCCTCATCATCGTGCTGGTGCTCCATCTCCACGAGCTCCTAAAATAGTATGGTCACCGACCATTAGTCACAAAGACTAAGTCGTTTCCTCCGCACCTCGCCCCGCAGCTCCTAGGCATCGAGCGGAAGGACGAAGCGGAGGACAACAAAGGGTAGCAAAAGTGGAAGCAGGTGACAAGAACTAACTAGCAGTTGTAATGGATATTATTATTCTACTCTAGCAGTTCTAAGTATATAGTACAAGTAAATAAAGTGCAGTACTAGTAAAGGAAGTAAAGAACAGAAAGTTAGAGCAGAAAAGTAAAGTAAAGCTGAAAGGTAAAGCTATCTACCATCACAAAAGTACCTTAACTTATAAAAATGCTCATACAAATTTATAAGTTAAGGTTTTCAGGAAATTTAACTTATCATATAAAAGAGCCCATACAAATTTATATGATAAGGACCTATGAAGCGTATGACCTAATGTGAATGAATGTTATGATGCAATTTATGCACAGGCAAGTGCAACTCACACACAACGACTCTGTGATCACAGACCTTTAGTTCCCACTTTTTGAGAGCTAGCTTCACTCTCGGGTACCACTGCTGTGGCTACGGCAGCAGCGGAGTGGGCGTCTCCACTTCTAGGCCGGTATGCACACTACCAAACCTTAGACCCCTCTCATACGCCTCTGTACACGTCCAAGGTGCACTCTAGAGTCTCTGCGTACGTACTTTGCTGACAACCCGTCAGTCTTGCACTGCTCTGACCAAACAAAATCTGCATCCTTCTTTATCAAGGACGTGAGGGGGAGGGCTAACCTCAAGAATCCCTCCACAAACTTGCGATAATAATCTGCTAACCCCAAGAAACTGCGTATGTCTGATGTTGTCTTCGGTCGTGGCCAATTCTGTACTGCCTCTATCTTGCTGGATCCAGTGCCAATCCAGCCCCACTGATAGTGTGCCCCAGGAAAGCCACCTCCTGTAGCCAGAACTGGCACTTAGAAAACTTCACATACATCTGGAATTCTCTCAGTCTCTACAAAACCTATGTCAAGTGTCCAGTGTGCTCCTCTTGATGGGTAATCTATCTGAGCATGGTTCTGATGTAACCATGTCATGCCCCAAATCAAATCGAAGTCCTACAACTTCAGAATAGTTGCTGGCGCCTCAAATGCCTTGCCGCCAATCTCGGCCTCCATATTACAATGGGCAGTGGTCCGCAGTTCTGACCCATCGGGTAGTCGCACCCTCATCTCTAGTCCTAATATGAATGAATGTTATGATGCAATTTATACACAGGCAAGTGCAACTCACACACAACGACTCTGTGATCACAGACTTTTAGTTCCCACTTTTTGAGAGCTAGCATCACTCTCGGGTACCACCGCTGTGGCTACGGCAGCATCGGAGCGGGCGTCTCCACTTCTAGGCTGGTATGCACACTACCAAACCTTAAACCCCTCTCATAGGCCTTTGTACACGTCCAAGGTGCACTCTAGAGTCTATGCGTACGTACTTTGCTGACAACCCGTCAGTCTTGTTTGGTCGGATGTGCGTTATCGGGGATCGTCCTCCAGACCGCAGTGTAAAACAACCCACTGGCCCCTCTAACCCTCACAACCGCCTGGTGCACCGTACTGCCATCAGTGTGACGAACGGCCAATACTGCATGCCCCTCCACTAAATTTATGCACATGCAAGTATTTCATCCTGAGCCTTCAGCTCGCAGGACCAACCCGTCCCGAATCCCTCAAACCCTACACGGGTGAGCATTTATCACAATCCCTCCAACCCTACATGGGTGAGAATGCACAATAGTGCCTTTATTCCAAATCCCTCAAACCCTACACGGGTGAGAATGAATCACAATGTCCTAACCTAATAGACTACTCTTGTCTACGGGTTATTATACTTAGCGGTTTAAGGTTAATCCCAGGACTGCCCAGGGTATACCCGGTGAAGGGCTCTCGGGGGCTGTTGAAGTTGGTGACCGGGCGGTCTGGCGGTTTGTCTTGGCGGGTTGAAGATCGCGCGGTCTGGCGGTTTGTCTCAGCTGGCTTGGAGACCGGGCGGTCTGGCGGTCTACCCTGGCAGTCTCTCTTCCTCTCTGGTGGTAGCCGTGCGGTTGGCCCTGTTGTCTAACCGCGCGGCTTGTGCGGTTTGTTTTGTATAGTCCGCTTAGTCCTGTAAATATTTAGTCCCACATCTCTTATTTGTATTCTCTCATCTCTCCTCCATTCTATATAAGGGAGGGCATACCTTTGTAATAGATACCTTTTTCGGATAATAAAATTTCAGTTAAAACCATTTCGGTTTGTTCTCTGTTCGGTTTCTACATGGTATCAGAGGGAGGTTAGAGACAGCGACTACAACAAGTCGCAAACCGGGCGAACAGAAACAGGCCGCAACGACTAGGAAGTCAGAGAGGCAAGATGGAACCAGGAGCGCGGTGTAACACCCCAGTTTTTCAAGAGGCTCAGTCTGCAGTTCAGAAAAATTTTTGGGTTTCTAGCAGGAGGCACACGGCCTGCGACACGGGCGTGTCGCAGGGCGTGTCAAGGCCGTGTCGACACTCGGCCCAAGTGTCGACACTTTCGCTCGACAGAGTGTCGAGAGTGGAGAACACGGCCTGGGACACGGGCGTGTCGCAGGGCGTGTCGAGGCCGTGTCGACACTCGGCCCAAGTGTCGACACTTTCGCTCGACAAGGTGTCGAGAGGGTGGCACACGGCCTGCGACACGGGCGTGTCGCAGGGCGTGTCGAGGCCGTGTCGACACTCGTCCCAAGTGTCGACACTTTTGCTCGACAAGGTGTCGAGACTGGGGCACACGGCCTGTGACACGGGCGTGTCACAGGGCGTGTCCCGCTTGGTCGACGATCTTCGCTCGACGTTTTTCCGCGGTGTCGACACAAAGCCTGTCGACGGGTGTCGAGACTTGGCACACGGCTTGGGACACGGGCGTGTCCCAGGCCGTGTCATCTCTCGGGTTGGTTTCGGGGCCGTGTTGTTGGAGGCACACGGCCGGCCACACGGCCGTATCACTGGGGACACGGGCGTGTTGAGTTGAACACGGGCGTGTCGGATGACCGTGTGCGGTTCCAGGCGCGTCGATTTGAGACGGCGAATGAGGCACACGGCCCTGGACACGGGCGTGTGCTAGGCCGTGTTCGGCCCAGGTCTTTTATTTTCCAGGCGAATCGTGGCCTTTCTTTCCCAGATTTTGGGATCTGACGGCTCAGGACTGTTCTTGGGCAGTTAAGTCCGATTCTAGGGTGGAAACCCTCATTTGTTTTCCAAGTTTTCTCTTTCTAAGTTCTTGAGAAAATCTAGAGCAAGGAGGAAGAAGAAGAAGGTCTTGGGCTGTAGGAAGGGTTTCGGAGCTCCAAATCGCGAGCCGAGTCCGGATCCGTGGAGCTTAGAGCGTTACGAATATTTCCATCCGACCATTTTTGCCATGGCAAGGAAGAGGAGTCGGAAGGTAACGACATCTCTCCTCTCGGTCTTTAGGATGCACGTTTTTAGCATCGTTTTCTTCTAGATTTTTGGGCACCAAACTCTCAAATGAGAGGGGCTTTGGTTTGCCAAGGTTCAAGAGGAACCTCCGGGTTGATTGAGTCCGTCCCCGGCATATCTTGCATTAGAGATCCGCTTCGCTAGTGGATTAGGCATGGTGGGTGAAGCCGTAGTCGCGACCGTTAGTCCGACTCGGTGATGTTGCATACGAACTTAGGGATTCGTAGAGATTTTTCCGTTGCGGCAAGATGCCGTTTGTGTGGTGGTGGTGATTGTCCCGTTTGCTTGAAAAGGTACGTGTAGTCGAACCCGGACAAGGTTAGCTCCTCGTGGCGGTAGATGGTTTCCTTGAGGGACAAGGTTAGCTCCGTATGAGTTGGAGATGGTTTCCTTGGTGAACAAGGTTAGCTCCGCACGAGTTGGAGATGGTTTCCTTGGTGCGCGGGAACGCTGCAGTACAAAGAGGGATTACGATGTATTTAGTCTTGGTTTGTGTTGTGCCAAGGCGCGGCTATGTCTCCGTGGTCGGCTGGCTATCCCGTGACATGTGCGTCATGTGTGGAGAGTGTCCCGACGAGACTAGACCCCTTCTGTGAGACTGACGAGAATGCCAAGTTTGGGGCAAGCCCGGGCAAAGAGGCCATGAGCGGGTGGGGTCCAGCAAGGCTTCTTAGAATCGGTCGGTCTGTGTTTGTTGGGATCCTGACATGAGACGTCAGAGCTTGCAGGCAAGCCCGGGGCTAAGCCCACGAGCGGGTGGGGCCTTGGCAAGAATTCCTTGTGGCGGCCTGTGCGCCGCTTAAGGGAGAGGTGACTCCCTTAGTGTTTGCGGCTTTATGCCAATTGGGGAAACGTGAGTACCCAAATGATGTGATGTTGTGCTAGATGCATACGCTGTAGGGTACCTTGGGTGAAGCCCGAGTGTTGCATTCATGTTGCATAGTAGGCCCCTTACCTTATATGTTCAACCAATAGAGAACATGTTTGATGATTGAGACATCCAAGCCTGTTTTAATGTTTTCCTATTTATAGATGTTTATTTTCATATGAAGTGCTGACTTGCAGGTTGGAGGGTTCCCCGGGGTCCGTTAGGGGCGACCAGGAGGAGATGTGTTGTTACACAGTTTGAGGTCAGCCTTTGCTGACCCACGTTACTAATAATTTTTACAGGGCAAGGATCGCATGCAGAAGCTAGCACGCCGGCCAGAAAGGCCTAAGCCCCATGAAGTATTTTTCCCTCTTTTGTAGCACTACATTTTTGATGATGTTTGTTTGAGACTCTTTTGTCCGGCTTGCATGCCGAGGTAGACTAGGAGTGCTATGCACATTCATGTTTGATGTACTATTTACTTTTGGACATTTGATGTAAGGCCTTAAGGCCATTTGTTTACTCTTTTAGTTAGTGGATAACTTCTGGTTGTGCTTGGTTTTCCGCTGTGTTGTGCAAGTGTTTTGAGTTTGGGTAGCTATATCAACTTATAATACTAAAGCTGTGGCGTTCGTATGTTGTGGGGCCCCGGCCGGACCCATATTATACGTCCACTACAGGGGAGGTGTTACACGCGGCGACAAATAGCAGTAGGAGAAGAGAACCAAGGAGAAGCAAGCCGCGCGAACAGGGCGGTGGACAGAAGAGAGGGCAAGCCGCAAGACAGGTCGCGGAGAGCGGAAAACAAGCCGCGAGAATCAGAGAGCGCACACAATCATGAGGAAACGACCGTGTCCTCTGCCGTCGTTGTGGTTTGCTCCTCTCCTGCTTCCATGGCTTTCCCCTCCTCCCGCCTGTCCGCCTCCGTGGTCACCTCTTCTGGTAGTGCTCATGTTGTTACTCGCGGAAGATGGCTAATCGACTCTGGTGCCACAAATCATATGACAGGCAATCCTCAATGTTTCTCTCTTCTTGACACACATGCTCAGTTGCCCCCGGTCATTGTTGCTGATGGATCTCCCTCCCCGGTCCATGGGACGGGCATGGTTCAAGTCACTCCATCTCTCTGCTTGGCTGATACCCTCTATGTGCCCAAGTTTCCATGCAATTTATTATCGGTTACTTCTTTAGGCAAGCAACTACGGTGTTCTGTCATATTCACCCCTACCTCTTGTGCTTTTCAGGATCCGGCCTCCCAACGGACGATTGCTACCGGAACTGAGAGTGGTGGCCTCTACTTCCTCGACAACGTTTCTGCTCTATCCGCCTTCTCCTCCTCCTCTACAGATCTTCTCCAATGACATCTTCGCCTTGGACATGCTCCTCCCCGAATTCTACGACAACTCCTGCCACACCTCCCTCCTCATGATCCTCCTCTAAACTGTGATGCATGTCAACTTGGCAAACATCACCGCTCATCCTTCCCACCAACGCAAAGTCGGGGCTCTTCCCGTCCGTTCGACCTCGTTAACTCTGACATATGGGGTCCCGCTCCTAACCTCACCATCGGTCGGGGTAGTTCCTATTTTGTCACCTTCATTGATGATTTCTCTCGATGTACGTGGGTATATCTTCTCAAAGATCGCTCCGAGTTGTTCTCTGTTTGGACCTCCTTTTATTCTATGGTTAAGACTCAGTTTGATACGTCTATTAAACTCCTTCGTTCTGACAATGCTAAGGAGTATCTTAGCCACGACTTCTCCTCCTTTTGTATTCACCATGGTGTTATTCGTCAAACCAGCTGTGTCTACACCTCACAACAAAATGGGGTGGCGGAACGCAAAAACCATCACCTCCTTGATGTCGCTCGCACTATGATGACTCAAATGCATGTTCCTCGCTCCTATTGGGGCTATGCTGTCCTCCTCTCCTGCTATCTCATCAATCGCCTTCCCTCCACAGTTCTCCACGGTGCTACCCCCTTCTCCATTCTTTATCCGGACAAGGATCCCTTTCCTCTTCCTCTGCACATCTTTGGGTGCACCGCTTTTGTGCACTCTCCCGCTGCCACCCGTGATAAACTCTCACCACGTGCCACCAAATGTGTCTTTCTGGGCTACTCTCCCACTCAGAAAGGATATTGTTGCTTTGACCCTGTTACCCGCAAGCAATTTGTCTCTGCGGATGTCACCTTCTTTGCCAATGCCTCTTACTTCTCTCCTGCTTCCTCTTCTACTCCTCCTGACCCTACTTCTCATACCAACCCATCCATTCCCTCTGCTCCCACTGATGTTCCACCCTCTCCACCCACTCCACCGTCTTCCCCATCCTCATCATCTCCACCCTCTACTCCGCTTTCTCCATCCACTCCGCTGCCATCTCTCTACTCTCGGGCCAGCTCTCTCCACCACGGATACTCCGGATACTGAGGCACCTGCTGACCTGGATCTCCCGATTGCTCTTCGCATAGGGGTTCGGGCCTGTACCCAACACCCGCTTGCTGCAGTTGTTTCCTACGATCGTCTTACCCCTGCTCGCAGAGCTTTTGCACTGGCTATCTCGGCCACTGCCACCCCCCGTTCCTACCAGGAGGCCCTTACTATTCCTCACTGGAAAGTTGCCATGGATGAGGAGATTGCTACTCTCACTGAACGGGGTACCTGGACCCTTGTTCCGCCTCCTTTCGGCACAGATGTTGTTGGTTGTCGCTGGGTCTTCGTGGTGAAGTTTCTCCCGGATGGCAGTGTGGATCGTTATAAGGCTCGCCTGGTTGCCAAGGGTTTTACCCAAACTTATGGGATTGATTACTTTGACACTTTCTCTCCCGTGGCTCGACTCAGCACTATTCGGGTTCTTCTCTCTGTGGCTGTCAACAGGGATTGGCCCATCTCGCAGCTAGATGTTAAGAATGCCTTCCTCTATGGTGATCTGCAGGAAGATGTTTACATGGAGCAACCTCCTGGGTATGTTGCTCAGGGGGAGACACGGGTATGCCGGCTAAAGAAGGCTATCTATGGCCTCAAGCAGAGTCCTCGTGCCTGGTTTGACAAGTTCAGTGGCATTGTTGCGGCCATTGGTTTTACAAGAAGCTCAGCAGATCACTCCTTGTTTGTTCGGAAAACCGCCTCTGGTCTTGTTATTCTTGCGGTTTATGTTGATGACATTCTTCTTACTGGAGATGACCAGGATGGGGTATTGATGACCAAGAAACACCTTCGTCAACATCTGGTCACAAAGAATATGGGCTCCCCGAAATACTTTCTGGGGATTAAAATCTCTAGAAAGCCCAACTCCATGGTCCTTTCACAACGGAAGTATGCTCTTGATCCTTTAAAGGAGGCATGACTCACTGGTGCTAAACCTGCACGTTGTCCTATGGCTACTGGAGAAGACAATACTTGGACAGATGACTCACCTCTTCTCTCTGATCTTACGAGATACCGGCGTCTGGTGGGAAAGCTCATATATCTCACGGTAACCAGACCTGACATCTCTTATGCTATTGGCAAGGTGAGCCAGTTCATGCAAGCTCCGAGGGAGTGTCATCTACAATCTGCTCTGAGGATATTAGAGTATATTAAAGCTGCTCCAAGGAAAGGACTCCTATTTCAGAAGAATGGTCACCTAAGGGTTGAAGCTTACTCTGATTCAAGCTATGCAGATGACAAAGGGGACCGCAGATCGACTTCAGGTTTCTGCACATTTGTTGGAGGCAATCTTGTGAGTTGGAAGAGCAAGAAACATTCTGTCGTTTCCAGGTCTAGTGCATAGGCGGAATATCGCAGCATGGCATCGACTACATGTGAGTTGAAGTGGTTGCGGGCTCTCATGCTTGACTTAGGAGAGGTCTACAACTATCCTCTTCCTATGTTCTGTGACAATAAGGCCGCGATACACATTTCCAAAAATCCGATCTTTCATGAGAGAACAAAACACATAGAAGTCGACTGTCATTTTATTCGGGAAGAAATATTGAAGAAACAGATTTGCACTCCATTTGTCACTTCCGACAACGAGTTGGCAGATGTCTTCACCAAGCCGGTGTCCGCTTCCTTTTTCCACATCTGCGACAAGCTGGGCATGATCGATATATATGCTCCAGCTTGAGGGGGAGTGTTGAAGTTGGTGACCGGGCGGTCTGGCGGTTTGTCTTGGCGGGTTGAATACCGCGCGGTCTGGCGGTTTGTCTCAGCCGGCTTGGAGACCGGGCGGTCTGGCGGTCTACCCTGGCAGTCTCTCTTCCTCTCTGGTGGTAGCCGTACGGTTGGCCCTGTTGTCTAACCGCGCGGCTTGTGCGATTTGTTTTGTATAGTCCTCTTAGTCCTGTAAATTTTTAGTCCCACAACTCTTATTTGTATTCTTTCATCTCTCCTCCATTCTATATAAGGGAGGACATACCTTTGTAATAGATACTTTTTTCGGATAATAAAATTTCAGTTAAAACCATTTCGGTTTGTTCTCTGTTCGGTTTCTACAGGGGCGCTAGGAACTACGATGGGATTACGCCCAAAGTTCCCTTTCTCAAGGATAATTACTTTCAATGGTGTCTACCCACGATTTATACCACAACTCTCGTATTACTTTAGAACGACCCTAAAGACTTGAGGTGTTATTAGGAGCGCGACGGTCTTCCGCTGATCCCCGTTATTGTTGTTATTACGGGACTTGCACTTTTCCACACATGGTTAAGGAATCCTCAAGGAGACCACCCAGGGTTAATTCCTCCACTAAGATCCTCACTTTACTAGTTATTCAGGTTCCTCCCCTGGTGTTCCTACTAGTACGAACATCGGTGCTAGACCCTTACCCATGTCTCGATAACACCCACAAGTATGACCTTCTAATTCCTCTGGCCATATGCCTCAAATTATTTATCCTAGGATGGTATGGTCCTATATGATGAACAGGATGAATTCCATAATTTTCCAAATTACTTACACCATTAAATTAATTTCTTTAAATATAATCCCTAGTCATTTTATACATAAAGTATTGTCAATATTGAACCTACTGTCCTAGGAATTCTTCCAGGTATATAATATGACAATTAATGGGGCCTACCAAAATTTCATGCCTTTTCAATTCAGATTTATAATTAATTCCTATTTAATACTATATCCACAAATCTAGCATTTTCCAAATGAAGTACATAAAATATTACCTCAAAACTTCTAATTAAATTACAGAGCCTTGACAATAATGAAATAATGCTATGTCCAGATTTCCATTTACATCTAGGTTGAAATGGCTTATTCATGATCAATTTGTGTTATTTACCAAAATGCCATTATGTGGCCTAAGTACATTATTTGTCACTCCAAAAATTCTGAAATAATTGCACAAGGTATAAAACATACAATTACAGCAATATGAATTTTGTCAGATTTTTCAAAGGAATATACCCATAATTTCTACACAAAATTCCATAAGGGTAAAATGGTCATTTTGCTCCTTAAACTACTTAAACTTGATCCAACAGAAATATAATTTATTTCTAGTGCTTATTACGTCACTCCTTAGTCCTCAACAGAAATTGAACCTTTTATGATAAGGGTAAACCTATTTTAAATTTATTTCCTAAAAAAGGACCAAATTTTCAGAAATTCAAAATAATGGGATTTTTGTTCCCAAAATTCCCACCATTGCTATGAGAGGTGTATTACACCCTAATATGTCTCCATAATGAAAATCATGATTTTTGAATGTTCCAAGTTGGCTGAATACACATTATTTTATTTTAGGCTAAATGCACACCAAGCATATAACAAGCCAAAACATGCAAGTGTGTTTACCCAACATGCATTGGTCCAAATTGGCTGAAATTTACAACATATACTTATAATGTCCCTAAAAACATGCCACCAACATTTGGGGTCATTTGGAGTCCCACAACTCCAAATATTTCATTTATTTCATTTTGGGTATTTTAGTAAAAACTATAGCAAACGTTTTCCCATAAATCCTCATTTTTGTACACGGGTTAACCAAGCCCTAAACATGCATTCACCCAAAAATTTAAGTCATTTGGATGACTGGTTTGACTTGGGAATCATTTTGAAGTTCTGCCCTAGCTAAGGACCAACCTTAGTAAAATAGTCCTACAGGTCAGATCACTGGACCAAATATCAAGTTAAGGGTCGAAAATTAAAGTTAACACAAAGGGATACATTTTTCATGTTCATGTCATCCTCTGAAAATGGCTATAAGAGCCCTATATTTGACATGCAAATTACTGAATAAATGTGACAGAAATGTAATTTTATTTCATTAACTTATAACAAAAGTTAAATTGATTTTAATAAAATGCAGCAAGAATCTTAAAGCAATTTAAACGGCATCCTTTCATCTTCCCCAAGTGTTCTGAAAGTGCAGCTAGATATGATATACTCTAGAGGGGGGTGAATAGAGTATATGGTGTTTTGAAACTTTTTACAACAGTTGTTGTAATATGTGTGAGCAGGGAAGCAGTAATAAAACTAATCACAGCACTAAGTTAAACAAAAGCTAATCACAGAGAAATCAAGGCCAGAAACAAACATAAAAACAAGCAAAACCAGAAGACACAAGGAAATATAGTGGTTCCCCTAAACTTGGGTACATCCACTCTTCTACCACCCTGGGTAGGAATCCACTGCAGGATGAGTTGATCAGGTGTCCTGGGCACCAATGAGCTTTTGATAAGGTGCTCAAAAAACCAAAGCCGATTTTTGATCAGGTGTCTTGCCACCAATGAGCTTTTGACAAGGTGCTCAAAAACCAAGCTCAAACTTTTGAAGGGAGTTTGAGAAACCCTTTACAGAGATGGGGTGAGAGAATGATGGAAGTCTTCTCTTTCTCAAACAACTGAGAAGACTATGTGGATTGTTGATGTCAAAGCTCCCCCTGAATCCTTGAGATCTTCAGGAAGAAAAGCTTTGCTGAGGGTGATAGGCCTTCAAAGATTGAACTCCAGCAATTGATGATTTCAGCAATGACTGAAATGTTGAATGCCTGGAGTCTGGAAATATGTTGGCCTTGAACACTTTGAAACTAAAGAGATCTGAAGATTTGTGAAAAGATTGATCTCCTTGGATGAGTGTTCTTGAGAATTCTTTGAGACAGAATATTTTTGAATGTATCTCTGTAATCTGTGTGTCTCTCTCTATATTCTGTGTTCTATGAGTGATTCAAAAATTCTTCTCTTTTATTGTCTGATACATAATAGAATAACATTCTCTTTCAAGTATAGTCGTTGGCCTGCATTAATTGCATCCTTAATTGCACAATCTCTTCTAGAGGAAAGTCCACAGAAATATTCCTTGAAAAATCCCTTGAAACTTGGTCCAGAAATGAATGAAAACGGCTATTAAATCTCTAAATTAATTGCAGAATAACTCCTTAACTGATTTGAAATTGAATCTAGAAACATCCTTGAAGTTATCTGAAATCGTCGAACTGAGCTCTGTTATCGTCGAGCTGAGCTCAGCGATCTGGAAATATACAGCAGCAAAATATCGTCGATCTGAGCTCAAAGATCATCGAACTGAGCTCAGAGATAAAGATCCAAAGCAGAGTCAAAATCGTCGACCTGAGCTCACCGATCGTCGGACGGAGTTCGACGATATAATGAAGTTGAGCTCAGCGATCGTCGAATGGAGTTCGACGATCTGTCGAAGTTGAGCTAGACGATCGTCGATCAGAGTTCGACGAATCGTCGTGCTGAGCTCGACGATATGACTTGGTCTCCAAATAGAAAATTCTGGGTCTTCAGGGCAGCTTCCAAACCTAGACTTCTAACCCTTACACTCAATTCTAATTGACCTATTGAGCTATACAGGAGGTCAAGCATTGATTCCTAGAGACATAGTGATCCTGACCCAAATTAGTAATAAGGTGTTCCAACAATCTCCCCCTATTTGGGTTAGGATTACTATTTACAGACTTTGGAAACATTTAAATAACAACATACAATCAGCAAAACAGAAAAACAACAAGCTAGACATAGCAGAATCACATAGATATATATCATCCAGATAATCAGAAATCAGAGAATGTCACCTTACAATATCATTTCTTTTCCTTGCCCTTAACAAGTTTAATCTCTCTGTTGGGATTGAGGGCTTCTTTGTTTGATCTGGTATCATCTGCTGCACCCAAATATGTTTGCTTTTTAGGTCTGGGAACTACAGCTTCAGGATGTAATTCCATATACCTATCAGAATCAAAGAATTTACTTGATGCATATCTCTCTAGCTCTTTCTGTCTCTGTTCAGACATAGTTGAAATGTTGGAAGAATCTTTTCCTTGCTCTCTAGCCTTTTTAATCTGATCCAGTGCAGCTAGTTCCTTTAATCTGGCAGTCCAAGCAGCTGGATTGTTTTCAGGATCCTCAAAAGGTACATGAGGCTCATATCTGTTAGAGGGATTGTCCTGAGGAGGCCTGGAAGACACATTTTCTTTCAGCTTATAAGGGAAAGGACCAGATGTTGTATTAGAAGAAATTTGTCCTCCCCTAGAATATGGGTGCTGCCTGGAGTAACCTTTGGAGTAGACTTGAATATCTCTTTTATTTCCTTTGTATCCTCCTCTCCTTGATTGAGATCCCCTGGATTGGCTTCCCCTATTGTAAGATCTGACATGAGGCTGATAGGGGGCCTGACTTCTGGTTAGGGGTTGAGCTACAGAGCTTCCACCTGCACCTGCATCAGGAGGAGGTGGTGGAGGAGGATGAGAGTGTTGAAATTGAGAGGAGCCCTTCTCATATTTTCTCTTCTTCTTCATTGCTTTCAGCTGGTTCTTAGAGTATTGCATCCAGTGTTCAGTAATAGGGCAGTCATGTAGAATGTAATATAGAATATCATTTTTATCCTTAACTTTGGCAGGAGGTACCCTCTTCATTACTTTGCTCCTTGCCTTTCTTTTCCTGGCAATGGTAGCAGAAGAGTCATCAGAGTTTGTTCTAAATTCATCACTTTCAGAACTCTGGTCATCATAGAGAGCATCAATTTTCTTCATTAAGTCCTTGAGTTGTACAGAAGCAGATGAGGCAGAGGTTGTAGCAGTAGGTGTTGAAATAGTAACAGCAGAAATGACAGCAGCAGATGTAGTAGAGGTAGTAACAACAACAGCAGTAACAGTAGGCTCTGGACAGGTGATAGCAGCAAAAACTTCACTAACAGCAACAACAATAGAAGGAATATCATCAAAGACTGCAGAAGGCTCAAATTCAGGTGCCTCTGACATCAGAAATTGGTTCATCAGTAAGAACAGAAACTTCAGCAGCAGTAGGGGCAACAACATCAGAAGCAACAATAATACTTTCTTCAGAAGAAGCAGCAGCATCAACATTTTCAGCAGCAGCAAACACTGAATTGATAAAGGAGGTGATAATGCTTGGGTCACAGCAAGAAAATGGCACAAGTGCCTTGGATAGATCCTCTGGAGGCTGGACAGCATTGACCTCTGGCAGACAGCTGAAGTATGCAGAATCAAAAGTTGAAAGCAAAAACCTGAGGTCTACTGCAAGGACTGCAGCAGGAGGACTTTGTGTTTGAGGCACAGCAATAGCAGTAAGAGGAGGAGCTGAAGAAGCAGCAAAGACAGCAGCAGCAGCAGCAGACAGGCTCACAGAAGCAGTCACAGAAGCAGCAGCAACAGCAGCATCATGAAGACTCACTTCATATGGCATCTCCCCCTGCCTAGATTTAGAGAGGTCTGAATCAAGGTACTGTTGAAATTTGTGAAGTGGAAGTGGGTGACGGGACAGGCCGCGCGGCCTGTGGCGGACAGCCTTGGCGGACTGGGCGGACTGGGCGGACTAAGGTTTGCGGCCTGGTGAGAAGTCTGGTGGAAGCCGGCTGTGTTCTGAGCGGGTTGTTGCATGGAGTCCGCGGTTTGGTGCGGCCTGGTATCTGCGGATAGAGAGGCTTGCGGACTGGTGCTTTGCTCAGTGGTCGCGGGTGCAAGCTTGTGCTAAAAGGCGGGTTGGCTCTTGTCCGCGGGAAGCTTGCGGACTGATGTGTCCGCGGTATTGGCTGTTGCGGACTAAGCTTAGAGCTTGGCTGAGGCCTTGTCGAGCTCTGGTGTTACAGCAGGCGATTTGCTGTGGAGACCAGTTGGCGGCCTGGTGTTTGGAGTCCGGGAGGAAGCTGCTGCGTTGGACAAGTGCGAGGAGCTCGCGGACTGATTGCGGTCTGTGCTAGGGTGTTTGGCGGACGGGACTTTGTGTCCGCCATGCTCGCACTGGCCCTTGATGGTTTTGGACTTGGTCACACATTGTGCCAAGTTCATGGTGTCCGCCGTATCCGCCAAGTCCGCTGTGACCGGGCGGACTGTTCCTGTTTGCCTTTGGTCGTGGACTTGTGGCGGATTGAGGTGTGGGTCTTGCAGACTGCCTCGGGTTGGTGCGGACAGCCATTGAAGGGGGTTGCTGTCCTACAGTGGTTGGAGCTTTGCGGGCTGATGCCTTGTCCGCTTAGCTCAGGCGGACTAGAGAGGGTTCGTCAACGGTTGTCGTGCTCCTGGCGGGTTTCCTTGGTATCCGGCTAAGTCCATGCGGACTCAGCGGACGGTGGT
Source organism: Platanthera guangdongensis (assembly GCA_039583875.1). Classification (NCBI taxonomy): domain Eukaryota; kingdom Viridiplantae; phylum Streptophyta; class Magnoliopsida; order Asparagales; family Orchidaceae; genus Platanthera; species Platanthera guangdongensis. Next base: position 83,539,280 of record CM077164.1, on the reverse strand, counting down.
TGTATTCGCGCGGACTGAGGGTGGTGTCGCTATCTCTTGGGCGATGACCACACTCCTCACCTTGCCTATAAATAGGACCCCCCTGGCACATCTACAGTAACCTAAGTAACTTGAGTGAACAGTAAGTTGGGGTGTGCGAAGTGCTGCGGTCTGTGTTTGCCAGTCCGCGCGGATTGTTTCAGGCTGACGGTTTGCTGTGTGCAGGTCGCGCGGATAACTTCAAGGAGCCAGGAGTTTGGCTGTGACTTCGGTCAAGTGCTTGGAAGTGTGCGGTCTCTGCGGACTCAGCAGGAGGTCGCTCTGCGGCTTGTCAGTTCTGTTTCATCTTTGCCAGCTTCAATAACCTGTCCTCCAGTTTCAGGCGGGTAGGGGAGTTCCTCAGTTCGGGTCAGCAGGAGGCGAATAACGGTCTGTCCGCGCGGCCTCGCGGCTTCGGCAGACTCCGTGGTATTCGGCGGATTGCAGCATAGCTTTTGCGAGCTCAGCGGTCTCGGCGGTCTCGGCGACCTCGCGGTCTCGGCGGACTCCGGTGCTGTCCGCCCGGCTTGTTTTTTGGTTCTTTCTGTTTACAGCTGTAATACTAGCGAAATCATGTCTCGCTATGTATGCCTCGGATTGTAAAGAAGTGAATGCATAATAAGACCTTCTTGTGCTTCCATTGTTTTGTTGGGTGCAACCTCTAGTCCTTGGGTTTCCGCAGGTTCAGCGTGCAAACTGGGTAGTTCCGAAGATATTAATTTGGTGTTTGGGCTATCTTGCTGACCACGCTGAGAAAATTTAACAGGCACACTGCTGTAGGAGCTGCTTGAGGGAAGAGGGAAGAGAGCCTGGCAGAGAGAGCTGCCACTGACAGGTGTAGTGGAGCCAAGGAGGTCTCCAATAGTAGAGAGAGCCTGGGGGCAAGCAACTCATACAGCCTGTCAGCAAGGGCTGGGAGGTCTACTTGCCCAAGGGCTGGAGCAGAGGTAGAAGATATAGGAGCAGCTGAGGGTTCTGGTAGTGGAGAGCTGGTGAATGGTGGAAGGGATGGCTGAGGTGTTGGTAAGGTGGATATGGAGGACATGGGAATGGAGATAGAGGGGGTGAATGTTGGTTGGTCAATGATTTGGTGTAGAAGGTCTTGAAAGGAAGTGGAGGAGGAGGGTAGCTCAGGAGGAGATGATGGGGAATCATCCATAAAGGAATCATCAATTAGTGTGAAGGATGGATGAGAGGGTGATGAAGTGACATCTGCTGGAGGGTAGGAGAATAATGGGTGGAAATATTCTTCTAGTGGTGGAAGAATAGGTACTGGAGATGGTGTTGATGTTGGAGAGGGGCTGGATATGATGATGGTGGATGGAGCTGGAGTGGTAGAGGGTAGGGGAAGGGATGGAATTGGAGGAGGAGGAGGAGGAGAAGAGGCAACAACAGCAGCCAGGTCATCTGCAGGGGCAGAGACCTGTGGGGAAGTGACTCTTAGAGTCCTAGTTCCTGAAGGAGTACTGGAGGAGGGCCTGCTGGGCTTGCTGATTTGTCTGTCCCACTTTCCAAAGAGGGCACAAGACAGTCTCTTGGAGGCATTTATATGAATTCCAGAGGAGACCAGCAGGGCAGGGCACCTGTGTTGCAGAAACACTCCAATGATTCTCCCAAAGTTAACAAAACTTTTGTTGATTTTCTTCTTGATTAGGTCAAAGAAGATTTCTCCCCAATTCAGATTTTTCTTGTCCACAAGAGCTCCCATGAGGCAGAGCTGATACCTTGAAATTGTATTATGGGCAGAGTGCTTAGCCAGTAGCACTTTCCCAACAACATCTGTCATAAATCTATATTCCACAGAAAGGTTCCTTTTGAAGAGCTTGCTAGGGTTTCCCTCTGGATGACTCATTCTGGCAAGCAGTTTAGAATACTCATCTCCAGATAAGTCAGCAGTATCTTCTCCATTTCTCAACCCAAAAACTTCTGATAGAATTGTTGGGGTTAAGGGTACCTGGGTTCCAGATATAGACCCAACAATGGTGTTGTTATCTTGATTGTGGGCAGTATAAACCCACTCCTTTATCTCATCAGATGCCAGCTTGATCCTGGTGGTCATTATTGCTGTCAGATTCTGGTCTTTGAACAATCCCAATATATCTTGAAAAACTTGGTCAGTTGTGCTGAATGATTCCATGTCGATGTCAAAACCATCATCAAACTTCATAGCAAGCAAGAACAGAAACTGACACAGCCATTGGTACCTGCAAAAATTCAACAAACAAAACGACCAAGAGTATAACTGTTTGGAGGGAAAGAAAATTCTTGCAGAGAAATCGAAAGCGCAAAAGAGAACGACGGCGAAAAATGAGTTTTATATTAGGGTTCGACGCAGAATTGAAAAGATCGTTGAACTCAGTTCGACGATCGAGGCTTCTAAAGGAATCTGAAGAGTCTTCAACATCGTCGATCTCCGTTCGACGATATTGGAGAGCGTCGAGCTCCATTCGACGATCGTTCAGAGAACAAAATCGTCGAGCGCCGTTCGACGATCGTTGACCGGAAGAGATAGTTCATACTATCTGAGAGATGCTGAACTCAGTTCGACGATTTCGGAAATCGTCGATCTCCGTTCGACGATCTTGGGGCAAATCGTCGAGCGCAGTTCAGAGATCAGAGAAATTCTAGGCACTAAGAAAAATCAGAATGTTTGCCTAGTCTTGGTTAATTTTTAAGCTTTCAAAATCTTGGATATTATTTAAGACTTCCTCCATCTAACATTCCTAACTGATTTAGGAAGAAGGTGTGTTTCTTTTCATCCAAAGGCTTGGTGAAAATATCTCCCCTTTGTAAATCAGTTGGGATATATTGTAGTTAAATTTTATTCTTTTCAACATTATCCCTTAAGAAATGATGTCTAATCTCTATGTGTTTTGTCCTACTATGGAGGACTGGATTTTGAGCTATAGAAATAGCACTGGTGTTGTCACAAAAAATTTTAGACTTCTCTAAGTTGTAGCCATAGTCTAGGAGTTGGTTTTGAATCCACAAGATTTGTGAACAACAACTGCCTGCAGCCATGTATTCAGCTTCAGCAGTTGAAGTTGACACAGATGTTTGTTTCTTACAAAACCAAGAGACAAGTCTGTCACCAAGGAACTGACAAGTTCCACTGGTGCTTTTCCTGTCAATTCTGCATCCAGCATAATCAGCATCAGAGAATCCAATTAAATCAAATGCTGAATCTTTTGGATACCAGAGACCTAGATTTGGACAACTTTTAACATACCTGAGAATCCTCTTTACTAGTGTTAGGTGTGACTCTCTAGGGCTTACTTGGAACCTAGCACATATACATGTAGCAAACATTATATCTGGTCTACTAGCTGTAAGATACAGTAAAGAGCCAATCATTACTCTATATGTTGTCTGATCAACAGGTTTCCCATGTTCATCAGCATCCAATACAACATTAGTAGGCATGGGTGTTTTCATACAAGATGCTTCAGACATACCAAATTTCTTAACCAACTCATTTGCATACTTGGTTTGAGAAATAAAGATGCCTTCAGCATGTTGCTTGACTTGCAATCCTAGGAAGAAGGATAGCTCACCCATGCTACTCATCTCAAATTTAGAATGCATTAAGTTGGAAAACCTTCTGCACAATTTTGAGTCAGTAGAACCAAAAATAATATCGTCTACATAAATTTGAACTAGTAGGGTATGGGACTTATGGGTTCTAATGAAAAGAGTTTGGTCTACTCTACCCCTTATAAAACCATTTTCCAAAAGAAAGCATGCTATGGTCTCATACCATGCTCTAGGAGCTTGCTTGAGACCATATAATGCTTTGTTCAGTCTAAAAACATAATCAGGAAAGGTTGGAGAGATAAAACCTGGAGGTTGTCTGACATAAACTTCCTCTTTGATGTCTCCATTCAAGAAAGCACTTTTGACATCCATCTGATATACTTTGAAGCCTTTGTGTGCTACATAAGCTAGAAATATTCTGATGGCTTCTAATCTTGCAACAGGTGCAAAAGTCTGGTCGTAGTCTATTCCTTCTTCTTGAGAATATCCATGAGCAACTAGCCTTTCCTTGTTCCTTATAATTACTCATTGATCATCCAACTTGTTTCTGAATACCCATTTTGTTCCAACAATGGAGTGATCCTTTGGCTTTGGCACTAGTTCCCATACTTTGTTTCTCTCAAATTGATGCAACTCCTCTTGCATTGCAAGGATCCAGTGTGGATCTAGCTCTGCATCTTGAATGGACTGAGGTTCAATTTGAGATAGGAAGCAGGTGTGCAACAGGTTTTGGTTGACCTGATTTCTGGTTTGCACACCAGCTGAGATTTCTCCAATTATTTGCGAAATTGGATGCTCTCTTGATGTTACTGAATCAACAGGGGGTGTTGATTGTTCACCAACCTGTGTTGTTGTTTCCTCTTATGGTACAACTGGCTCTTCAAGTTGTTCTTCAATATGTTGAGCATTTCCTTCATCTTCACTGCTTTCATCCTCTTGAGTAACCTGTAACTTGTTCAAGTCTTCAACTAGAGAATGTTCCTGCAAGGGTTCTATGGTAGAAGAAATCTTCTCCTTGAAAGACATGTTAGATTCATCAAATGAAATGTGAACAGATTCCTCAATTTTTAAAGATGATTTGTTATAGACCCTATAAGCCTTGCTGATCATGGAGTATCCCAGAAACACTCCTTCATCAGCTTTGGCTTGAAATTTTGCTAAATATTTCTTGTCATTATTATGAATGTAGCAAATGCAACCAAAGACTCTAAAATAGTCAACTTTAGGTTTATTCCCTTTGAGTAATTCATAGGGAGTCTTTCCCTTTAGTTTATGTATCAGACTTCTATTCAGCACATAGTTGGAGGTGTTCACTGCCTCTGCCCAAAAGGATAGAGGTAGATGAGCATCTGACAACAATATAGTGGCAGATTCAATAAGGGTTCTATTTTTCCTTTCAGCTACCCCATTTTGCTGAGGAGTTCTAGGAGCTGAGAAAGTATGCCTGATCCCTTCACTCTGACAGAACTCTTGCATAAGAAGAGAATCAAACTCTGTCCCATGATCACTTCTGATCAGGGCAATGTGAGTATTGAACTCAATCTGTATACATTTGAGAAACTCTGTCAGACACTTAAAGTTATCAGACTTCTTCCTTAGAAAGAACACCCAAGTGAATCTAGAGAAGTCATCTACAACTACTAAAGTGTAGGATTTCCCTCCTAGACTTTGTACTGTGATGGGTCCAAAGAGATCCATGTGTAACAGATACAATATCCTAGGTGAATCACTCTTATTAAGTGACTTAAAGCTGTTTTTAGTTTGCTTGCCTAATTGACAAGCCCTGCAGAGTCCTTCCTTCTTGTAGGGGCTAGAAGGTAGTCCTATAACAAGGTTGTCCTTGGATAGCCTAACAATAGTTCTAAGGTTTAGGTTTCCTAATCTCTTATGTCATAAAATATTTGGTCTACAGACAGAATTAAACAAGCAAATATCTACATCAGTTGAAAGAAAATCTACTAGGTATATGTTACCTTTTCTTTTACTTGTCAACGCAGTTGTGTTGTCTTCTGACTTGATTTTGCATAATGCTTTGCTGAAGGTCACCTGGTAGCCTTCATCACACAGCTGACTGATGCTAATTAGGTTGTGCTTCAGTCCTTCCACATAAGCTACCTTCTTGAAAGTTACTGATCCAATATGGACTGCACCATATCCTTTAGTCTGTCCAAAGTTTGAATCACCAAAGATAACCTTGGGTCCAAGCTTGGCTCTGAAGGATGTGAGGTTGTCCTTGTTCCCTGTCATGTGCTTAGAGCACCCACTATCCAAATACCATTGCTGGTTAGATGTTGGATAGGTCTTCACCTGCATATAAGACAATTCATTTGTTTTTGACCCAGTTTACCTTGGGCCTAGGTTGATAACCTTTAAATTCTGAAATGAAGGACATCCCAGGTTGACTCTTATATCCTTCAGGATGATATCTCCTTGGAGGTATAATCCATTCAGTATAAGAGTTAAAGATTTGGGATGAAGGACCCTTAGGATTCAATTTTGATTTGCCCTTGAAAAATTTTCCAGAGCTCTGACCTCTGTTCGACGATCTTGGAGCTGCGTTCGACGATCTTGGGTCAGATCGTCGAGCTCCGTTCGACGGTCGACTATGGGTGAGGTCAGGTATTTGAGATCGTCGACCTGCGTTCGACGACTTTGGCTGAGATCGTCGATCTGCATTCGACGATTTTGCCTGAGATCGTCGAGCTGCGTTCGGGGATCGTCGATCTTCATTCGGCGATCGTCGATCTCCGTTCGACGATTTCTGCTGGGACTTAGTTTTCTGAGGCAGATCAGAATTTTTCTTAGCAACCTCTACGACTCCCTTTCCTTTGTCAGAAATGAATTTAATTGGAGTTGTTAGAACTATGGGTTGGCTGGATGAAGCACCCAAGCCTAGTGTACTGTTGAATCTGGAGTTCACTGTGCTTGTGATGTCCATCAGCTTGATGCTTCTCCCATTAAGGGATTCTTCAAGCTTTTTGGCCTCAGAGAGCTCACTTTTCAGTGAAGCTATCTGTTCCCTACAGCACTCCAACTCCTGAGAGAGTTTGAGGTTTTCTGACTTTAAAGTATTGTGTTCAGATAATTGATTTCTGAGAGAGATAATTTCTTTCTCAGACTTTAGCAGGTCTAAACACAGTGCTTTAAATTCAGATTTAAAATCCTCTGAACTAAAATCAAAAGAACCAAATACCTGATCTTCTTCAGGTTGAGTCTCTGAGTCTGACTCTGACTCCTCTTCTTCTGAATTATGCTGTGAGGCATTGATTGCCATCATGCAGAACTCATTTTCTTCTGCATCATCCTCATCATCACTAGAGCTGGATGAGGCTTCTGACTCTTCTTCAGTCTCACTCCAGGATTCAGCAACAAACCCTTTTCTTGTATGTTTGTTTTTGCTTGAAGAGGGTTTGTCATTGCCATTCCTCTTGGAGTCTTTCTCCTTTCTTTCCTGTCTCTTCTGTCCTTGTTCTTGTTCTCTAGACAGTCAGGAACTATGTACCCTGGTTTCCTGCAACAAAAGCAAATAATGTCTTTATTATTGTTAATGGACTTGTCATACCTTGGCTTATCCTGCTCCTTGTATGATCTCCTTCTGAAATCCTTTCTGGCCATCTTGTAGAATCTTTTGGCCAACAAGCTGAGTAGTTCATCATTGCCTGTGGCTTTGTCTTCAGGCAGATCCTCAGTTGCCTTGAATGCTATGGTCTTCTCTTTTCTTGTGGCTGGTGAGGCAGCCTTCTGTTCTTCCTCTCTATTTTTGATGAGTAGCTCATAAGATTTGAGCTTACCCAATAGAGCTTCAGTAGTGATCTCATTCAGACTTCTGGCATCCTTAATTGGCCAGATTCTTGAATCCCAAGTGCTAGGGAAGCACATTGGGATCTTGTCATTGAGTTCAGTTAGAGAGATCTCTTTGTCCAATGTTCTGAGTTCACTGACAATTAGACTTAGCCTGTTGTACATGTCTCCCACTGACTCAGTTTCTCCCTTTTTGAAATTCTCATATTCAGAGATGAGATGGGATCTCCTATCCTTTCTCTCATCAGCTGAGCCTGAGACTATTTCTGAGAGTTTGTCCCAAATTTCCTTTGCTGAATTGCATTCAGCCACCTTTTGAAATATGTCATCTGATATTGTCTGGGCCAAGATGTTCATAGCCTTGGCATCAGCTACCTTCCATCTCTTGATATCAGCATCTGTTCCTGATGGAGGTGGAACATCATTTGTACTTGTGTTCTCTGGGGGTCTTGGACACACTGTCAAAACAGAATTAAAAATATCTTCGTCAATAGAATTCATGTACAGTCTGATCCTTGCTTTCCAAAGTGCAAACTTGGATAGATTGCACACTGGAGGTCTGGTGCTAGCATAATCTTTATTTTGGGCCATGATTTGTGAAAGCAAATATAACAATAAAATACAAGAGAAAAACAAATCTAACTTGGGATCTTTGGGTTCAGGTGTTAGCCTGTACAACCAATCAGGTGTGGTATGTTTAACCAACCTCCCTGTGATACCAATTGAAAGTGCAACTAGATCTGATATACTCTAGAGGGGGGTGAATAGAGTATATGGTGCTTTGAAACTTTTTACAATAGTTGTTGTAATATGTGTGAGCAGGGAAGCAGTAATAAAACTAATCACAGCACTAAGTTAAACAAAAGCTAATCACAGAGAAATCAAGGCCAAAAACAAACATAAAAACAAGCAAAACCAGAAGACACAAGGAAATATAGTGGTTCCCCTAAACTTGGGTACATCCACTCTTCTACCACCCTAGGTAGGAATCCACTGCAGGATGAGTTGATCAGGTGTTCTGGGCACCAATGAGATTTTGATAAGGTGCTCAAAAAACCAAAGCAGATTTTTTGATCAGGTGTCTTGCCACCAATGAGCTTTTGACAAGGTGCTCAAAAACCAAGCTCAAACTTTTGAAGGGAGTTTGAGAAGCCCTTTACAGAGAGGGGGTGAGAGAGTGATGGAAGTCTTCTCTTTCTCAAATAACTGAGAAGACTATGTGGATTATTGATGTCAAAGCTCCCTCTGAATCCTTGAGATCTTCAGGAAGAAAAGCTTTGCTGAGGGTGATAGGCCTTCAAAGATTGAACTCTAGTAATAGAAGATTTCAGCAATGACTGAAATATTGAATGTCTGGAGTTTGGAAATATGTTGGCCTTGAACACTTTGAAACTAAAGAGATCTGAAGATTTGTGAAAAGATTGATCTCCTTGGATGAGTGTTCTTGAGAATTCTTTGAGACAGAATATTTTTGAATGTATCTCTGTAATCTGTGTGTCTCTCTCTGTATTCTGTGTTCTATGAGTTATTCAAAAATTCTTCTCTTTTATTCTCTAATACAGAATAGAATAACATTCTCTTTCAAGTATAGATGTTGGCCTTCATTAATTGCATCCTTAATTGCACAATCTCTTCTGGAGGAAAGTCCACAGAAATATTCCTTGAAAAATCCCTTGAAACTTGTTCCAGAAATGAATGAAAACGGCTAGAAAATCTCTGAATTAATTGCAGAATAACTCCTTAACTGATTTGAAATTGAATCTAGAAACATCCTTGAAGTTATCTGAAATCGTCGAACTGAGTTCTGCTATCGTCGAGCTGAGCTCAGCGATCTGGAAATATACAGCAGCAAAATATCGTCGATCTGAGCTCAAAGATCGTCGAACTGAGCTCAGAGATAAAGATCCAAAGCAGAGTCAAAATCGTCGACCTGAGCTCACCGATCGTCGAACGGAGTTCGACGATATAATGAAGTTGAGCTCAACGATCGCCGAATGGAGTTCGACGATCTGTCGAAGTTGAGCTAGACGATCGTCGATCGGAGTTCGACGAATCGTCGTGCTGAGCTCGATGATATGACTTGGTCTCCAAACAGAAAATTCTGGGTCTTCAGGGTAGCTTCCAAACCTAGACTTCTAACCCTTAGACTCAATTCTAATTGACCTATTGAGCTATACATGAGGTCAAGCATTGATTCCTAGAGACATAGTGATCCTAACCCAAATTAGTAATATGGTGTTCCAACATGTTCAACTGCTGAGATCGAGCCGACCTGGGGGATATTGCGGGCCATTTCCGGCCACCTGAGGTGGCGCCACCCCCGGCCAACGGTGCCATCACCTTCACGGTGGTGGTGGCTATCCTTTGCCGGTGATGAGGCGGCGGGAGACGGCGGCGACGGCGATCTCGAGCGGTAAGAAAAAGCTTGGATACTCTCCCATTTCTCCCATGGCATCGGGCTTAATTGAGCCTGATATCTCCCCTAGTTGATCTCGGATTCTAGTACGGGTAGAGGGACGGTGAAACGAACCTGTATTGGTGGCTGGCGGTGAGGATGGAGGAGGGTGGACATTCCCGACCTTGCTCCGGCGACACCTCTCGGATTCATGGTTCCAGCATCGTTTCCTTCACTCTAGCTATCGATTTCTACTCTCCTTTGCCCTCTGAAGCTAATGGAATCACTATTTCTAGCTGGGAGGGGTATATGGGGAGATACAACCAATTCAAGCTCGGTTTGGAGCTTTTGTTGTATCACCCTTCATGCCAAGTGGGCACCATGCAGTCACATTCTCTGGAAATCCTCTGAGGAAGCCAGCCAGCACAATTGTTGGGCTAATGGAGCCAAGGCCAAGTGGCCTCTGCCCCTTTAATTCACCTGTTGCATCAAGCCAAAATCTGCCCGAGAAGGACACGGCTGGTGACACGCCTTTGACACTCGACGATCATCGAACGCAGGTTTTCGTCGATCGTTGAACGCAGGGGAACACGCTACAATCGTCGAACGCAGGGGGACACGCCTTGGGACACGCCCGTATCCCAGGCCATGTCACCCAAAATGTTTTCCTGCTGAAAGGTTGGGATGTTACAGTTTTTTACCTATTTTATTTGTTTGTTTGGGTGGATGGAGGGTTCTGTGAAGAATTAGGGATGGTCTAAAGATGGATCTCAGTTCATGATATTTCATTTCTTTACAACTTCATTTCATACAAATTGGATTTCTTTCAATTGGACAATCATGGGTGTCACAACCCATATTTTTTTCACTGCCAAAAGGAGTATCAGAGTAAGGGAAAAAATGTGCGTCATGATGCCACGTCAGCAGGAAATAACTGCGGACGCTCAGACAAAACTCCTACTTAAACAAGAAGAAAGATTCTTTAAGTTACTTAAAGGTAAAACCAGTTTAAGTGCAGTAGTTAGCCGTATCCCTCGGTTTAGTGGTTCATCTAGTCCACAAGAAAAAATAATTAAACACTGCGGAAAAATACTTCTTTTATCAAATTAGGCAACCTATAAGAGCATAGAGGTTCCCAAAGGACACCTCAAGGCATACAAGTTCTAAATTTAGTAAAAGTAAAAATAGTTTTGTACGGTCGTTAAATATAATGATTTTACATTTTTAAAACATGCGATGCATGAGGTAATAATAGTAATTTTATACTTAAAATTAACTATCATGCAATCCTAACATAAAATATCTCAGAGAGCAAGTGATCCACATCCACATAAAGAGAACTAAGCAGCTAGCAAGTATCTATAAATAATAATTCTATGGGCGTCAACAAACTGACACGAACCCACATACAGTATAGTATGTCTGAATCAGTAAAATAAAATAAACAACAATCTACCTCGCTAAGACAAAGCAACAACCACGGGTAACACTACCGCCAAAGCGCTCCAAAGACCAGCACCGAACTCAGCTACATCTCTGAACCTGAGGCATTCCAAAGACAGAACACCTCAGCAAGAAAGTATAAGTGATGGCAAAAGAAATGAGCCACAAGTACAAAAGTCAAGGGGCACCAACGCAAGACCAAATAAAAGTACATAAACAAGTACAACAGTAGGGTGCGAAAGTAAAAGAGAAAGAAAAACTTACGTGAAGCGTCACGTACAACAAACTACCCCAAACGCACAAGGCTATAAGAGAGAACATATCAAGATTTAACCATTGGAGGGGAAACAAACCCCTATTAGCCACATGTGCTCAACTCCACCAAAAACAACACGGGCGAGGTGGTCAACTCATCTGGATACAACCCCAAAGACAATCATCTGTCTAAATGCAGGGGAGACTAAACACTCTACCAAACACCGCAAATGCCCAAAAAACCGGTATAACCCCGCAAGTGCTAATAGGGAGATCAAACGTTGCGGCGGTGGATTCACCCACTAAAAAAACACCCGCAACGAAGAAAAACCAGGAAGGAAAACCCCGTAACGATCCGGGTTTAGAGCTCAGAGGCACACCATAACCCAATCAGGGCCTGGAGGCTTGTCTCGCCCCACGACATCACCACGAAGAAAAACCATGATAGACATCTCAAGTCAACAACGACACGTCGGATTCTACTAGACAATCCTAGAATGAGAAGCGGTTGATCAAACTTTAGGGAATATTTCACGGTCCTAAACAACTCTTGACACATCCTACATAATAGTTATGAACGATTAAAAACCATCGTTTGAACATTTTCACTGAATTTCTCCAACACTTACACGATTATATTATCATGACGAAACTAATAACACAAGTGGATTCAATGGAAAAAAGTTAAATATACCTACAACGGAAAGGACATTAGTGCAGAAAAAAAATAAAGAATAAGGAGATTACCAGTTACCATTAAGATTGGAAGGAAGAGGGAAAAGGGAAAACCACCACTTGCCTTTATTTCGCTAGAAAACTCCTTAAAATCATTCTTTGTCGTAAATTGGGGCTAAAGAAGACGAGGGGAGTCAAAATCCAACAAGAAATAGCCACAATATAAGTTAGGGCCAAAAACCCTAACGAGAGAAACTTAAGAAATGGGAAAGATCTTACCACAATGGCATAGCACACGACGAGAGCTTTCTGGATCTACGATCGGTTCGCGATTTCGAACACCGGAGCACCGTCGACGGCCACCAGAAGAAGTACGAACGAACAACCTCTTTCTCGCTCACACCGCTCTGGTTTGGGAGGTAGACGAAAATCTCGGTCGGTTTAAAGGTGAAGAAGAAGAAGAAGGTAATTATAGTAAAGGTGATAACAGGATAAACAACAAAAAAACTGGGTTCGGCTGAACCAGTTTTCCCGAGACAGAAGGAATGGATTACTCGAGTACTAAGGGACAATTACTCGAGTACTAAGGGATGATTACTCGAGTACTAAGGCAACTACTCGAGTACTGCAAGGGGATTACTCGAGTACTAAGGAAACTACTCGAGTACTACAAGGGTATTACTCGAGTACTAAGGCGATTACTCGAGTACTGAATGTAGGACTACTCGAGTACAAGGGAGGAATCTCTCGAGTGCCAGGATGGAGAATTACTCGAGTGCTATAACATGACTCGAGTGCAGAAGGGGAGTACTCGAGTACTAGCAAGTTACTCGAGTTCTAGAAGTCAGACATGACTCGAGTACAATAGAAGGACCACTCGAGTACCAGGAAAACAGTACCCGAGTACTGAAGAAGGAATATCTCGAGTACACCATAACTTCTCGAGATCAAGGTCACTTCTCGAGAATACAGAGAAAATTTCTCGAGTTCAGGCGGGGCATTACTCGAGTACAAGAAAAGGCCTACTCAGGTACAACAAGTACTTCTCGAGAATAAGGAAATACTTCTCAAGTAACACGCACGCATTACTCGAGTACTGAAGATAGGTAACTCGAGTACTTGAAGATACTACTCGAGAACTCCAGGTCCTCTCGAGAACTGAGCAGGATATATTTGAAAATTTCGGATTGTCTTAAATTCTGGGATAAAAGCAGACTCTAAGAACTTAGCAGGGGAGACAACCCTAGAATCCGATGCACCATTCTTGAGACAATATCAACAAATGCTCACACAAGCAGGAATCACCACAAGGATCCAAACACACGCCGAGACTCCAAAATGCTCGGGTCGCAATAAAACTGGACAAGACCAAAACCTCAAAACTCATTCCTTTATTAAGGAAAAGCTTCTAATCCCAACAGAATAATACTGGTCAAACAGACCCAACAGACGCAAAACCGCACAAACGGTGTCGCGCCAACATCATTGTTGGAACACCCTATTACTAATTTGGGTCAGGATCACTATGTCTCTAGGAACAAATGCTTGACCTCCTGTATAGCTCAATAGGTCAATTAGAATTGAGTCTAAGGGTTAGAAGTCTAGGTTTGGAAGTTGCCCTGAAGACCAAGATTTTCTGTTTGGAGACTAAGTCATATCATCGAGCTCAGCACGACGATTCGTCGAACTCCGATCGACGATCATCTAGCTCAACTTCGACAGATCGTCGAACTCCATTCGATGATCGCTGAGCTCAACTTCATCATATCGTCGAACTCCATTCGACGATCGGTGAGCTCAGTTCGACGATCTTGACTCTGCTTTGGATCTTTATCTCTGAGCTCAGTTCGACGATCTTTGAGCTCAGATCGACGATATTTTACTGCTGTATATTTCCAGATCGCTGAGCTCAGTTCGACGATAGCAGAGCTCAGTTCGACGTTTTCAGATAACTTCAACGATGTTTCTAGATTCAAATTCAAATCAGTTAAGCAGTTATTCTGCAATTAATTCAGAGATTTCCTAGCCGTTTTCATTCATTTCTGGACCAAGTTTCAAGGAATATTTCTATGGACTTTCCTCCAGAAGAGATTTTACAATTAAGGATGTAATTAATGTTGGCCAACGGCTATTCTTCTCAGAGAATGTTTTTGTTCAGTACCAGAGAATAAAAGAGAAGATTTTACTGAATCTCTAAGATAGATTAGAGAGATACACAGACACACAGTCAGACATCATAATCTTCAACAAAATATTCTGTCTCAAAGAATCCTCAAGAACACACATCCAAGGAGATCAAGCTCTCTAAAAAATCTTTAGATCCCTCCTGTCCAAAGTGTTCAAGGCCAACATATTTCAAGACTCCAGACATTCAACATTTCAGCTACTGCTGAAATCATCTATTGCTGGAGTTCAATCTTTGAAGGCCTATCACCCTCAGCAAAGCTTTTCTTCCTGAAGATCTCAAGGATTCAGGGGGAGCTTTGACATCATCAATCCACATAGTCTTCTCAGTTGTTTGAGAAAGAGAAGACTTCCATCACTCTCTCACCCCCTCTCTGTAAAGGGTTTCTCAAACTCCCTTCAAAAGTTTGAGCTTGGTTTTTGAGTACCTTGTCAAAAGCTCATTGGTGGTAAGACACCTGATCAAAAAATCTGATTTGTTTTTTGAGCACCTTATCAAAAGCTCATTGGTGCCCAGGACACCTGATCAACTCATCCTACAGTGGATTCCTACCTAGGGTGGTAGAAGAGTGGATGTACCCAAGTTTAGGGGAACCACTATATTTCCTTGTGTCTTCTGGTTTTGCTTGTCTTTATGTTTGTTTCTGGCCTTAATTTTTCTGTGATTAGCTTTTCATTAACTTAGTTCTGTGATTAGATTTTTAACTGCTTCCCTGCTCACTCTTATTACAACAATTGTTGTAAAAAGTTTCAAAGCACTTTATACTTTATTCACCCCCCCTCTAGAGTATATCAGATCTAGCTGCACTTTCAATTGGTATCAAAGCGAGGTTGGTTAAACATACCATACCTGTTTGGTTGTACAGGCTAACACCTGAACCCAAAGATCCTAAGTTAGATCTGTTTTTCTGTTGTATTTTATTATTAGATTTTGCTTTCACAAATCATGGCCCAAAACAAAGATTATGCTAGCACCAGACCTCCAGTGTGCAATCTATCCAAGTTTGCACTTTGGAAAGTAAGGATCAGACTGTACATGAATTCTATTGACGAAGATATCTTTAACTCTGTTTTGACAGTGTGTCCAAGACCCCTAGAGAACACAAGTACAAATGCTGTTCCACCTCCATCAGGAACAGATGCTGATATCAAGAGATGGAAGGTAGCTGATGCCAATGCTATGAACATCTTAGCCCAAACAATGTCTGATGACATATTTCAAAAGGTGGCTGAATGCAATTCAGCAAAGGAAATTTGGGACAAACTCTCAGAAATAGTCTCAGGCTCAGCTGATGAGAGAAAGGATAGGAGATCCCACCTCATATCTCAATATGAGAATTTCAAGAAGGGAGAAACTGAGTCAGTGGGAGACATGTACAACAGGCTCAGTCTAATTGTCAGTGAACTCAGATCATTTGACAAAGAGATCTCTCTAACTGAACTCAATGACAAGATCCTAATGTGCTTCCCTAGCACTTGGGATTCAAGAATCTGGCCAATTAAGGATGCCAGAAGTCTGAATGAGATCACCACTGAAGCTCTATTGGGTAAGCTCAAATCTTATGAGCTACTCATCAAAAATAGAGAAGAAGAACAGAAGGCTGCCTCACCAGCCACAAGAAAAGAGAAGACCATAGCCTTCAAGGCAACTGAAGATCAGCCTGAAGATAAAGTCACAGGCAATGATGAACTACTCAGTCTGTTGGCCAAAAGATTTTATAAGATGGCCAGAAAGGACTTCAGAAGAAGATCATACAAGGAACATGATAAGCCAAGGTATGACAAGTCCATTAATAATAATAATAAAGACATTATCTGCTTTGGTTGTAGGAAACCAGGGCACATAGCTCCTGACTGTCCAGAGAACAAGAACAAGGACAGAAGGGACAGGAAAGAAATAAGAAAGGAGAAAGACTCCAAGAGGAATGGCAATGGCAAACCGTCATCAAGCAAAAACAAACATACAAGAAAGGGGTTTGTTGCTGAATCCTGGAGTGACACTGAAGAAGAGTCAGAAGCCCCATCCAGCTCCAGTGATGATGAGGATGATGCAGAAGATAAGGAGTTCTGCATGATGGCAATCTATGCCTCACAGCATAATTCAGAAGAAGAGGAGTCAGAGTCAGATTCAGAGACTCAACCTGAAGAAGATCAGGTAATCAGCTCTTTTGTTTTTAATTCAGAGGACTTTAAATCTGAATTTAAAGCATTGTGTTTAGACCTGCTAAAGTCTGAGAAAGAAATTATCTCTCTCAGAAATCAATTATCTGAACACAATACTTTAAAGTCAGAAAACCTCAAACTCTCTCAGGAGTTAGAGAGCTGTAGGGAGCAGATAGCTTCACTGAAAAGTGAGCTCTCTGAGGCCAAGAAGCTTGAAGAATCCCTTAATGGGAGAAGCATCAAGCTGATGGACATCACAAGCACAGTGAACTCCAGATTTAACAGTACACTAGGCTTGGGTGCTTCATCCAGCCAACCCATAGTTCTAACAACTCCAATCAAATTCATTTCTGACAAAGGAAAGGGAGTTGTAGAGGTTGCTAGGAAAAATTCTGATCTGCCCCAGAAAAGCAAGTCCCAGCAGAAATCGTCGAACGGAGATCGACGATCGCCGAATGAAGATCGACGATCGTCGAACGAAGCTCGACGATCTCAGCCAAAATCATCGAACGCAGGTCGACGATCTCAAGTACCTGATCTCACCCATAGTCGACCGTCGAACAGAGCTCGACGATCTGACCCAAGATCGTCGAACGCAGCTCCAAGATCGTCGAACAGAGGTCAGAGCTCTGGAAATTTTTTCAAGGGCAAATCAAAATTCAATCCTAAGGGTCCTTCATCCCAAATCTTTAACCCTTATACTGAATGGATTATACCTCAAAGGAGATATCATCTTGAAGGATATAAGAGTCAACCTGGGATGTCCTTTATTTCATAATTTAAAGGTTATCAACCTAGGCCCAAGGTAAACTGGGTCAAAAACAAATGAATTGTCTTATGTACATGTGAAGACCTATCCAACATCTAACCAGCAATGGTACTTGGATAGTGGGTGCTCTAAGCACATGACAGGGAACAAGGACAACCTCACATCCTTTAGAGCCAATCTTGGACCCAAAGTTATCTTTGGTGATTCAAATTTTGGACAGACTAAAGGATATGGTGCAGTCCAGATTGGATCAGTAACTTTCAAGAAGGTAGCTTATGTGGAAGGACTGAAGCACAACCTAATTAGCATCAGTCAGCTGTGTGATGAAGGCTACCAGGTGACCTTCAGCAAAGCCTTATGCAAAATCAAGTCAGAGGACAACACAACTGTGTTGACAGGTAAAAGGAAAGGTAACATCTATCTAGTAGATTTTCTTTCAACTGATGTAGATATCTGCTTGTTTAATTCTGTCTGTAGACCAAATATTTTATGGCATAAGAGATTAGGACACCTAAACCTTAGAACTATTGCTAGGCTATCCAAGGACAACCTTGTTAGAGGACTACCTTCTGGCCCCTACAAGAAGGAAGGACTCTACAGGGCTTGTCAATTAGGCAAGCAAACTAAAAACAGCTTTAAGTCACTTAATAAGAGTGATTCACCTAGGATATTGTACCTGTTACACATGGATCTTTTTGGACCCATCACAGTACAAAGCCTAGGAGGGAAATCCTACACTTTAGTAGTTGTAGATGACTTCTCTAGATTCACTTGGGTGTTCTTTATAAGGAAGAAGTCTGATAACTTTAAGTGTCTGACAGAGTTTCTCAAATGTATACAGATTGAGTTCAATACTCACATTGCCCTGATCAGAAGTGATCATGGGACAGAGTTTGATTCTCTTCTTATGCAAGAGTTCTGTCAGAGTGAAGGGATCAGGCATACTTTCTCAGCTCCTAGAACTCCTCAACAAAATGGGGTAGCTGAAAGGAAAAATAGAACCCTAATTGAATCAGCCACTATATTGTTGTCAGATGCTCACCTTCCTCTATCCTTTTGGGCAGAGGCAGTGAACACCTCCAACTATGTGCTGAATATAAGTCTGATACATAAACTAAAGGGAAAGACTCCCTATGAATTACTCAAAGGGAAGAAACCTAAAGTTGATTATTTTAGAGTCTTTGGTTGTATTTGCTACATTCATAACAATGACAAGAAATATTTAGCAAAATTTCAAGCTAAAGCTGATGAAGGAGTGTTTTTGGGATACTCCATAATCAGCAAGGCTTATAGGGTCTATAACAAATCATCTTTAAAAATTGAGGAATCTGTTCACATTTCATTTGATGAATCTAACATGTCTTTCAAGGAGAAGATCTCTTCTACCATCGAACCTTTGCAGGAACATTCTCTAGTTGATGACTTGAACAAGTTACAGGTTACTCAAGGGGATGAAAGCAGTGAAGATGAAGAAAATGCTCAACATATTGCAGAACAACTTGAAGAGCCAGTTGTTGTACCATAAGAGGAAACAACAACACAGGCTGGTGAACAATCAACACCCCCTGTTTATTTAGTAACATCAAGAGACCATCTGATTTCCCAAATAATTGGAGAAATCTCAGCTGGTGTGCAAACCAGAAATCAGGTCAACCAAAACCTGTTGCACACTTGCTTCCTATCTCAAATTGAACCTCAGTACAGTCAAGATGCAGAGCAAGATCCACACTGGATCATTGCAATGCAAGAGGAGTTGCATCAATTTGAGAGAAACAAAGTATGGGAACTAGTGCCAAAGCCTAAGGATCACTCCATTGTTGGAACAAAATGGGTATTCAGAAACAAATTGGATGATCAAGGAGTAATCATAAGGAACAAGGCAATACTAGTTGCTCAGGGATACTCTCAAGAAGAAGGAATCGACTACGACCAGACCTTTGCACCATTTGCAAGATTAGAAGCCATTAGAATATTCTTAGCCTATGCAGCACATAAAGGCTTCAAGGTATATCAGATGGATGTCAAAAGTGCATTTCTAAATGGAGACATCAAAGAGGAAGTTTATGTCAGACAACCTCCAGGTTTTATCTCTCCTACTTTTCCTGATTATGTTTTTAGATTGAATAAAGCATTATATGGTCTCAAGCAAGCTCATAGGGCATGGTATGAGACCCTAGCATGCTTTCTCTTGGAAAATGGTTTTATAAGGGGTAGAGTAGACCAAACTCTTTTCATTAGAACTCATAAGTCTCATACCCTACTAGTACAGATTTATGTAGACGATATTATTTTTGGTTCTACTGACTCCAAATTATGCAGAAGGTTTTCTAACCTGATGCATTCTAAATTTGAGATGAGTAGCATGGGTGAGCTATCCTTATTCCTAGGATTGTAAGTCAAGCAACATGCTGAAGGCATCTTTATTTCTCAAACCAAATATGCAAATGAATTGGTTAAGAAATTTGGGATGTCTGAAGCATCTTGTATGAAAACACCCATGCCTACTAATGCTGTATTGGATGCTGATGAACATGGGAAACCTATTGATCAGACAACATATAGAGCAATGATTGGCTCTTTACTGTATCTTACAGCTAGTAGACCAGATATAATGTTTGCTACATGTATATGTGCTAGGTTCCAAGTAAGCCCTAGAGAGTCACACGTAACACTAGTAAAGAGGATTCTCAGGTATGTTAAAAGTTGTCCAAATCTAGGTCTCTGGTATCCAAAAGATTCAGCATTTGATATAACTGGATTCTCTGATGCTGATTATGCTGGATGCAGAATTGACAGGAAAAGCACCAGTGGAACTTGTCAGTTCCTTGGTGACAGACTTGTCTCTTGGTTTTGTAAGAAACAAACATCTGTGTCAACTTCAACTGCTGAAGCTGAGTATATGGCTGCAGGCAGTTGTTGTTCACAAATCTTGTGGATTCAAAACCAACTCCTAGACTATGGCTACAACTTAGAGAAGTCTAAAATCTTTTATGATAACACCAGTGCTATTTCTATAGCTCAAAATCCAGTCCTCCATAGTAGGACAAAACACATAGAGATTAGGCATCATTTCTTAAGGGATAATGTTGAAAAGAATAAAATTGAACTACACTATATCCCAACTGATTTACAAAGGGGAGATATTTTCACCAAGCCATTGGATGAAAAGAAACACACCTTCTTCCTAAATCAGTTAGGAATGTTAGATGGAGGAAGTCTTAAATAATATCCAAGTTTTTCAAAGCTTAAAAATTGACCAAGACTAGGCAAACATTCTGATTTTTCTTAGTGTCTAGAGTTTTTCTGATCTCTGAACTGCGCTCGACGATTTGCCCCAAGATCGTCGAACGGAGATCGACGATTTCTGAAATCGTCGAACTGAGTTCAGCGTCTCTCAGATAGTATGAACTCTCTCTTCCGGTCAACGATCGTCGAACGGCGCTCGACGATTTTGTTCTTTGAACGATCGTCGAACAGAGCTCGACGCTCTCCAATATCGTTGAACGGAGATCGACGATGTTGAAGACTCTTCAGATTCCTTTAGTAGCCTCGATCGTCGAACCGAGTTCAACGATCTTTCCAATTCTGCGTCGAACCCTAATATAAAATTCATTTTTCGCCGTCGTTCTCCTTTGCGCTTTAGATTTCTCTGCAAGAATTTTCTTTCCCTCCAAACAATTCTACACTTGGTCGTTTTGTTTGTTGAATTTTTTGCAGGTACCCATGGCTGTGTCTGTTGTCGTTCTAGCCGCCATGAAGTTTGATGCTGGTTTTGATATTGACATGGAATCCTTCAGCACAACTGACCAGGCTTTTCAAGATATTTTGGGATTATTCAAAGACCAGAACCTGACTGCCATTATGACCACAAGGATTAAGCTTGCATCTGATGAGATAAAGGAATGGGTCTATACTGCCCACAATCAAGATAACACACCATTGTTGGGTCTATATCTGGCACTCAGGTACCCTTAACCCCAGCTATTCTATCAGAAGTTTTTGAGTTGAGGAATGGTGAAGATACTGCTGACTTATCTGGAGATGAGTATATTGAACTGCTTGCCAGAATGGGTCATTCAGAGGCCAACCCTAACAAGCTCTTCAAAAGGAACCTTTCTGTGGAATACAGATTCATGGCAGATGTTGTTGGGAAAGTGCTACTGGCTAAGCACTCTGCCCATGATACAATCTCAAGGTATCAGCTCTGCCTCATGGGAGCCCTTGTAGATAAGAAAAATATGAATTGGAGAGAAGTCTTCTTTGACCTTATCAAGAAGAAAATCAACAAAAGTTTTGTAAACTTTGGAAGGATTATTGGGGTGTTTCTGCAGCACAGGTGCCCTGCTTTGCTGGTCTCCTCTGGAATCCATATCAATGCTTCCAAGAGACTGTCTTATGCCCTCTTTGGAAAGTGGGACAGACAAATCAGCAAGCCCAGCAGGCCCTCCTCCAGCACTCCTTCAGGCACAAGGACTCTAAGAGTCACTTCTCCACAGGTCTCTGCCCCTGCAGATGACCTGCCTGCTGTTGTCACTTCTCCACAGGTCTCCATCCCTTCCCATACCATCCACCATTCCAGCTCCATCCACCATCATCATTTCCAGTCCCTCTCCAACATCCACACCATCTCCAGTACCTATTCTACCAACACCAGAAGACCACTTCCATCCATTATTCTCCTACCCTCCACCAGATGTCACTTCATCACCCTCCATTCCATCCTTCACCCTCATTGATGATTCCTTTATGGATGATTCACCATCCTCTCATCCTGAGCTACCCTCATCCTCCACTTCCTATCAAGACCTTCTACAATAAATCATTGACCAACCCACATTCACCCCATCCATCTCCATCCCACTGTCGTCCATTTCCACCTTACCAACACCTCAGCCATCTCTTCCACCATTCACCAGCTCTCCACTACCATCACCATCAGCTGCTCCTCCATCTTCTACCTCTGCTCCAGTCACCCTTGAGCAAGTAGACCTTCCAGCCCTTGCTGACAGGTTGTATGAGTTGCTTGCCCCCAGGCTCTCTCTTCTGTTGGAGACCTCCTTGGCTCCACTACACCTGTCAGTGGCAGCCCTCTCTGCCAGGCTCTCATCCCTATTCCCTCAGGCAGCCCCTACAGCTGTGTGCCTTGATCCAGCCTTATCTGAATCTAGGCAGGGGGAGATGCCCTATGAAGTGAGTCTTCCTACTGATGCTGTTGCTGCTGCTGTTTCTATGAGCCTATCTGCTGCTGCTGCTGTTATTGCTGCTTCTTCTGCTCCTGCTCTTGCTACTGTTGTTGTGCCTCAAGCACAAATTCCTACTGTTGCAGTCCTTGCAATAGACCTCAGGTCTTTGCTTTCAAATTTTGATTCTTCTTACTTCAGCTGTCTGCCAGAGATAATTGCAGTCCAGCCTCCAGAGGATCTATCCAAGGCACTTGTGTCATTCTCTTGCTGTGACCCAAGCATTATCACCTCCTTTGTCAATTCAGTGTATGCTGCTGCTTCTTCTGAAGAAAGCATTATTGTTGCTTCTGATATTGTTGCCTCTACTGCTGCTGAAAATGTTGATACTTCTGCTGAAGTTTCTATTACTACTGTTGAACCAATTTCCAAGGAAATTTTTATGTCAGAGGCACCTGAGTTTGAGCCTTCTGCAGTTTCTGATGATTTCTCTGCTGTTGTTTCTGCTGTTGTTAGTGAGACTATTGCTGCTGCTGTCACATCTCCAGAGCCTATAGTTGCTGCTGCTGTTGTTACTGCTTCTACTCTATCTATTGTTGTTATTGCTTCAACACCTGCTGCTGCACCATCTGTTGCCTCATCTGCTTCTGTACAGCTCAAGAAGGACTTAATGAAGAAAATTGATGCTCTTTATGATGACCAGAGTTCTGAAAGTGATGAGTTTAGAACAGACTCTGATGACTCTTCTGCTACCATTGCTAGGAAAAGAAAGGCAAGGAGCAAAGCTATGAAGAGAGTACCTCCTGTCAAAGTCAAAGACAACAATGATATTCCATACTACATTCTACATGACTGCCCTATTACTGAGCACTGGATGCAGTACTCCAAGAACCAACTGAAGGCAATGAAAAAAAAGAGAAAATATGAAAAGGGTTCCTCTCAATTCCAACACTCTCATCCTCCTCCACCACCTCCTCCTGATGCAGGTGCAGGTGGAAGCTCTGTAGCTCAACCCCCAGCCAGAAGTCAGGCCCCCTATCAGCCTCATGCTAGATCTTATAATAGGGGAAGCCAATCCAGGGGATCTCAATCCAGGAGAGGAGGATATAGAGGAAATCAAAGAGATCTCCAAGTCTACTCCAAAGGTTACTCCAGGCAGCATCCATATTCCAGGGGAGGACAAATTTCAACTGATACAACATCTGGTCCTTTTTCCTATAAGCTGAAAGAAACTGTGTCTTCCAGGCCTCCTCAAGACAATCCCTCCAACAGATATGAGCCACCTGTACCTTTTGAGGATCCTGAGAACAATCCAGCTGCTTGGGCTGCAAGATTAAAAGAACTAGCTGCACTGGATCAGATCAAAAAGGCTAGAGAGCAAGGAAAAGATTCATCCAACATCTCAATAATGTCTGAACAGAGACAGAAAGAGCTAGAAAGATATGCATCAAGCAAGTTCTTTGATTCTGACAGGTATATGGAATTACATCCTGAAGCTGTAGTTCCCATGTAACACCCCCTATCCGTCGCATAGCATATAGCAGTAGGTCCGGCCGGGGCCCGACGCCATATACCACAGACAGACCGGGTGGTTACTTATGGAAACCATACAACTAATCTCAACGTCCTACACAGAGCATTCTAGCGGAAGCAATTTATATAAGTTGCAAAACCAGAACCCAACGACAAGCATGAATGTCCACTAACAAGATAATAGGAATGTTATTACAAAATACTCAAAAGTCGGCCTTAAGGCCTTACAAAAGTTTCACTTGTCTTTTACATGTTTTCCAAACTTCGGCACGCAGGCCGGCCATACATGAATAAAACATAAAACATTTCACTTGGGCCTTCGAGGGCCAGCTTCGCAGAAAGGGCTTTAGCCCGCTATTGACCGCTTGGTCCAGCTGCACCTGCAAGCAAACAAACCACCGCACGGTGGCAAACAAAGCAACGGTCAGCAATGCTGACCAAATTATAACGATCCCGCCCCCAACTCGGGGCGGCGATGCTCCTTCCCTGCATTTCATTAGCTTAAGTGAGCAATATAAATATAGTCATTTCATCACAGGCGGAGGCTCAACGGCCACACACCCCGTGCACTCAGGGCACATTCTTGGTGAACGCAGTCTAAGTCTGCCGACTCACCGCCATCCTCTCTTGGACGACCAAACTATGAGCAGTTTGTCTTCCTGGCATGGGTCACGGTAATTAAAACCATAGACCGCCGAAGACCCTCATCTATGCCAACGGCCCTAATCCGAACGACATAGAGTGGGTACGGTTCCATCTAACCCGTGCTCACAACGCAACGGTAATTTAAACCATATGCGCCCGCAACGGTAATTTAAACCATATGCGCAGGTCAAACTTCTACCGAGTCCCATTTTCACCACAAGTCACATAACCCGGTTATGTTCAAGTTGGCTTCCAAGCCACCAAGTTGGCAAGACCTCGTGTCCGCCCAGTTTTCCGGGTGCACCTTTGGGTTAGTCCCCAAGGCTCCCTGCTGCAATCTACCGCGTAGAAAACCCGAAAAACACCAAATAGCACGGAGTCTTCTCCGGCCTTATGCAATGCAACATCACCGATCCGAACTACATGTCCGGGTAGGCTTCAACCAAAATGCCTATGTCCGTTCTCGCATACGGACTCTAAACAACGGGGACTTCACATATCTACCCGAAGGAACGCCTCCAACTCTCCGCAAACTCGCGAGAGGGGGCTTCCTATGCTAAGAAAGAGAGCTATCATGCTCAAAAGTGAGGATCGTTACCCTTGCGGTCCTCTTCGGCGCCATCGAAAAGTAATCGGATGGAAATCACCGCACTTGCGTTGCCTCCGTGGATCCGGAGTCGGCTTGCGATTCGGAGCTCCGAAGCTCCTCCAATGGCGGATCTAGTTCCTCTTCTTCTTGCCTTAGCTTTTCTTTCTCCAAGGGTTTGGAGAGAGATCAAGTGGAAAAAGTGAGGGTTTTCTAAGTCAAAACCCGTGTATATCCCTTCAGGAACAACCCCCAGCCATTGGATCCTCAGTCAAAGAAATGAACGGCTTCGATTCGGGACTGAAATGCCCAATCTGGGCCGAACACGGCCTGGCACACGCCCGTGTCCAGGGCCGTGTGCCTCATTCGCCGTCAAAATCGAATCACCTGGAACCTCACACGGGCATCGAACACGCCCGTGTTCGATCTGACACGCCCGTGTTCCAACTGACACGGCCGTGTATCTGGCCGTGTACCCCATCAATTTCTCCCGTTTCCAACCCGAGCGCTGACACGGGTTCGGACACGCCCGTGTCCTTGCCCGTGTCACCTTGACACGCCTGGGCTCCAGGCCGTGTACAAGGTCTCGGCACTTCACGGCTAAGTGTCGACACGGGTCGACACGCCCTGCGACACGCCCGTGTCGCAGGCCGTGTGCCATGTCTCGACACCCTGTCGACACCAAAGTGTCGACTTCGCGGGACGAGTGTCGACACGGGTTGACACGCCCTGCGACACGCCCGTGTCGCAGGCCGTGTGCCGTGTCTCGACACAACGTCGAAGCACTGTGTCGACTTCACGGCTAAGTGTCGACACGGGTCGACACGCCCTGCGACACGCCCGTGTTGCAGGCCGTGTGCCCAGTCTCGACACAATGTCGAGACCAAAGTGTCGACTTCACGCCTTAGTGTCGACACAGGCTTGACACGCCCTGGGACACGCCCGTGTCCCAGGCCGTGTGCCTGCAGCCAGAACTCAAACTGGCCCAAATTATTCCCCTTTTGCTCCTTTGAGTTTCGGGGCGTTACAACTCTACCCCTCTTAAAAGAATTTCGCCCACGAAATTACATAAAGGGAAAAACATGTACCAAAACTAAAATTTGTACCTGAGCGGAACAACTCCGGATATTCGTCAAGCATCGTCTGCTCTCGCTCCCAAGAGAGCTCCTCACGACCGCAATTGTCCCACCGGACTTTGACCATCCTGATCTCTTTATTGCGTAGCCGCTTGACCTCCGAGTCCTCAATCCGCACGGGCTTGACTTTTGTCGTTAGCCCACTATCCACCGGCACTTGATTGGCCGCGATCACTTGCGTAGGCTCTTGCACCGCCTTCCGAAGCACCGAAATATGGAATACATCATGTAAACCACTTAGCTCCACTGAAAGCTTCAGCCGATAGGCCGCTTCTCCTACTCGCTCCAGAACCTCGAACGGTCCAAGGTACCTCGGGCTTAGCTTTTTCAATCGCCGCACCCGCGAGACACCCTTGAACGGCTTGATCTTCAAGCATACATAATCGCCCACAGCGAACTCCACGTTCCTGTGCTTGGCATTATAGTACTTTGCTTGCCGGTCCTGAGCGATAAGCAACCGCTCCCGAATGGTTCTCACCAAAGAAGTAGCATCATCCACTTCCGATCGCTTATACAACTTCGACTCGCCCGTTTCTAACCAAGACAACGGCGTGCGACATCTTCTACCATATAGGGCCTCGAAAGGCGCCATCTGAATACTTGCTTGGTAGCTGTTGTTGTATGCGAACTCCACCAAATAAAGGTGGTCCTCCCATTGCTTTCCAAAGTCCAAGACACACATGCGAAGCATGTCTTCCATCGTTCTATTGACCCTCTCGGTCTGCCCATCCGTTTGCGGATGGAAGGCTGTGCTAAACTTCAGCTTTGTTCCCAACATTTGCTGCACCAGCCTCCAATCATTGGACGTGAACCGCCCATCTCGGTCACTCACGATGCTGCGGGGCACACCATGAAGCCGCACTATGTTATCCACATAAAGCTTCGCCAGCTTCTCCACCGGATCATCCTTCCTATGCGGAATAAAATGCGACACCTTCGTTAATCGATCCACGACCACCCAAATGGCGTCGTTCCCCTTTTGCGACCTTGGCAAACCATGCACAAAGTCCATAGAGATGTCGTCGAATTTCCACTCTGGAATAGGCAAGGACTTAAGAAACCCTCCCGGCTTTTGGCACTCCGCCTTTACCAAGGCGCAGGTTTGGCACTTCGCTACATATAGCGCCACATTTTTTTTCAAACCCGGCCACCAAAATAGCTTCTTGATATCGCGGTACATCTTCGTGCTCCCCGGGTGAATCGAGTACTTGGTATGGTGCGCCTCGTACAACAACTCCAACCGTAAATTGCCCACACTTGGGACGCACAAACGACCGTCTCTCCAAAGCAATCCGTCCTCCACAACGAATTGGGAATTTGACCCATCCAGAGCCTCTATCATGAACTGCTTCATATGAGCATCCATATCCAAAGCCTGCCGAATCCGATCAGCCAGGTCATATTGGACTTCAGTCCAATTCAGCACTGCTTCAGCACTAGATTGTCTATCTACACAAACAATCTCCAACGCCTCCAGCTCCTGCACCAACCGCTCATCATGCACTGATAGCCAACTCGCTTGAGCTGGGGCTCGGCGACTCAACGCGTCCGCAACCGCATTCCCTTTGCCAGGCACGTAGTGGATCTTGAAAGTATAGTCCCCCAGGAACTCCATCCACCTACGCTGCCGCATATTCAGATCTTTCTGATCAATCAAATACTTTAGGCTCTTGTGATCGGTGTAGATATCAATCTTCACACCGTACAAATAGTGTCTCCACAGCTTCAAGGCAAAAATCACGGCCGCCAACTCCAAGTCGTGGACCGGATAATTCCTCTCGTGCACTTTTAGCTGTCTCGAGCCATAAGCTATCACGCTGCCGTGCTGCAATAGCACGCAACCCAAACCACTGCCCGAAGCATCGCTATATATCTCATAGCCTTCGGTTCCAACCGGCGAACTCAGCACAGGCGCCGTGGTCAACCGACACTTCAATTCCTCAAAAGCTCGCGCGCACTCAGGCGTCCAAACGAACTTATGCTCCTTCCTCGTCAAAGTAGTGAGAGGTAGCGCTATCCGCGAGAAGTTCTCTACGAAGCGCCTATAATAACCGGCAAGCCCCAAAAAGCTCCGGACTTCTGCTACCGTAGCAAGCTCAGGCCACTCCCGTATCGCAACAATCTTCGCCGGATCCACAGCAATACCCTCTCCACTCACTATATGCCCGAGGAACGCCACTGAGGATAGCCAAAACTCGCACTTCGAGAACTTGGCATACAACTGGTTTCTCCTGAGTGTCTCCAACACCAAATGGAGATGCTTGAAGTGATCCTCCTCACTTTGCGAGTACACCAAAATATCGTCGATGAAGACGATCACGAAATGGTCTAGGTACTCCCTGAACGTCCTGTTCATCAAATCCATAAATACTGACGGCGCATTAGTCAGCCCAAACGGCATGACCGTAAACTCATAATGCCCGTATCTCGTACTAAACGCTGTCTTCGGGATATCACTCTCCCTTATCCGCAGCTGATAGTACCCAGACTTGAGATCTAACTTCGAGTACACCGTCGACCCGACTAACTGATCAAAGAGATCATCAATCCGGGGATCGGGTACTTGTTCTTCTCAGTCAGCTTGTTTAGCTCCCGATAGTCAATACACAACCTCAAGCTTCCGTCCTTCTTCTTAACAAAGAGGACCGGTGCGCTCCAAGGCGAAGAACTCGGGCGCACATACCCTTGCTCCAACAACTCTTGCAACTGTACTTTCAGCTCCGCCATTTCCTTAGGCGCTAGCCGATACGGAGATCGTGACACAGGCTTTGCACCTGGCACTAGCTCGATAGTAAAATCTATCTCCCGTTGTGGCGGGGCTCCAGGAAGATCTGCGGGGAACACATCAGGGTATTCCGATACCACTGAAATACAATCCATCGCGGGCTTTGGCTTTGCAACCTCCACTAGTGTAAAGAACAGTTCTGCTCCGGCACGAACCGCCTTCACCACCTGAAGAGCAGACATCAACGTCTTGCTCGACCCCTTTAAGCCCGTAAAAGTCGTCTCACGACTTGCTCCCAGCTTTACTTCCTTGCTACCGCAATCTATATGGGCCTGCTGCTCCGAGAGCCAGTCCATTCCAAATATGACGTCGAACTCCACCAACGGAAGTAAGGACGCCCGCAGGTCAAACTCCTGCTCTCCAATACGAACTTTAACTTCGCAGATCCTAACCGCTCGCATCGAACACCCATTGGGCAACAACACATCCAACTTGTCCTTCGCCATCGAAGAAGGGACTCCGATGCGTGATATAAATCCTTCGGACAAGAAGGAGTGTGAAGCTCCCGTATCAAAGAGTGCTCGTGCCGGATTTTCACAAATCAATACAAATCCTAAACAAGCAGTGGTAAGGTAACATATACATAACAAGCATATAAAGGAATTGACTTGCTATAAATTAAACCGTACCTGTCACCACGTCAGCTTGTTTAATGGCCTCCTGTTGGCCAAGATTATAGACCCTTGGTTGGGCCGGAGCATAGTGGGATGCGGTCGACTCCACCGCCTTACCCTTCTCTTCATAAGTAGCTCCTGGCCTCCTCTCGGACTTAGGACGTCCGCTCCAACAATCACGGGCGAAATGCCCCGTCTTGCCACAAGTAAAGCACGCGCCCGGGGTCCGACTCGTAGCCGCCCCAGAAGCACCAGAAGGAGCTGGACCCGAAGTCCTATGCTTCTTAAAGAATCTTTGATAGCCAGACTTTGAAGTAGTCGGCACTTTGAACCCAGATTTCTTCTCACCCAAGCCTTTCTTCGCTTGCACACTCTTCATGTCCTTCTCCAAGGACCGGGCAGTATTGACCAAGGTTAAGAAACCCTGCGTCATTGGCCCCGACAGTAACAATCTCAGCTCATCCCTCAAGCCTTCATAAAAACGATTAGTCTTGCGCTCCTCATCCATGATGGTGGAGCTAGCATATCGACTCAACCGCGTAAACTCGTGGAGATATTCATCCACGCTCCTCTCACCCTGCACCAACTTCAGGAATTCATTCTCCATCGAGATCCTCTGAGTAGAAGGGAGGTATCTTGCTAAGAACAATTCCGAGAACTCTTCCATCGGAACGTCTATCAGTTGTCTACCTCTCAAATGATGCAGCTCCAAGCCTTCCCACCACATCCTTGCTTCACCATCCAGCAGGAACGTAGCAATGGTGGTCATCTGCCACTCCTCCGTCTCCGTCGCTGTCATGACTCTCTTCACCCTAGAGAGCCAGTCTTCAGCCTGAGATGGGGTTCCCAACCCCGAGAATAACGGAGGGTTAAAGCTCATTACATGCTTCAACTGCCTCTCAGTCGCCCTCCTTGGCACTATTGGTTCTACAACCACTTGCTCCATCCTCCTCGGCTCCGCCTCTTGAAGAGGTACTTGCTCCATCACAGGAGCTGGCTGCTGCGCTTGCCTCCCAGGCTGCGCATTTATCACGGCTAACACCGCTTCAGCCACCAATCTTATATTTTCAGCCGACAAAGGTGTTGCGGGAGCAACTTCTGGTGCACTACTAGCCTCAGAACCTCGGCGTTCTGACGGCCCAACACCACTTCGGGTCACCTATAGTGGTACAAAACACCGTTAAGCGACCAAATAACATTGCAAACAGCAATTATAGGAACACGCAGGTTCCTCAAACACGAGTAGTTTCATTCCTAAGTGGACATTCATGGGTTCTTTTTACTGTTATTACGATGACGCACACAATGTGCTCACCACCCCTTAAAAAGAATTCGCCCACGAATTCACTTTAAGCCCGACCAAAACCAGTAGTCTGATACCAAATTGTAACGATCCCGCCCCCAACTCGGGGCGGCGATGCTCCTTCCCTGCATTTCATTAGCTTAAGCGAGCAATATAAATATAGTCATTTCATCACAGGCGGAGGCTCAACGGCCACACACCCCGTGCACTCAGGGCACATTCTTGGTGAACGCAGTCTAAGTCTGCCGACTCACCGCCATCCTCTCTTGGACGACCAAACTATGAGCAGTTTGTCTTCCTGGCATGGGTCACGGTAATTAAAACCATAGACCGCCGAAGACCCTCATCTATGCCAACGGCCCTAATCCGAACGACATAGAGTGGGTACGGTTCCATCTAACCCGTGCTCACAACGCAACGGTAATTTAAACCATATGCGCCCGCAACGGTAATTTAAACCATATGTGCAGGTCAAACTTCTACCGAGTCCCATTTTCACCACAAGTCACATAACCCGGTTATGTTCAAGTTGGCTTCCAAGCCACCAAGTTGGCAAGACCTCGTGTCCGCCCAGTTTTCCGGGTGCACCTTTGGGTTAGTCCCCAAGGCTCCCTGCTGCAATCTACCGCGTAGAAAACCCGAAAAACACCAAATAGCACGGAGTCTTCTCCGGCCTTATGCAATGCAACATCACCGATCCGAACTACATGTCCGGGTAGGCTTCAACCAAAATGCCTATGTCCGTTCTCGCATACGGACTCTAAACAACGGGGACTTCACATATCTACCCGAAGGAACGCCTCCAACTCTCCGCAAACTCGCGAGAGGGGGCTTCCTATGCTAAGAAAGAGAGCTATCATGCTCAAAAGTGAGGATCGTTACCCTTGCGGTCCTCTTCGGCGCCATCGAAAAGTAATCGGATGGAAATCACCGCACTTGCGTTGCCTCCGTGGATCCGGAGTCGGCTTGCGATTCGGAGCTCCGAAGCTCCTCCAATGGCGGATCTAGTTCCTCTTCTTCTTGCCTTAGCTTTTCTTTCTCCAAGGGTTTGGAGAGAGATCAAGTGGAAAAAGTGAGGGTTTTCTAAGTCAAAACCCGGGTATATCCCTTCAGGAACAACCCCCAGCCATTGGATCCTCAGTCAAAGAAATGAACGGCTTCGATTCGGGACTGAAATGCCCAATCTGGGCCGAACACGGCCTGGCACACGCCCGTGTCCAGGGCCGTGTGCCTCATTCGCCGTCAAAATCGAATCACCTGGAACCTCACACGGGCATCGAACACGCCCGTGTTCGATCTGACACGCCCGTGTTCCAACTGACACGGCCGTGTATCTGGCCGTGTACCCCATCAATTTCTCCGTTTCCAACCCGAGCGCTGACACGGGTTCGGACACGCCCGTGTCCTTGCCCGTGTCACCTTGACACGCCTGGGCTCCAGGCCGTGTACAAGGTCTCGGCACTTCACGGCTAAGTGTCGACACGGGTCGACACGCCCTGCGACACGCCCGTGTCGCAGGCCGTGTGCCATGTCTCGACACCCTGTCGACACCAAAGTGTCGACTTCGCGGGACGAGTGTCGACACGGGTTGACACGCCCTGCGACACGCCCGTGTCGCAGGCCGTGTGCCGTGTCTCGACACAACGTCGAAGCACTGTGTCGACTTCACGGCTAAGTGTCGACACGGGTCGACACGCCCTGCGACACGCCCGTGTTGCAGGCCGTGTGCCCAGTCTCGACACAATGTCGAGACCAAAGTCTCGACTTCACGCCTTAGTGTCGACACAGGCTTGACACGCCCTGGGACACGCCCGTGTCCCAGGCCGTGTGCCTGCAGCCAGAACTCAAACTGGCCCAAATTATTCCCCTTTTGCTCCTTTGAGTTTCGGGGCGTTACATCCCAGGCCTAAAAAGCAAACTTATTTAGGAGCAGCAGATGATACCAGATTAAACAAAGAAGCCCTCAATCCTAACAGAGAGATCAAACTTGTTAAGGGCAAGGAAAAGAAATGATAATGTAAGGCGACATTCTCTGTGATTTCTGATTATCTGGATGTTATATATCTCTGTGGTTCTGCAATTGTCTAGCTTGTTGCTTTTCTGTTTTGCTGCTTGAATGTTGTTATTTAATTTTTCCAAAGTCTGTAAATAGTAATCCTAACCCAAATAGGGGGAGATTGTTTGAACACCCTATTACTAATTTGGGTCAGGATCACTATATCTCTAGGAACAAATGCTTGACCTCCTGTATAGCTCAATAGGTCAATTAGAATTGAGTCTAAGCGTTAGAAGTCTAGGTTTGGAAGCTGCCCTGAAGACCAAGATTTTCTGTTTGGAGACTAAGTCATATCGTCGAGCTCAGCACGACGATTCGTCGAACTCCGATCGACGATCGTCTAGCTCAACTTCGACAGATCGTCGAACTCCAGTCGACGATCGCTGAGCTCAACTTCATCATATCGTCGAACTCCATTCGACGATCGGTGAGCTCAGTTCGACGATCTTGACTCATCTTTGGATCTTTATCTCTGAGCTCAGTTCGACGATCTTTGAGCTCAGATCGATGATATTTTACTGTTGTATATTTCCAGATCGCTGAGCTCAGTTCGACGATAGCAGAGCTCAGTTCGACGTTTTTAGATAACTTCAAGGATGTTTCTAGATTCAAATTCAAATCAGTTAAGGAGTTATTCTGCAATTAATTCAGAGATTTTCGAGCCGTTTTCATTCATTTCTGGACCAAGTTTCAAGGAATATTTCTATGGACTTTCCTCCAGAAGAGATTTTGCAATTAAGGATGCAATTAATGCTGGCCAACGGCTATTCTTCTCAGAGAATGTTTTTGTTCAGTACCAGAGAATAAAAGAGAAGATTTTACTGAATCTCTAAGATAGATTAGAGAGATACACAGACACACAGTCAGACATCATAATCTTCAACAAAATATTCTGTCTCAAAGAATCCTCAAGAACACACATCCAAGGAGATCAAGCTCTCTCAAAAATCTTTAGATCCCTCATGTCCAAAGTGTTCAAGGCCAACATATTTCAAGACTCCAGACATTCAACATTTCAGCTACTGCTGAAATCATCTATTGCTGGAGTTCAATCTTTGAAGGACTATCACCCTCAGCAAAGCTTTTCTTCCTGAAGATCTCAAGGATTCAGGGGGAGCTTTGACATCATCAATCCACATAGTCTTCTCAGTTGTTTGAGAAAGAGAAGACTTCCATCATTCTCTCACCCCCTCTCTGTAAAGGGTTTCTCAAACTCCCTTCAAAAGTTTGAGCTTGTTTTTGAGCACCTTGTCAAAAGCTCATTGGTGGCAAGACACCTGATCAAAAAATCTGATTTGGTTTTTGAGCACCTTATCAAAAGCTCATTGGTGCCCAGGACACCTGATCAACTCATACTGCAGTGGATTCCTACCTAGGGTGGTAGAAGAGTGGATGTACCCAAGTTTAGGGGAACCACTATATTTTCTTGTGTCTTCTGGTTTTGCTTGTCTTTATGTTTGTTTCTGGCCTTGATTTTTCTGTGATTAGCTTTTCATTAACTTAGTTCTGTGATTAGATTTTTAACTGCTTCCCTGCTCACTCTTATTACAACAATTGTTGTAAAATATTTCAAAGCACCATATACTCTATTCACCCCCTCTAGAGTATATCAGATCTAGCTGCACTTTCAATCATAACGGAGAAGGGTAACACCCTGACGTCACAATTATGACGTCGACAGACCAAATAATAACACCAGAAAAACTGGGGCGTTACAATGGGTCCTAAATAAATAAAATAATATGTGATTTATTGAAAAAAAATCTTCTTACTATTTTTATCCAAGTTGATATTCCATTAATTAATTCAAGCTAGTAGCATTTCCATATTTTTACTTCACATTATTATGGTGAACTTTATGAAAAGAACATGAATACCATAACTCATGTAAATAGTTCATGTCTCCCTTGCATGATCTCCTCGAAGTAAGAACTAATGCATATTTTAAGACCTTCGTGTAACCCAAGAAGAAACAGAACATGCATCCATTGTCAAAAGAGATATTTTGGGCAAATGCTTCATTTAATTTTTCCAAACGGAGGAAGGCATGGCTCTGAAATGCTACATCCATGCAAATTGCAAAGCAGTAAACTGGACTGTTGTTTTATATATACTGATAACTCACATTTTGGCTTTCCCCTTCTCTTCTCCCATTTTCTCTCCATGATTAGCAATGCTGCCATGTCTTTGCACTTGCTCAAAAAGTGCTAATTTTGTGCACAAATATATACTTAGTAACCACACGTAGAGGTTTCTTTTTGAAAAATTTGGGCAGATGGAATCACTTTATCGTCATAAAATTTGTTTGACATGACAATGGTTATGATCACTACTACGAAAAAACATTTTGAACATAAAAGTGGGTGGAGTTACTTAGGAGAGGTTGGTCCTTTGAGAACGAAGATTTATAACTCCCAAATATTATCGATTGCGAGCGCTGATGTCCAAAAATGTTATCGCGAAATGGATTAGATCAACACTGCAAAAATGCACAACATGTTTCTTCAAGTAAGACCAAAAATGCACAACATGCTTTGATGCTAGATTATTGAGAGTAAGGTACCAGTCATTATAAATCCCTCTATCAATTATTCATGTTTTTCATTGTCAAAAACCTTCTCCTGCTATATTCAATTTACAATTCATATTGTTGTTCAAGCTATTAAATATGGAGACAATATTGGAGAGAGATCAGATCCACTATTAAAATTTAGAAAGAATTTTGGAGTGAAATCACGACATTAGGTGACGAAATGCATGCGAGTTTTTCTTTTCCGCTATTTTTCTGTTCTGCAGGTGGTTCCTTCTATTTTTCTTTTTTTTCTACAACAAGTTGCCTCATATTTTAGTCCAAACCCCATTAGGAACGCATGATACTCGTCTCTTCCAAAGAAGAATTTCATTCATAGGCAATCAATCAGCTATCCGATCGAATAAAAAACAAATAAATAAGGATAGATTGTCTTATTACATTGAAGTTAATTGTTGAAATTTGTGAAGTGGAAGTGGTTGACGGGACAGGCCGGGCGGCCTGGGCGGACAGCTTTGGCGGACTAGGCGGACTAGGCGGACTGGGCGGACTGTGATGTGCGGTCTGGTGGAAGGTCTAGTGAAAATCCGGCTGTCTTCTGAGCGGGTTGTTTGCATGAAGTCCGCGGACTATGCGGCCTGTTATCTGCGAATAGGACGTTTGCTGATTGGTTTTGCCAAGGAGCGGCCTGAGTGGATAGAGGCTTGCGGACTGGTGCTTTGCTCAGTGGCCGCGGTGCAAGCTTGTGCTGATAGGTGGTTTGGCTTGTGTCCGCGGTGTGGGCTATTGAGGATTGGGCTTAGAGCTTGGCTGAGGCCTTGTCGAGCTCTGGTGGTACAGCAGGTGCTTTGCTGTGGAGGTCATTGGCGGACTGGTTTTGGAGTCCGGGAGATGGTTGTTGCGTTGGGCAGGAGTGCGAGGAGCTTGCGGACTGCTGGCGGTCTGTGCTTAGGTGTTTGGCGGACGGGAGTTTATGTCCGCCATGCTCGCATTGGCCTTTGATGGTTTTGGACTTGGTCACACTCTGTGCCAAGACCATGGTGTCCGCCATATCCGCCAAGTCCGCTGTGACCGGGCGGACTGTTGCTATCTGCCTTTGGTCGTGGACTTGTGGCGGATTGAGGCTTGAGTCTTGCGGACTGCCTCGGGTTGTGCGGACAGCCATTGAAGGGGGTTGCTGTCCTGCAGTGGTCGGAAGCTTTGTGGGCTGCTGCCTTGTCCGCATAGCTTGGGCGGACTGGAGAGGGTTCGCCAATGTTGCCTTGCTCCTGGCAGTTTTTCTTGGTATCCGGCTAAGTCCTTGCGGACTCGGCGGATGGTGTTTTGCTATCGCGCGGGCTAAGGTGGTGTCGCTATCTCTAGGGCGGTGACCACACACCTCACCTCGCCTATAAATAGGACCCCCTAGCACATCTACAGTAACTTGAGTGAACAGTAAGTTTGGTTGGGCAAGGAGCTGCGGTCTCAGTTTGTCTGTCCGCGTGGATTGATTCAGTGCTGACGTTTGTTGTGTGCAGGTCGCGCGGGTAGCTTCAAGGAGCCAGGAGTTTGGCTTTGACTTCGGTCAAGTACTTAGAAGTGTGCGGTCTCTGCGATTCAGCAAGAGGTCGCTCTGCGGTTTGTCAGCGCTGTTTCATCTTTGCCAGCTTCAATAACCTATCCGCCGGGTTCATGCGGGTAGGGGGTGTTCCTCAATTCAGCTTTAGCAAGAGACGAATAACGGTGTGTCCGCGCGGCCTCGCGGCTTCGGCGGACTCTGTGGCTATTCGGCGGATTGCAGCTTAAGTTCGGGCGAGCTCAGCGGACTCGGCGACCTCGGCGGTCTTGGCGGACTCCGGTGCTGTCCGCCCGGCTTGGGTTTTGGTGCTTTCTGTTTACAGCTGTTATACTAGCGAAATCATGTCTCGCTATGTATGCCTCGTGTTGTAAAGAAGTGAATGTGTAAAAGATCTGCTTGTGCTTCCATTGTTTGTTGGGATTAACCTTTGTTCCTTGGTTTTCCGCTGGTTCAACGTGAGAACTGGGTAGTGCCGAAGATATTAATTTGGCGTTTGGGATATCTGGCTGACCATGTTGAGAAAATTTAACATGGTATCAAAGGCAGGTTCAGTTGCGTGAGCGGAAGTCAACCAGTGTTGTTACTCAGTGATTGAGTGGTGATCAACCTGTGTTGTTGCTCTGTGCTTCTAAAAGGTTGCCAACAGGTGTTGCAATGGAAGGGAGCTTTGCAAGAGTTCTAGGCATTGAACTCTTAACGCTGACTAACTTCAAGAAGTGGAAGTCGTGCATGAAGAGTTATCTTCTTGGCGAGGAGCTGTGGGAAGTCGTCGGTGGTGACGACAGGCAGGAAGTCACTGCTTATTTCGGTACTGCTGAGCAGGTTAGGCTCTGGAGAAGAACAAATGCTAAGGCGGAGTTCATTCTAAAGAGAGCCGTGTCTCCGGAACTGTTTGATCACATCGTTGGATGTGAGTCGGCTGCTGATATTTGGACAACCATTGATGAGTTATTCAATAGGAAGAATGTGGCGCGGCTTCAGTTCCTCGAAAATGAGTTGGCTAGGGCAACTCAGGGAGACCTTTCCATCTCCAAGTACTTCTTAAAGATGAAGAGCTTGTGTGCTGAGCTGTCGGCACTGGATCCTGATGAGACTATCTCTGAGCCGAAGATGAAAAGGCACATTATCCACGGCTTGCGGATGGAATATGTGGCCTTTGTAACATCTGTTCAAGGGTGGGCTACTCAGCCGTCTTTGCTGGAGCTGGAGAATCTGCTTGCATCGCAGGAGAGCTTAGCAAGCCAGATGGCTGTAGTGAACCTGAATCAGGAAGGCAGCGAAGCTCTCTTCTCAGGCAAGAAGAAAGGATGGGAAGGGAAGAAGAAGAATAAGGTGCAGATCGCTGGTGAGAAGGAGACTTCAACTTCATATCCGCCGGAGAGGAGCAATGCTCTTAAGGACTGGAAGAAGAACTTGAAGTGCTACCGGTGTCATCAGCGAGGGCACTTCAAGAGGGACTGCAAGGTCAAACTGCAGCCTGGGCATGCTGCGGGAAAGGAGGAAGCTTGCTCGAGAAGTGAAGAAGCAGAATGGGGCGGAGCTTTTATGATGGGCACTTGTGTCCGGGCCTTGTCTGCTGAGGACTTCAACGGCGAGTGGATCGTGGACTCTGGGTGTGGTTATCACCTCACCGGAGACAAATCGAAGTTCACCTCCATGCAGGCTTAATCAGGTAATGAAGCTATTATCACTGCTGATAATACTGTTTATGCAGTAGAGAAAGAGGGAGTTGTGTCTTTGGGTAGTGATCAGGGGCCACTCACGTTAAGGAGTGTGTATCACGTGCCGGGCATGAAGAAAAACCTCTTCTCGGTGACCAATGCGGTGGATGCTGGTTATCACATTCTGTTTGGGCCAACAGACGTGAGGTTCCTTCGCAAGGTATCAGCGGTGAAGGCTGATGTTGCTCATGTAGGGAGGAGGGTGAAGAACTTGTTTATTCTTGCCACCAATTCTTGTGTTGATAGAATGAGGGCCAATGATAGCGCTGCTATCTGGCATGAGAGGCTGGGGCATGTTGGCATGGAGAAGCTGAAGGCGATGGCTAGTAGAAGTTTGGTGAAGGGGTTGCCTAAGTTGTCTTCCTTTGGTGACGGGCATGTTTGCCCGGGCTGTCAATACGGTAAGGCACATCGCCTTCCGTTTGATAAATCACAAACAAGGAGCAAGAAACCATTGGAGTGCATACATGGCGACTTGATGGGACCGACGGTTACTGCCAGCCTTGGTGGAAGCAGATACATGCTTGTCTTGGTTGATGACTACTCAAGGTATACTTGGGTGTACTTCTTAAAGGAGAAGTCGGAAGCCTTTCGGTTGTTTGTGGAGTTTAAGGAGTTGGTAGAAGGCCGGCTTGGCTTGTGGATTAAGAAGCTTAGAACTGATAATGGGGGTGAATTTGTTTCCTCCGAGTTTTCTAACTTCTGTAGGAAGCACGGGATCCAACGAGAGCTTACTTGTGCTCACACTCCACAACAAAATGGGGTAGCGGAGCGGAAGATCCGTCGTCTGACGGAGACCTGCAAATGTTGGCTTCATGCAAAAGATGTTCCAAGGTCCTTTTGGGCGGAGGGGATGTCTTGTGCTGCTTATGTCATCAACCGGATGCCACTCAGCCCTATCAACATGAAGACTCATGTTGAGCTGTTGCTCAAGGAGAAGCCGAGTGTTGGACACCTTCGGGTGTTCGGTTCAACTTGCAACGTGCATGTCCCGGATGCTTCACGGACTAAGCTGGATGCGAAGGCAAGGAAGCGTGTCTTTGTTGGCTACGATGAGCGGAAGAATGGATGGAAATGCATGGACCCTGTGACGAAGAAGTTCGTGGTATCAAGAGATGTTGTCTTTGACGAGCTGACGTCATATGGAGGTGGCTCGGTTGAGCTAACCGGAAGTAGCAAGGTTGATGAAGCACCGGTGGCGGCTGCTGAAGGCTTGGAAGAGGAGCTTGCTGTTTCGCCAGCAGCTCCTATTGCTTCTAACTCCGAGGCCGAGCCTTCTGGCTCAGGAAGTAGGGGGAGCACTTCTCAATGCTTGCCCCAGGTAGGAGTTGAGCCCGAAGAAGCAACGGAAGCAGTGAGCAAGGAGCCGACCCTTCGGAGATCGAAGAGGGTGGTTAAGCCACCGGCTCGGTACTGTGATGGGAATGCAGTGAGCTTTGTCTCCTGCTTCTTTGCAGGTCCTCTGGATGAGCGAGAGCCTGCAACCTTCAACGAGGCCACTAGAGTGAAGGTGTGGGAAGGTGCCATGAAAGAAGAGATTGATGCTCTGAAGAAGAATGAAACCTGGGACCTTGTGCCCAAGGTTGATGGCATTACTCCGGTTACTTGCAAGTGCGTGTATAAGTTGAAGAAGAAGGCTGATGGGAGCATTGATAGGTTCAAGGCTTGCCTGGTCGCTAGAGGATTCTCACAGCAGTATGGAGAAGACTATGAGGAGACATTCAGTCCAGTTGCGAAGATGACTTCAGTAAGAGTGGTGATCGCCTTGGCTGCTAGCAAGGGATGAAGATTGTGGCAACTCGATGTGAAGAATGTCTTTCTTTACGGAGAGATTGACAAGGATATCTTCATGGATCAGCCGCTTGGTTTTGTCTCTGAAAAGCATCCGGACTATGTCTGTAAACTCAGGAAGGCTCTCTATGGGTTGAAGCAAGCTCCTAGAGCGTGGTATGGGAAGATTGCAGAGTACTTGCAATTCTGTGGATACCTTGCTTCCAACTCAGATTCAAGCTTGTTCGTCAAGAAGAAGGGGGAGCTACAAGTCTTGGTCCTGCTGTATGTGGATGACATGATCATCACAGGGAATTCGGAGGGGGAAGTAGCAAGGCTCAGGGCAGAGCTTGTTATACGCTTCGAGATGAAATACTTGGGAGAGTTGCATCACTTTCTCAGTCTTGAAGTGGAGAGTAAGGAGTGTGGGGTTCTCATTTGCCAGAAAGGGTTTGCTGATCGCATTGTGAAGCGGTTCGGCATGGGCGAAGGGAAGAAGTGCTCTACTCCACTGGAACCTGGGCTGAAACTTCGCCGAGATGAGGGAAGGGTTCTTCATGATCCCTTGGTGTTCAGGTCTCTTGTTGGGAGCTTGATTTACCTAACGATTACAAGGCCAAACATTGCTTATGCTGTTGGCCGAGTAAGTCGGTATATGGCTGAACCAAGTCAATCTCATCTAGTGGCGGCAAAGGGTATTCTGAAGTATGTCAAGGCTTCTTCTGACATGGGACTCCTCTATAGAAGGGACTCGGAGTTTTCGTTGCTCGAGTACACAGATGCTGACTATGGCGGTGATTCGGATGATCGGAGATCTACTTCAGGTTATGTGTTCACTTACGGTT
Organism: Platanthera guangdongensis; assembly: GCA_039583875.1. Taxonomy (NCBI): domain Eukaryota; kingdom Viridiplantae; phylum Streptophyta; class Magnoliopsida; order Asparagales; family Orchidaceae; genus Platanthera; species Platanthera guangdongensis. The sequence goes on along the minus strand of CM077164.1, from coordinate 83,497,781 downwards.
CAGCTAGCATCTCATGGTGTAGCAAGAAGCAGGACTCGGTGTCTGTTTCAACCACGGACGCGGAGTATAAGGCTTCGGCCTTGGCTGCTCGGGAAGTCGTTTGGTTGAGGAGGCTTATAGAGGATGTTCATGAAGAAGTGCAAGGGCCTACTTTACTCCGGGGTGACAATGAGAGTGCTCTCAAGCTGGTTAACAATCCAGTGTGTCACGCCAGGATCAAGCATATAGAGATTGATCACCACTTCATCAGGAAGAAGGTGTTGGAGGGGTCTCTGCTGGTCGGGCATGTTCGGAGTGAAGATAATCTTGCTGACATCTTCACGAAGCCACTGTCGAAGGAGCCCTTTGAGCGCTTGCGCAGCTTGTTGGGCTTGGTCACCACTTCCCACTTCAAGGGGGAGTGTTGAAATTTGTGAAGTGGAAGTGGTTGACGGGACATGCATGGCGGCCTGGGAGGACAGCTTTGGCGGACTAGGCGGACTGGGAGGACTGTGATGTGCGGCCTGGTGGAAGGTCTAGTGAAAAGCCGGCTGTGTTCTGAGCGGGTTGTTTGCATGAAGTCCGCGGACTATGCGGACTGTTATCTGCGGATAGAGCGTTTGCTGATTGGTTTTGCCAAGGAGCGGCCTGAGCGGATAGAGGCTTGCGGACTTGTGCTTTGCTCAGTGGCCGCGGTGCAAGCTTGTGCTGATAGGCGGTTTGGCTCGTGTCTGCGGTGTGGGCTATTGCGGACTGGGCTTAGAGCTTGGCTGAGGCCTTGTCGAGCTCTGGTGGTACAGCAGGTGCTTTGCTGTGGAGGTCATTGGCGGACTGGTTTTGGAGTCCGGGAGATGGTTGTTGTGTTGGGCAGGAATGCGAGGAGCTTGGGGACTGCTGGCGGTCTGTGCTTAGTTGTTTGGCGGACGAGATTTTATGTTCGCCATGCTCGCATTGGCCTTTGATGGTTTTGGACTTGGTCACACTCTGTGCCAAGACCATGGTGTCCGCCGTATCCGCCAAGTCCGCTGTGACCGGGCGGACTGTTGCTATCTGCCTTTGGTCGTGGAATTGTGGCGGATTGAGGCTTGAGTCTTGCGGACTGCCTCGGGTTGTGCGGACAGCCATTGAAGGGGGTTACTGTCCTGTAGTGGTCGGAAGCTTTACGGGCTGTTGCCTTGTCCGCATAGCTTGGGCGGACTGGAGAGGGTTTGCCAATGTTGCCTTGCTCCTGGCGGTTTTCCTTGGTATCCGGCTAAGTCCTTGCGGACTCGGCGGACGGTGTTTTTCTATCGCGCGGGCTAGGGCGGTGTCGCTATCTCTAGGGCGGTGACCACACTCCTCACCTCGCCTATAAATAGGACCCCCCTGGCACATCTACAGTAACTTGAGTGAACAGTAAGTTTGGTTGGGCAAGGAGCTGCGGTCTCAGTTTGTCTGTCCGCGCGGATTGATTCAGTGCTGACGTTTGCTGTGTGCAGGTCACGCGGGTAGCTTCAAGGAGCCAGGAGTTTGGCTTTGACTTCGGTCAAGTACTTGGAAGTGTGCGGTCTCTGCGGATTCAGCAGGAGGTCGCTCTGCGGCTTGTCAGCGCTGTTTCATCTTTGTCAGCTTTAATAACCTGTCCGCCGGCTTCAGGCGGGTAGGGGGTGTTCCTCAGTTCAGCTTCAACAGGAGACGAATAACGGTGTGTCCGCGCGGCCTCGCGGCTTCGGCGGATTCCGTGGCTATTCGGCGGATTGCAGCTTAAGTTCGGGCCAGCTCAGCGGACTCGGCGACCTCGGCGGACTCCGGTGCTGTCCGCCCGGCTTGGGTTTTGGTGCTTTTTGTTTACAGCTGTTATACTAGCGAAATCATGTCTCGCTATGTATGTCTCGTGTTGTAAAAAAGTGAATGTGTAAAAGATCTGCTTGTGCTTCCATTGTTTGTTGGGATTAACCTTTGTTCCTTGGTTTTCCGCTGGTTCAACGTGAGAACTGGTTTGTGCCGAAGATATTAATTTGACGTTTGGACTATCTGACTGACCACGTTGAGAAAATTTAACATTAATAACTTTCAATGTCTATTCTCTTTGTGCTTTATTACAGTGATCGATTGTCTTGAATGACTATCTTTGATCCTATTTAATGTCCTAATCATACTAGATTTTGCTAAATGCAAAGTTACCAAGATTTTTTTAAAAAATTATAGAAAACATTTGTGCAATGTTGGTTGGTTTGATTTAGTATAGATTTGAATGAGGCTATTTAAATTTTTGTATAGATTATACAAAAAGCTCAAACTCTGCATTTTTTAATAATGTTGTTAATTAACTATTATGTTGGATAGTTCGTGTAACACTCTAACCACTTTGTAAGTATTATTAAGTATTGAAATATTATTCCAATGGCCATCTATTGTCTTGAATCGCCACAAATGTAGTTATCCATGACCAATGTCAAAACTTCGATTGGAATCTAGTATAATTATAGGTTGCACCCATTTTACTTTTTAAATTACAAAAAAAAAATATCCTCTGAAATTTACATTTCATAACATTTAGGCACAAAAATACTCCCTCAAACAAATTTCCCGTGGGGAGTTATTTTATACAAGGATGTTATGGAATGTAAAGATTAGGAAAGTTGATGTTATGAAATATAAACTTTAAGGAGTTTTTTGAAATTTCAAAAATAAGCGTCCAACCTATAGTCTAGTAAACTTAGAGAAAAGATAAGAGTGCTCAGGATGGGTTTGGAGGCGGATCACCATCCTAGCCCCTGGGTCTACTCGGAGGCTGTGATGGGCGCATACACATATGTATACCCATTTGGTAAAGATAATCTCCCATCTAATCGATGGTGCTCCAGTGATCCACCCTATAAAGATATGTAGGGTTCATATTATTGGGACCTGTGATTATTTCAATACACAAGTTAAAGATGCATCAACAACACACAAAAAGAATTCAATTAATTCACTGTAGAATTCATCTCTTTGTGCATTATTTACTTGCATATTCACTGTAGTTAAAAGAGATCGAACCAAGAAAATAACACCACTATTACCTAGCAGAGGATGATCCATGGAAGCAGTGGTGGAGCCAGGATTTTATCTCAGGAGAGCGGAAATTAATGGTTGAAAAATGCATCACAAAAATAATATATTAATGCATAATAAAAATTCACATCCACTTGCAATCAATTTAAGGAGAAAAACGCATATCCGGGCACGTGCCCGAGTTGAAAATTAAATAAACATATTTTAGAGAGTGGTTTTTATAAAAAACCGCTACCTAAAGTATTATAAATTTATTTTATTTAAAATGGCAAAAAAAAATTAATATTTTAGACAAAAAACCGCTATATAAAGTATTATAATTTTTTAAAAGTTACGGCAAAAAACTTTAATACTTTAGACAGCGATTTTTATAAAAAATTGTTGTCTAAAGTATTATAAACTTTTTTTATTTAAAATGACATTTTTTAATTTAAAACGACAAAAATAAATATTTTTAAATACTTTATATAGCGGTTTTTATAAAAACCGCTATTTAAAGTATTATAAATTTTTTTTATTTAAAACATTTCTTTTGAAAATAGGTATATTATATGACATTTTTAGAAAAAGTGTTCAACATGAAAGGTGTAGATCTCGTCGAGATCTACAACTTTTATGTTGAACACTTTTCCTAGAAATGTAATATAGTAGTCTTATTGTCAAAATGGGCGGAACTCAGGCGAAATTTCTAGCTAAATATGATATATTTTTAGGAAAAGTATTCAACATGAAAGTTGTAGATCTCGTAAAGATCTACAACTTTCATGTTGAACACTTTTTCTAAAAATTTCATATAGTAGACTTATTTTCAAAATGGGTTGTAGAAATTTTTATGAAAGTTGTTCAACATGAAAGTTCTAGATCTTGACGAGATGTACAACTTTCATGTTGAACAATTTTCCTAAAAAATATCATATGGCAAGTCTATTTTTAAAAGATGCGTGTAACCCGGATTTAGCTAAATCCGGGTTCCCGCATTTTTAAATTAACTCCTTTTTTAATACTTTAGATAGTTGTTTTTACGCTGTCTAAAGTTAGTGCCCGGTTTTGGAAAAAAAAATTGAGGGGGTGGCCGCCTCTCCTCGGTCTGAATTGGATCCGCCAATGCATGGAATAAACACCAACATATCCCATACTTTTGGCTCCCACCGGCCAGCTGATGGAAATGACTACCTACCAGATATACTTGTGCGACTTCGTCTGTATTTGTTTGCACATGAATGCGTGGTACCGAGTACGCAATAAATTATGGACAACTTCAAATCTTTATTTTCGAGAGGGCCCAGATAGGGTCGAAGAGCCGAGCCATGATAGAAAGAGGGTGAAGACCCCTTACCCTAAAACGCGTGAAGAGAGTAAATATGTACACACACAAAAAAAATCTCAGTTAAACTCAGACTGATTAAAATGCAATAATTTACATAAAATTTTGCACTTCGTTCATCCACGTCATCCTTGCAAACAAGACTCGCGCGGAGCAGCCTGTTGCCCGCCACGAGCCTGCAACTCTCTCTCTCTCTCTCTCACCTCCAAAATATAACGATAAGCGGCCTGTCACTCAATTCTCCGTAAATGATGTAACCACAAGAGAATAGTGGAGTTCGATCGACACAGACCATGTTGTGTGGTTTTTTACCTCATTGATGTAGAGTTTTACTTGATAGCACGTCAAATGTGCACATTGGAATAAAGTTTAGGAAAAACCTAAAGAGAAACTTGGATCTTGCGATGAACATTGATCAAGAAGTTTGTAAAACATAAAATAAGAGTATACATGAGTGGGATTGAGTCAGCACTCAATCAAGATGCTCAAGAGTAGTACTTGGCTGCGGGTGAGTTCACGCAAAATGGATTTGCGGCTCTACAGGAATCCACACGAACGGGGAGAACATCGACACCTTATCAAACAGGATCCGGGATGGAGAATGGAAAGCCCTCTGTGTCTCCACAGACTGCTAGCTAGGTATGCACCAGGAGAGGCGGCAATAGTAGGCGTCGAAATCGGGGCTTACGGGAGCGATGGGAGCGACACATCATGCAACACTTTCCATCAGTTTTGGGTTCATCCTAACTCATGCATCTCTAAGCCCTAAGAAAAGACACACTGTAACGCCCCGAAACTCAAAGGAGCAAAGGGGGACGTTTTGGGCCAGTTTGGGTTCTGGCAGAAGGCACACGGCCTGGGACACGGGCGTGTCCCAGGGCGTGTCAAGCGTGTGTCGACACTTAGTCGCGAAGTCGTCGAGTTATACTTGACAATTCGTCGAGAGTGGGCACACGGCCTGCGACACGGGCGTGTCGCAGGGCGTGTCGACCCGTGTCGACACTTAGCCGTGAAATCGTCGAGATATACTCGATGATTCATCGAGAATGGGCACACGGCCCGCGACACGGGCGTGTCGACCCGTGTCGACGATCGTCCCGGGGAATTCGTCGAGATTCGCTCGACGATCGTCGAGACAAGGCACACGGCCTAGGACACGGGCGTGTCCAAGGCCGTGTCATCCAGTCGTCGAATTGCACGCGACGAAATGTCGAGACCTTGTACACGGCCTGGGGCCCAGGCGTGTCAAGGTGACACGGGCAAGGACACGGGCGTGTCCTAGGACCCGTGCAGTGCTCGGGTTGAAAACGGGGGAAAATCATGGGGTACATGGCCGACTACACGGCCGTGTCAGCTGGAACACGGGCGTGTCAGCTCGAACACGGGCGTGTTCGATACCCGTGTGAGGGTCCAGGAGATTCGATTTTGACGGCGAATGCGGCACACGGCCCTGGACACGGGCGTGTGCCAGGCCGTGTTCGGTCCAGATTGGGCATTTCAGCCCCGAATCAAAGCCGTTCGTTTTCTTAGGTTGAGATCCAACGGCTGGGGGTTGTTCCTGAGAGGATATACCCGGGTTTTGACTTAGAAAATCCATCACTTTCTTCACTTGTTCTCTTTCTAAACCCTTGGAGAGAGGAGAGCTAAGGCAAGAAGAAGAAGAGCTAGATCCGCCATTGGAGGAGCTTCGGAGCTACGAATTGCAAGCCGACTCCGGATCCACGGAGGCAACGCAAGTGCGGTGATTTCTATCCGATTACTTTTCGATGGCGCCAAAGAGGAACTCAAGGGTAACGATCCTCATCTTGAGCATGAATCGCTCCTTTTCTTAGCATAGGAAGCCCGCTCTCGCGAGTTTGCGGAGAGTTGGAGGCGTTCCTTCGGGTAGATATGTAAAGTCCCCGTTGTTTAGAGTCCGTAGGGCTTGAACTGTCGTGACCCAGGCAAGGAAGACGAATTGCTCATAGGAATGGCCGTCTAAGTGGCGGTGGTGAGTCCGGAATGTTAATGGCTTTAATTGACGTGACATCGACCGGTTCACCGAGAATGTGCCCTGAGTGCACGGGACATATGGCCGTACGAGCCAACGTCTGTGATGAAATGGCTATGGTCATATACATTGCTCGCTTGTGCTAATGAAATGCAGGGAAGGAGCATCGCCGCCCCGAGTTGGGGGCGGGATCGTTATAATTTGGTCAGCATTGCTGACCGTTGCCTTGTTTGCCACCGTGCGGTGGTTTGTTGCTTGCAGGTGCAGCTGGACCAAGCGGTCAATAGCGGGCTAAAGCCCTTTTTGCGAAGCTGGCCCTCGAAGGCCCAAGTGGAAATGTTTTCCGTTTTATTCATGTATGACCGGCCTGCGTGCCGAGGTTTGTAAATCATGTATTATTCAAGTGAAACATTTTGTAAGGCCTTAAGACCGATTTTGGGTATTTTGTATACATTCCTAATTTTGTACTAGTGGACATTCGTGCTCTAATGCTGGGTTCTTGTTTATAACTTATATAAACTGCTTCCGCTAGAATGCTCTGTGTAGGACGTTGAGATTGGTTGGATGGTTTCCATATGTAACCACCCGGTCTGTCTGTGGTATATGGCGTCGGGCCCCGGCCGGACCTACTGCTATATGCTATGCGACGGATAGGGGGTGTTACAATTTGGTATCAGACTACTGATTTTGGTCGGGCTTAAAGTGAATTCGTGGGCGAATTCTTTTTAAGGGGTGGTGAGCACATTGTGTGCGTCATCGTTATAATGGTAAAAGAACCCATGAATGTACACTTAGGAATGAAAATACTCGTGTTTGAGGAACCTGCGTGTTCCTATAATTGTTGTTTGCAATACAATTGGTCGCTTAACGGTGTTTTGTACCACTATAGGTGACCAGAAGTGGTGTTGGGCCGTCAGAACGCCGAGTTTCTGAGGCTAGTAGTGCACCGGATGTTGCTCCTGCAACACCTCTGTCGGCTGAAAATATACGATTGGTGGCTGAAGCGGTGTTGGCCGTGATTAATGCGCAGCCTGGAAGGCAAGCGCAGCAGCCCGCTCCTGTGATGGAGCAAGTACCTCTGCAAGAGGCTGAGCCGAGGAGGGTGGAGCAAGTGGTTGCGGAACCAATAGTGCCAAGGAGGGCAACTGAGAGGCAGTTGAAGCATGTAATGAGCTTTAACCCTCTGTTATTCTCGGGGTTGGGAACCCCATCTCAGGCTGAAGACTGGCTCTCCAGGGTGAAGAGAGTCATGACAGCGACGGAGACGGAGGAGTGGCAAATGACCACCATCGCTACGTTCCTGCTGGACGGTGAAGCGAGGATGTGGTGGGAAGGTTTGGAGCTGCACTTACTGAGAGGTAGGCAACTTTGTGATGTCTCGATAGAGGAGTTCTCGAGATTATTCTTGGCAAGATACCTCCCTTCTACTCAGAGGATTTCAATGGAGAATGAGTTCCTGAAGTTGGTGTTGGAGTTACCATGATGATCTGGAAGTGGTCAAACATGTAATCTCACTGCCAACGCAATATGAGCCTGCAGGGTCGCACATAAGAGATGTGGAGAAATTGGATGACTGACTGTGTTGGTAAAAGTTACCAATCACCGACCTGAATAGGGTTATGGGCAAATTGTTGCCTTATAGGATCATCGGGTTGGGCAAAGGTTGCCTTGAAGGGCTGGTTAGGTTCGTCGTCCGAGGGTCAAAGACATTAGTCGAGAATAGTCTTCAGATTCCCGCCGATCGGCGAGAATCGTCTCCCTGATTCTCGCCGATCGACGAGAATCGTCGAGAATCAATGATTGATTCTCGACGATCGACTACTTCGACGATTGTCGTCGACCGCGGCTCGACGATCGTCGAGTATCATTATGTGTCGTCGAGCGTGGCTCGACGATCGGCGAGAATCGTCGAGTATTGTACTCTGATTCTCGCCGATCCAATGTGATACTCGTCGAATGATTCTCACTGAACCTGCTCAGTGATTCTCGCCGATTGTCGCCGATTCTCACCGATTCATTCTCGCCGATTCTGAACCCTAGTTCTGGGTGGTCTGCGGATAGCGATTTTCCTGGGTTTATTTATACCTCTAGTATAAATAGAACACTTAGGTTTTATCGGAGATAGATACTTTTTGGCTACTGTGCAAATCGACCCCGACGGAAAGATTCCGCTCGATCGTTCCGCCGATCCCGATCCCGCCACCGGAAAGTGTTCCGCCGCCGCGTTCGCTCCGCTGCCACCTCTTCTCCGGCGACTGTCGCTGGTGCTGCTCTTCCTGGCGCGGACCTAGCAGTCCGTGGATTAGCCGAGGTGCGGTCTTCTCCTTTCCGGATCTTCCGTGTGACGGAAAGCTCGGCGTTCTCCCGCTCGTGTGGACTTCTGCAGAAACGTGGATACTATTCCACGTAGAACTCGCCACTAGTAAGAAGATAAAGTTTGGAGCTCCTCCGTTGAGTTGTGACTCAACGCCACCGAGGTAATTTTTGCCTAGTTTTTGTTAACTTCTTGATTCAACTGTTCATGGCCCGATCCACATCTCTTTGGGTTTTTCTTGATGTTTTATTTTTCCGCTGCGTGCACAAGCGTTGTGCCAACCCCATAGAATAACCCAACAGTGATATCAAAGCGAGGTTCGGCCATGACTGTTGTTTTGGAAGTTTGGTCATTCCAGTGCGTGTAAACCTAGAGATTTAGAAGCGTTCTAAATGTCTAGATTTAGTCTTGGCACTTCGCCAAGAACGATTGGAATTTCGGTGGAATTTCTAAGTGTTAGAAATTGTTGTCTCCTTAGCAGTAACCATCCCTTGAGTATGTTTTGGATTTTGAATCCAACGAAGAGAGATGAGCTTGTCTACTGCTTAAGTTGAGTTGTCTTTGCCTTCTGTCCAATGCATGTAAATCTGAGGATTTGGAAATTTCCGGATGTTCAGATTTAGCCCTTCCTTCTATCAAATTGTTGATGGTGTAAGGATGTGCACATAAGGGATGCATGTGGTGTAGAATTGTTTTTCTTTGGATGTGCACATTGATCAAATGTTGACCATGGTTAATTGTTAACCTAAAATTGAAATCCCTTCTTTTAATATTAAGTGTTCGGATGCCTTCCGATGGATGACACTCTTCCTGCCTCGATCGATGAAATGTGGGCTTGCCAAAGCAAGGTGCATTAATCTATCTTGGTAAGGGTGCGAGCGGATAATTGTGATATCCCACTGTCGACATCGGGTCCAGCTTAACTAGGTGACCTCAAAGGTTGAGTGCCTAGAGGCATAGGGTTGGCATGCACCATATGATGGATGCGAATAAGGAGCTATTCACCAACCATACAAGAATTGCATGAGGATGCAATTGGCAAGCGTTGCCTACCTAAATAACCACATCGTGAGAGGAACGCCAAAGCGGACTCATTGTGTTGGTGAAATACGGATCTTGTCCACTAAGAGAGTAGCTCGCATGAACTCTCCGAATTGTTAGTGAGGGCTATCATTTTGAATAAAATAGTGGGAGTATTTTAATTAAAGTCCTGATTAGAATAAATTGTAATTGAAATTTAGGTACTGATTTTATTCTGTATAAATTCTTGTAGAATTCCATGGCAAGTGTTTCACACTCCACGCTATCTCTGAGAGCCATCCTTGAGAAGGATAAGCTCAGCGGGACAAACTATATGGACTGGTATCGGAACCTGAGAATTATTCTCAGGCAAGAGCGAAAGCTCTATGTCTTGGAAGAAGAAGCCCCCGAGGTGCCGACCGGGAATTCTTCCCGTGCTGAGAAGGATACTTATAAGAAGTATACTGACGATGTTTTGGATGTCGAGTGTCTTATGCTTGCCACCATGAACTCTGAGCTTCAGAAGCAACATGAGAACATGGGGTGCAAGGAGATTGACGAGCACCTCAAGAAAATGTTTCAAGGGCAGGCTCGTCAAGAGAGGTTCGACATCACTAAAGCGTTGTTTCAGTGCAAGATGGGAGTTCGAGACTCAGTAGGGACTCACGTACTCAAGATGATTGGGTATATAGTGAACCTTGAAAGGCTGGGTTTTCCTCTTGGTCAAGAGTTGGCCACGGATCTGATCCTGCAATCGTTGCCAGACAGTTATGAGCAGTTTGTCTTGAACTACAATATGAATGAGATAGACAAGACACTGCCCGAACTACTAGGCATGTTAAGAACTGCCGAGATCAACATGAAGAAGGCCAAGCCTGCCAGCCCCATACTGATGGTGCATAAGGGCAAGGGCAAATCCAAGGGCTCTAAGAAGACGAAGGTAGGACCTAAGTCATATCTTGAGCCCAAGTCTTCAGCACTGATCAAGAAGAAGAGCACGGTGAAGGAAGGGAAATGCCACCGCTGTGGCAAGGCTGGTCATTGGCGGAGGAATTGTCCTTCGTATATTGAGGGTCTGTAGAAATTGAGGGGAGGTATGACTTCCGCTTCTAATGTTTACGTTATAGAGATAAACCTTTCTGCTCCTTCATCTTGGGTATTGGATACCGGATGTGGTTCTCACATTTGTACAAATGTGCAGGAACTGGGAAGGAGAAGATTGCTGAGTAAAGGGGAGGTGGACCTCCGCGTCGGCAATGGAGCAAGAGTTGCTGCTGTAGCCGTAGGAGTTTACCGACTTTCTTTGCCCAGTGGGCTTGTAATAGAACTAGATAACTGTTATTTTGTTCCAGCGATAACTAGAAACATAATATCTATTTCATGTTTGGACATGATTGGATTTTCTTTTATAATTAAGAACAATTGTTGTTCTATATTTAAGAATGATGTTTGTTATGTTGTAGCCCAATTGTTTAATGGTCTTTACGTTTTGAACTTGGACCATCTGATCTGTAATGTAGAAAATAATAAAAGACTAAGAACAAATGACTCGAACCCTACTTTTCTCTGGCATTGTCGTTTGGGTCATATCAACGAGAAGCGCATATCCAAGCTCCATAGAGATGGACTTTTGGACTCATTTGATTATGAATCATTTGAGCGATGCGAGTCTTGTTTGTTAGGCAAAATGACTAAAGCTCCTTTCACTGGTTATACTGAGAGGGCTGAGGATCTCTTGGGTGTTGTACATAGTGATGTATGCGGACCCATGAGTTCCATGGCTAGAGGTGGGTATTTCTACTTTGTTACATTTACTGATGATTTCAGTAGATACGGATATGTGTATCTTATGAAGTGCAAATCCGAGACCTTTGAAAAGTTCAAAGAGTTCAAGAATGAAGTAGAAAACCAGTTGGGTAAAAGGGTTAAAGCACTCCGATCTGATCGAGGTGGCGAATACCTGAGTCATGAGTTCCGTGATCATCTGAAAGAGTGTGGTATTGTATCACAGCTCACTCCACCTAGGACGCCACAACATAATGGTGTGTCTGAGAGGAGAAATCGTACTTTGTTAGACATGGTACGTTCGATGATGAGTCATGCAGACTTGCCTGTTTCCTTTTGGGGTTTTGCTTTAGAGACTGTTGCAATGACATTGAATCGCGCTCCAACGAAAACGGTTCTGAAGACACCATATGAGATATGGACTGGGAAGCGTCCTAGTATGTCGTTCATTAAAATTTGGGGCTGTGAGGCATACGTGAGACGTCAAATGCCTGACAAGCTGGAACCCAAATCGGATAAATGTTATCTGGTGGGATATCCTAAGGAAACAAAAGGGTATTACTTTTACCTACCGTCTGAGGGCAAAGTGTTTGTCGCAAGGACTGGTGTCTTCTTGGAGAAAGAGTTCTTATCAAGAAAGACTGAAAAGGTAGAGCTTGAAGAAGTTCAAGAACCACATGTAGTGAATGAACCAGAATTGGATTCTGAGACAGGACTGCAAGATGTTGTAGCTAGAGAACCTGCTCAGGGAACACAAGTCCTACGTAGATCTGGTAGACCGAGGTTAGAGCCTGAGAGATATGGATTTCTCGTGTCTCAAATAAGTAATGTGTTGCTTATGGATCATGATGATGAGCCAGCAACCTACCAAGAGGCTATGGATGGACCGGACTCTGACAAATGGCTTGAGGCTATGAAATCCGAAATGGACTCCATGTATGCAAACCAAGTTTGGAACTTGGTGGAACCACCTGAAGGGGTACGACCCATAGGGTGCAAGTGGGTCTTCAAGAAGAAGACCGACATGGATGGGAATGTACAGACATTCAAAGGGTGACTAGTGACTAAGGGTTTCAAGCAAATTCATGGTATTGACTATGATGAGACCTTTTCCCCTATTGCCATGGTAAAGTCCATTAGGATATTGCTTGCTATTGCTGCGTATTATGACTACGAGATCTGGCAGATGGATGTCAAAACGGCTTTCCTTAATGGAAACCTCCTTGAGGAAGTGTATATGACACAACCCGAGGGTTTTGTATCCCCAGATGAAGCCACTAAAATATGCAAGCTGAATAAGTCCATTTATGGACTGAAACAGGCCTCTCGAAGTTGGAATCTTCGTTTTGATGAGAAAATCAAAGAGTTTGGTTTCATCAAGAATGAAGATGAGCCTTGTGTTTACAAGCGAATCAGTGGGAGCATTGTTGTCTTCCTGATATTGTATGTAGATGACATACTGTTGATTGGGAATGACATTCCTACCCTGAAAGTTGTTAAGAACAACCTAGGGAACTGCTTTTCAATGAAGGATTTGGGTGAAGCGACTTATATACTTGGTATTAAGATCTATAGAGATAGATCGAAGAAGTTGCTGGGTTTGACCCAGAGTACGTACATCGAAAAGGTGTTGAAGTGGTTCAACATGCTTGAGTCCAAGAAAGGATTTTTGCCCATGTCTCATGGTGTGAATCTCTCTAAGGACCAATGTCCAAAGTCTTGTGAAGACAAGTACCGCATGAAGTTGATTCCATATGCTTCGGCAATTGGATCAATCATGTACGCGATGTTATGTACTCGACCCGATGTCTCCTTTGCTTTGAGCATGACTAGCAGGTATCAGTCAGACCCCGGTGAGTGTCACTGGATTGCAGTCAAGAATATCCTGAAGTACTTGAGAAGGACTAAGGACGTGTTCTTAGTGTATGGTGGAGAGGAAGAGCTCGTTGTAAGTGGTTACACGGATGCTAGCTTCCAAACTGATCGAGACGACTCCAAGTCTCAGTCAGGTTTTGTGTTTTGCCTGAATGGAGGAGCTGTGAGCTGGAAGAGTTCCAAGCAAGAGACAGTTGCTGATTCTACCACAGAGGCCGAGTATATCGCAGCAGCTAATGCGGCGAAGGAGGCTGTATGGATTAGGAAATTCATCGGCGAGCTTGATGTAGTTCCTAGCATTGTTGGTCTCGTAGTTCTCTACTGTGATAACAATGGTGCAATTGCACAATCTAAGGAACCTAGATCTCATCAGCGCTCCAAGCACATACTCCGGCGGTTTCATCTTATTCGTGAGATTGTCGAACGAGCAGATGTAAACATTTGCAGAGTGCCGACTGAGGAAAATATTGCGGATCCGCTGACAAAGCCTCTCGCGCAGAGAAAGCATGATGGTCATACTAGATCGATGGGTATGCGATACCTAAACGATCAACTCTAGCGAGGATCTTGTGGATTGCATGTAAATATGTATTTTGTTGGCTGTCTGTTCATATGATGAACTGTGTACCTAGTCTTTCTTTTATAATTAATGGCAAGTTCTTTTATTATGTCTTTTCTATATGATAGTTAAATGTTAACATAATAGATACCCTTAGAGTGTTTGCTTCCATGGGACATCAAGTACGTGACTTGAATGTGAGAGCCCATGATTTATTTGAAGCTTCATTCTTAAAGGTCCCTGGTCGAGTATCATCATAGAAGCTAAGGGTGATGATGATATATGAAGGCTAGCACGTGTGTTGACTGATGACTGGTTCTCACAGGTCATGATATTGTGATATCAAGTCATCACGTGGGTACTTGTTAGTGAATAAGTTGTACTGGACAGACCCAACCTGAGACTACTCTGTGGATTGTCATCCAATCGTGTCAAGAGTAGGTCTCAATTGACAATGGTGTTGTGGTCCTTTGACCTGAAGTCATAGCATTCATCAAGTGAGGAAGAGCGTGCTTTGATGCCATCTAAAGTCTTCCTTGAGAAAGGTTGATGATAAGGGTGGTTGTTGGGCATGTTACGAATCATTTGGGTGTTTGTGTGTGAGCAGATATGGAATTTGTCCTCCTGTATGACAGGAGTTACATCCATGGGCCCCTTGATGGAACTGGACTGAGAAATGCATGGCCATGCTTGGTTGAGCCAATATGTGATATTGGACTCACCATTCTCTGGAAGTCCGTCCTGGATCAAGAAAACTTGGATTGAGCTATTACGAGGGTGACACGGTCCATGCCTCTAGTTCTTTCCGGATGTAAGGGACAAAGGGACAAAGACAACGCTGATACATTGGTCATAAAGGCTTATGAGTTATTAACTCTTATTGCTTGGGGAGCAATGATGCATTGCTAGATGCCGCTCATTGTTTGTGAGGTTTTTGGTTTGATACTTTCGAGATCAAGTGGGAGTCTGTTGGAGTTACCATGATGATCTGGAAGTGGTCAAACATGTAATCTCACTGCCAACGCAATATGAGCCTGCAGGGTCGCACATAAGAGATGTGGAGAAATTGGATGACTGACTGTGTTGGTAAAAGTTACCAATCACCGACCTGAATAGGGTTATGGGCAAATTGTTGCCTTATAGGATCATCGGGTTGGGCAAAGGTTGCCTTGAAGGGCTGGTTAGGTTCGTCGTCCGAGGGTCAAAGACATTAGTCGAGAATAGTTTTCAGATTCCCGCCGATCGGCGAGAATCGTCTCCCTGATTCTCGCCGATCGACGAGAATCGTCGAGAATCAAGAATCAATGATTGATTCTCAACGATCGACTACTTCGACGATTGTCGTCGACCACGGCTCGGCGATCGTCGAGTATCATTACGTGTCATCGAGCGTGGCTCGACGATCGGCGAGAATCGTCGAGTATTGTACTCTGATTCTTGCCGATCCAATGTGATACTCGTCGAATGATTCTCACCGAACCTGCTCAGTGATTCTCGCCGATTGTCGCCGATTCTCACCGATTCATTCTCGCCGATTCTGAACCCTAGTTCTGGGTGGTCTGCGGATAGCGATTTTCCTGGGTTTATTTATACCTCTAGTATAAATAGAACACTTAGGTTTTATCGGAGATAGATCCTTTTTGGCTACTGTGTGAATCGACCCCGACGGAAAGATTCCGCTCGATCGTTCCGCCGATCCCGATCCCGCCGCCGGAAAGTGTTCCGCCGCCGCGTTCGCTCCGCTGCCACCTCTTCTCCGGCGACTGTCGCTGGTGCTGCTCTTCCTGGCGCGGACCTAGCAGTCTGTGGATTAGCCGAGGTGCGGTCTTCTCCTTTCCGGATCTTCCGTGTGACGGAAAGCTCGGCGTTCTCCCGCTCGTGTGGACTTCTGCAGAAACGTGGATACTATTCCACGTAGAACTCGCCACTAGCAAGAAGATAAAGTTTGGAGCTCCTCCGTTGAGTTGTGACTCAACGCCACCGAGGTAATTTTTGCCTAGTTTTTGTTAACTTCTTGATTCAACTATTCATGGCCCGATCCACATCTCTTTGGGTTTTTCTTGATGTTTTATTTTTCCGCTACGTGCACAAGCGTTGTGCCAACCCCATAGAATAACCCAACAGTTGGTGCAGGGTGAGCGGAGCGTGGATGAATATCTCCACGAGTTTACGCGTTTAAGTCGTTATGCTAGCTCCACCATCATGGATGAGGAGCGCAAGACTAATCGTTTTTATGAAGGCTTGAGGGCTGAGCTGAGACTATTACTGTCGGGGCCGATGACGCAGGGTTTCTTAACCTTGGTCAATACTGCCCGGTCCTTGGAGAAGGACATGAAGAGCGTGCAAGCGAAGAAAAGCTTGAGTGAAAAGAAATCTGAGTTCAGAGTGCCGACTACTTCAAAGTCCGGCTATCGGAGGGCTTTCAAGAAGCATAGGACTTCGGGTCCAGCTCCTTCTGGCGATTCTGGGGCGACTACGGGTCGGACCCCGGTTGCGTGTTTTACATGTGGAAAGACGAGGCATTTCGCCCGTGATTGTTGGAGCGGACGTCCTAAGTCCGAGAGGAGGCCGGGAGCCACTTATGAAGAAAAGGGTAAGACGATGGAGTCGACTGCATCCCATTATGCTCCGGCCCAACCAAGGGTCTACAATCTTGGCCAACATGAGGCCATTAAACAAGCTGATGTGGTGACAGGTACGGTTTAATTTATAGCAAGTCAATTTCCTTTATATGCTTGTTATGCACATGTTACCTTACCACTACTTGTTTAGGATTTGTATTGATTTGTGAAAATCCGGCACATGCACTCTTCGATACGGGAGCTTCACACTCCTTCTTGTCCGAAGGATTTATATCACGCATCGGAGTCCCTTCTTCGATGGCGAAGGATAAGTTGGATGTGTTGTTGCCCAATGGGTGTTCGATGCGAGCGGATAGGATCTGCGATGTTAAGATTCGTATTGGGGAGCAGGAGTTCGACCTGCGGGTGTCTTTACTTCCGTTAGTGGAGTTCGACGTCATATTTGGCATGGACTGGCTCTCGGAGCAGCAGGCCCATATAGATTTCGGTAGCAAGGAAGTCAAGCTGGGAGTAAGTCGTGAGACGACTTTTACGGGCTTAAAGGGGTCGAGCAAGACGTTGATGTCTGCTCTTCAGGTGGTGAAGGCGGTTCGTGCCGGAGCAGAACTGTTCTTTACACTAGTGGAGGCTGCAAAGCCGAAGCCCGCTTTGGATTGTATTTCAGTGGTATCGGAATACCCTGATGTGTTCCCCGCAGATCTTCCTGGAGCCCCGCCTCAACGGGAGATAGATTTTACGATCGAGCTAGTGCCAGGTGCAAAGCCTGTGTCACGATCTCCGTATCGGCTAGCGCCTAAGAAAATGGCGGAGCTGAAAGTTCAACTGCAAGAGTTGTTGGAGCAAGGGTATGTGCGCCCGAGTTCTTCGCCTTGGAGCGCACCGGTCCTCTTTGTTAAGAAGAAGGACGGAAGCTTGAGGTTGTGTATTGATTATCGGGAGCTAAACAAGCTGACTGAGAAGAACAAGTACCCGATCCCTAGGATTGATGATCTCTTTGATCAGTTAGTCGGGTCGACGGTGTACTCGAAGTTAGATCTCAAGTCTGGGTACTATCAGCTGGGGATAAGGGAGAGTGATATCCCGAAGACAGCGTTTAGTACGAGATACGGGCATTATGAGTTTACGGTCATGCCGTTTGGGCTGACAAATGCGCCGTCAGTATTCATGGATTTGATGAACAGGACGTTCAGGGAGTACTTGGACCATTTCGTGATCGTCTTCATCGACGATATTTTGGTGTACTCGCGAAGTGAGGAAGATCACTTCAAGCATCTTCATTTGGTGTTGGAGATGCTAAGGATAAATCAGTTGTATGTCAAGTTCTCGAAGTGCGAGTTTTGGCTATCCTCAGTGGCGTTCCTCGGGCATATAGTGAGTGGAGAGGGTATTGCTGTGGATCCGGCGAAGATTGTTGTGATACGGGAGTGGCCTGAGCTTGCTACGGTAGCAGAAGTCCGGAGCTTTTTGGGGCTTGTCGGCTATTATAGGCGCTTCGTAGAGAACTTCTCGCGGATAGCGCTACCTCTCACTACTTTGACGAGGAAGGAGCATAAGTTCGTTTGGACGCCGGAGTGCGCGCGAGCTTTTGAGGAGTTGAAGTGTCGGTTGACCACGGCGCCTGTGCTGAGTTCGCCGGTTGGAACCGAAGGCTATGAGATATATAGCGATGCTTCGGGCAGCGGTTTGGGTTGTGTGCTACTGCAGCACGGAAGCGTGATAGCTTATGGCTCGAGACAGCTAAAAGTGAACGAGAGGAATTATCCGGTCCATGACTTGGAGTTAGCGGCCGTGATTTTTGCCTTGAAGCTGTGGAGACACTATTTGTACGGTGTGAAGATTGATATCTACACCGATCACAAGAGCCTAAAGTACCTGATTGATCAGAAAGATCTGAATATGCGGCAGCGTAGATGGATGGAGTTCTTGGGGGACTATACATTCAAGATCCACTACGTGCCTGGCAAAGGGAATGCGGTTGCGGACGCGTTGAGTCGTCGAGCCCCAGCTCAAGCAAATTGGCTATCAGTGCATGATGAGCGGTTGGTGCAGGAGTTGGAGGCGTTGGAGATTGTTTGTGTGGACAGACAATCAAGTGCTGAAGTAGTTCTGAATTGGACTGAAGTCCAATATGACCTGGCTGATCGTATTCGGCAGGCTTTGGATATGGATGCTCATATGAAGCAGTTCATGATAGAGGCTCTGGATGGGTCAAATTCCCAATTCGTCGTGGAGGACGGATTGCTTTGGAAAGACGGTCGTCTGTGCGTCCCAAGCGTGGGCAATTTACGGGTGGAGTTGTTGTACGAGGCGCACCATACCAAGTACTCGATTCACCCGGGGAGCACGAAGATGTACCGCGACGTCAAGAAACTATTTTGGTGGCCGGGTTTGAAAAAGGATGTGGCGCTATACGTAGCGAAGTGCCAAACCTGCGCATTGGTAAAGGCGGAGTGCCAAAAGCTGGGAGGATTCCTTAAGTCCTTGCCTATTCCGGAGTGGAAATTTGACGACATCTCTATGGACTTTGTGCACGGTTTGCCAAGGTCGCAAAAGGGGAACGACGCCATTTGGGTGATCGTGGATCGATTAACGAAGGTGTCGCATTTTATTCCGCATAAGAAGGATGATCCGGTGGAGAAGCTGGCAAAGCTATATGTGGATAACATAGTGCGGCTTCACGGTGTGCCCCGCAGCATCGTGAGTGACCGAGATGGGCGGTTCACGTCCAATGATTGGAGGCTGGTGCAACAAATGTTGGGAACAAAGCTGAAGTTTAGCACAGCCTTCCACCCACAAACGGATGGGCAGACCGAGAGGGTGAATAGAACCATGGAAGACATGCTTCGCATGTGTGTCTTGGATTTTGGAAAGCAATGGGAAGACCACCTATATTTGGTGGAGTTCGCATACAACAACAGCTACCAAGCGAGTATTCAGATGGCGCCTTTCGAGGCCCTATATGGTAGGAAATGTCGCACGTCGTTGTCTTGGTTAGAAACGGGTGAGTCAAAGTTGTATAAGCGATCGGAAGTGGAGGATGCTACTTCTTTGGTGAGAACCATTCAGGAGAGGTTGCTTATCGCTCAGGACCGGCAAGCAAAGTACTATAATGCCAAGCACAGGAACGTGGAGTTCGTTGTGGGCGATTATGTATACTTGAAGATAAAGCCATTCAAGGGTGTCTCGCGGGTGCGGCGATTGAAAAAGCTAAGCCCGAGGTACCTTGGACCGTTCGAGGTTCTGGAGCGAGTTGGAGAAGCGGCCTATAGATTGAAGCTTTCAGTGGAGCTAAGTGGTTTACACGATGTATTCCATATTTCGGTGCTTCGGAAGGCGGTGCAAGAGCCTACGCAAGTGATCGCGGTCGATCAAGTGCCGGTAGAAAGTGGGCTAACGACAAAGGTCAAGCCCGTGCGGATTGAGGACTCGGAGGTCAAGCGGCTACGCAATAAAGAGATCAGGATGGTCAAGGTCCGGTGGGACAATTGCGGTCGTGAGGAGCTCTCTTGGGAACGAGAGCAGACTATGCTTGACGAATATCCGGAGTTGTTCCGCTCAGGTACAAATTTTAGTTTTGTACATGTCTTTCCTTTATTTAATTTCGTGGGCGAAATTCTTTTAAGAGGGGGAGAGTTGTAACGCCCCGAAACTCAAAGGAGCAAAGGGGGACGTTTTGGGCCAGTTTGGGTTCTGGCAGAAGACACACGGCCTGGGACACGGGCGTGTCCCAGGGCGTGTCAAGCGTGTGTCGACACTTAGCCGCGAAGTCGTCGAGTTATACTCGACAATTCGTCGAGAGTGGGCACACGGCCTGCGACACGGGCGTGTCGCAGGGCGTGTCGACCCGTGTCGACACTTAGCCGTGAAATCGTCGAGATATACTCGACGATTCGTCGAGAATGGGCACACGGCCCGCGACACGGGCGTGTCGCCGGGCGTGTCGACCCGTGTCGACGATCGTCCCGGGGAATTCGTCGAGATTCACCCGACGATCGTCGAGACAAGGTACACGGCCTAGGACACGGGCGTGTCCAAGGCCGTGTCATCCAGTCGTCGAACTGCACGCGACGAAATGTCGAGACCTTGTACACGGCCTGGGGCCCAGGCATGTCAAGGTGACACGGGCAAGGACACGGGCGTGTCCTAGGACCCGTGCAGTGCTCGGGTTGAAAACGGGGGAAAATCATGGGGTACACGGCCGACTACACGGCCGTGTCAGCTGGAACACGGGCATGTCAGCTCGAACACGGGCGTGTTCGATACCCGTGTGAGGGTCCAGGAGATTCTATTTTGACGGCGAATGCGGCACACGGCCCTGGACACGGGCGTGTGCCAGGCCGTGTTCTGTCCAGATTGGGCATTTCAGCCCCGAATCAAAGCCGTTAGTTTTCTTAGGTTGAGATCCAACGGCTGGGGGTTGTTCCTGAGAGGATATACCCGGGTTTTGACTTAGAAAATCCATCACTTTCTTCACTTGTTCTCTTTCTAAACCCTTGGAGAGAGGAGAGCTAAGGCAAGAAGAAGAAGGGCTAGATCCTCCATTGGAGGAGCTTCGGAGCTCCGAATCGCAAGCCGACTCCGGATCCACGGAGGCAACGCAAGTGAGGTGATTTCTATCCGATTACTTTTCGATGGCGCCAAAGAGGAACTCAAGGGTAACGATCCTCATCTTGAGCATGGATCGCTCGTTTTCTTAGCATTGGAAGCCCGCTCTCGCGAGTTTGCGGAGAGTTGGAGGCGTTCCTTCAGGTAGATATGTAAAGTCCCCGTTGTTTAGAGTCCGTATGCGAGAACGGACGTAGGCATTTTGTGTGAAGCCTACCCGGACATGTTAGTCTGGATCGGTGATGTTGCATTGCATAAGGCCGGAGAAGACTCCGTGCTATTGGTTGTTTTTCGGGTTTTCTACGCGGTAGATTGCAGCAGGGAGCCTTGGGGACTAACCCAAAGGTGCACCCGGAAAACTGGGCGGATACGAGATCTTGCCAACTTGGTGGCCTGAGAGCCAACTTGAACATAACGGGGTTATGTGACTTGTGTTAGAATGGGACTCGGTGAAAGTTTGACCCGCGCAAATGGCTTAAATTGTCGTTGCGAAGTGAGCACGGGTTAGATGGAGCCGTACCCGCTTTATGTCATTCGGTTAGAGAGACCTAAGGTTACGTGGCACTCGCCGTTGGCATAGATGGGAGTCTTCGGCGGTCAATGGCTTGAACTGTCGTGACCCATGTAACACCCCCATCCGTCGCATGGCATATAACAGAAGGTCCAGCTGGAACCCGACGCCATATACCACAGACAGTCGGAAGGGTTACTAAATGAATAATCAAACCAACCAATTAAGACTACTCGTCCTAATCACAGAGCATTCTAGCGGAAGATTTTTAAAGTTGAAAGAACCCAAAAATAAATCCATCAAAATGAATGTCCACAGCTACAACAACAGGAATGAAACCCCAAATACACAGAAACAGGTACATGGCCTTATGGCCTTACAAATGTTCACTTCATAAATAGTGTTTTACATACATCGGCTCGCAGGCCGGCCACACATGAAATATATAAATAAAACTATTCTACGGCCTTCTAGGGCCAGCACAGCAACATGGGCTCCAGCCCGCTATTTGGCGCTCGGCTCCGCAGCACCTGCAAGCACATACCACCGCACGGTGGCAAATAAAGCAACGGTCAGCTAAAAGCCGACCAAATTATAACGACCCCGCCCCTTACTCGGGACGGCGGTGCTCTTTCCCTGCATAACATTAGCCCAACAATATATATATAGCGCAATTATAATTCGCCACAGGTGTAGGCTCGCACGACCAAACACCCCGTGCACTCAGGGCACATTCATGGTGAACCCTGACCCATCAGTGCATTCACCACCACCCCCAGGATGGCAACAACATGTGAGCATTTAGCCTTTCTGACCACCGTGTAAGGCTCCGACTATGCCAACGGCCAGTCCCCGTCTTCGGGTCTCTCGCACCGAACCACATAGCCTAGGTCCAATTCCACTTGCACGTTGCTCACGCCGCATGTCCAATTTAAGGAACTTTGCGCGGGCCAAGCTTCTCTCGGATCCCAAATTTTCCAAAACAATCTCATAACCCAGTTATGATCAAGGCCGGTTCCCAGACCGCCAAGTTAGCAGAACACGTTTCCGCTCAATTTTCCGGGTGCGCCTTGAAGCTAACCTTCAAGGATCCCTGCTGCAATCTACCGCGTGGAAACCCGAAAAATCCAAAGCACGGAGTCTTCTCCGGCAAAACCACCTCAAATGCAACATCACCGATCCAGACAAAACACGTCCGGGTAGGCTTCACACACAATGCCTATGCCCGTACTTATGATTCCGGGCTCTACATGCAACACAAGGGGGACTATTCCAGTCAACCCCAAGGAACACCACGCACTCACCGCATACTCGCGGGAGCGGGATTCCCTATGCAGAAAGAAAGAGCTTCAAGCGCTCGAGTTGAGAATCGTTACCCTTGTAGTCCGTTTTGGCGCCATGGAAAAACTACGCGGTTAGAACTCTGCGCAATGACCTTCCCTCCACGGATCCGCTCTCCGATTTCGAAACGGTACTCCGATGCTCCGCCGGCGGCCGGAAACCTCCTTCTTCTTCCTCTCCTCTCTCACTTTGGAAGGGGAGAACTTTGGAGAGAAAAATGAGGGAATAACTCCCTATTCCCGGCCTTAACAGAGCAGGGTTAAATCTGGGCCATCGGATCCTAATTAAAGAAAATGAATGGCTCGGATCTGCACAAAATTCCCCAGACCTGGGCCGCACACGGCTTGGCACACGGCCGTGTCCATGGTCGTGTGCCTCGATCCAGGCACGATCGTCGAACTGAGAAACGCACACGGGCCAAGACACGCCCGTGTCTGACCTGACACGCCCGTGTCGGGTTCCTCGACACGCCCGTGTTCGTGGGCGTGTCACGCATAACCGCCACGAAAACGGACACGACCCATCAGGACACGGGTAGGGACACGGGTTGACACACGCCCGTGTCGGATGACACGCCCGTGTCATCTGGCCGTGTTCCTGGCCGTGTCCTTCTCGGGTTGAAAACGACCAAAAAAATCACCAGCCAGACACGGCCTTGGACACGCCCGTGTCCTAGGCCGTGTACCCCTACAGGCACCAAAAACTCTTTTTTCCGCGACCAACTCGCACACAAAATTCGGGGCGTTACAAATCTCCCCCACTTAAGGAATTTCGTCCCGAAATTAAGCAAAGGTACACAAAAGCTAAATGATACCTGAGTGGAATAACTCGGGGTATTCCTCCAACATAGCTTGCTCTCGCTCCCAAGAAAGCTCCTCACGTCCGCAATTATCCCAACGTACTTTAACCATTCGGACCTCCTTGTTGCGGAGTCGTTTGACTGCAACATCTTCAATTCGCACTGGCTTGACCCTTGTTGTTAACTCATAGTCAACCGGTACCTGATTGTCCGCAACGATCTGCGAAGGCTCTTGCACTGCCTTACGCAACACCGATACGTGGAATACATCATGCAGCCCACTCAACTCCGTCGACAGCTTTAACCTATACGCCGCCTCGCCAACACGCTCCAGGATTTCAAATGGTCCAAGGTATCTCGGACTCAGCTTCTTCAAGCGTCGAACCCGCGATACACCCTTGAACGGCTTGATCTTCAAATATACCATGTCGCCAACGTTGAATTCCACATTTCTATGTTTGGCATTGTAATACTTTGACTGTCTATCCTGAGCAATCTTCAGCCTTTCCTGAATTGTCCGTATCATTGAAGTGGCATCTTCCACCGCTTGACGTTTATACAACTTTGATTCGCCTGCCTCCAACCAAGACAACGGCGTACGACACTTACTTCCGTACAAGGCTTCGAAAGGCGCCATTCCAATGCTTGCCTGAAAGCTGTTGTTGTAAGCAAACTCCACCATGTACAGGTGATCCTCCCAATGCTTCCCGAAATCTAGGACGCACATGCGAAGCATGTCCTCCATAGTCCTGTTGACTCTCTCGGTTTGGCCATCTGTCTGCGGGTGAAATGTTGTGCTGAACTTTAGCTTAGTACCCAACAAACCATGCACCAACCTCCAGTCATTTGACGTGAAGCGTCCATCTCGATCACTAACAATACTTCTAGGCACACCATGCAATCGTACAATATTATCCACGTAGAGTTTGGCTAACTTTTCCACTGGATCCTCCTTTCTCACTGGGATAAAGTGCGACACTTTTGTCAATCTATCTACGACCACCCAAATGGCGTCATTTCCTTTCTGCGACTTCGGCAAACCGTGCACAAAATCCATAGATATATCGTCGAACTTCCATTCTGGGATAGGAAGGGATTTCAAGAAACCTCCGGGCTTCTGGCATTCCGCCTTCACCAATGCACAAGTACGGCACTTGGGCACATAAAGTGTCACATCCTTCTTCAAACCCGGCCACCAGAATAATTTCTTCATGTCTCTATACATCTTAGTGCTTCCCGGGTGGATTGAGTACTTGGTATGATGAGCCTCATACATCAACTCCTCCCGAATATTATCCGCACTAGGAACGCATAGACGACTGTCCTTCCTTAGCAACCCATCTTCAACCACAAACTGGGAATTTGACCCATCCAAAGCTTCATCCAAGATTTGCTTCATGCTGCTATCCTGAACCAAAGCCCTCCGAACTCTATCCGCTAGGTCACATTGCACCTCTGTCCAAAACAGTTTTGCCTCGTCACTTGACTGCTTATCGACGCAAGATATTTCCAATGCCTCCAACTCTTGGACCAATCTCTCATCATGTACTGATAACCAATTGGCTTGTGCGGGAATCTTACGACTCAACGCATCTGCCACTGCATTTCCCTTCCCAGGCACATAGTGTATCTTGAAGGTGTAGTCCCCTAAGAACTCCATCCACCTCCTCTGCCTCATGTTCAAATCCTTTTGGTCCAATAGGTACTTCAAACTCTTATGATCGGTGTAAATATCGACCTTCACACCGTACAGATAGTGCCTCCAAAGCTTAAGAGCAAATATCACGGCCGCTAACTCTAAGTTGTGGACCGGATAATTCCTCTCATGAACCTTCAGTTGTCGTGAACCATAAGCTATCACTCTCCCATGCTGTAGCAGAACACAGCCCAAACCACTGCCCGAAGCATCACTATAGATCTCGAACCCTTCGGTTCCACTTGGCGAACATAAAATGGGCGCCGTAGTCAACCGCCTCTTCAATTCTTCAAAAGCCTGTTCGCACTCCGGAGACCACACAAACTTCTGATCCTTTCTTGTCAACGTCGTGAGTGGTAGTGCTATCCGCGAGAAGTTCTCTACGAAGCGCCTGTAGTAGCCAGCAAGCCCCAGAAAACTCCGGACCTCTGCCACCGTAGTCAAATTAGGCCACTCCCGTATCGCCACTATCTTCGCCGGATCCACAGTTATTCCTTCTCCACTGACAACATGACCAAGGAACGCTATCGAGGATAACCAGAACTCACACTTGGAGAACTTTGCATACAACTGACTTTTCCTTAATGTCTCCAACACCATGTGTAAATGCTTGTAATGATCCTCCTCACACCGCGAATACACCAGGATATCATCGATAAATACAATCACAAACTGATCCAGGTATTCTCTGAACGTCTTATTCATCAGATCCATAAATACGGATGGCGCATTCGTCAACCCAAACGGCATAACCGTGAACTCGTAATGCCCAAACCGCGTACTAAATGCTGTCTTTGGGATGTCGCTCTCCCTTATCCTCAACTGATAGTAACCGGACTTCAAATCTAACTTCGAATATACAGTTGATCCAACCAGCTGATCAAATAGATCGTCAATCCTCGGGATTGGATATTTGTTCTTCTCCGTAAGTTTGTTCAATTCCCGATAATCGATACAAAGCCGCAAGCTCCCATCTTTCTTCTTAACAAAGAGAACTGGTGCGCTCCAAGGCGACGAACTTGGACGCACATAACCTTGCTCTAGCAACTCTTGCAGTTGCACCTTCAACTCTGCCATTTCTCTTGGGGCTATCCTATAGGGGGAGCGTGACACCGGTTTGGCACCCGGTACCAGCTCTATAGTAAAGTCTATCTCCCGCTGAGGAGGGGCTCCTGGGAGATCATCTGGAAACACATCAGGATACTCGGACACAACTGGGATGTTGCCCAAACTAGGTTTAGGCGTCGCAGTCTGCACTAGAGTGAAATACAGTTCTGCCCCAGACCAAACTTCCTTGAACACCTGAAGGGCCGATATCAGAACTTTCCCTGACCCCTTCATGCCCGCAAAAGTAGTCTCCCGTTCAGTGTCCAGACCCAACTTGACTTCTTTACGGTTGCAATCAATACATGCACTTTGCTCCGAGAGCCAATCCATACCGAAAATTACGTCGAACTCCACTAATGGTAGAACCAACGCCCGCAAATCAAACTCCCGGTCTCCAATCCGAATCTTCACAACACAAATCCTATCCGCACACATTGAGCACCCATTAGGCAACAACACATCCAACTTGTTTTCTGCCATCGAGAACGGAACTCCGATGCGCGATATAAACTTTTCAGACAAGAAGGAATGTGATGCCCCCGTATCAAAAAGGGCTCTCGCCGGAAACCCAAAGATCAACACAAAGCCTAGCACTAACAAACGTAAGCTAACAAATACGAAGGTAACAACTATAAAAGTTAAACCACTGTAATTTAACTCATAACTGTCACCACGTCTGCTTGCTTAATGGCCTCCTGTAGGCCAAGGTTGTAGACTCTAGGCTGGGCTGGAGCATGATGGGATGCGGTTGACTCCACCGCCTTCCCCTTCTCCTCATAAGTCGCTCCAGGTCTCCTCTCGGACTTTGGACGTCCGCTCCAACACTCTCGAGCAAAATGCCCCGTCTTCCCGCAGTTGTAGCAAGCCCCGGGGACTCGACTTGTAGTTGCCCCCGATGCATCAGCCGAAGGGGCTGAGTTTGAAGTCCTCCGCTTCTTGTTCCATCTGCGGAAACCTGTCTTGTTACTTGGCACCTTGAACTCGGTCTTCCTTTCTCCTGGGTCCCTCTTCTCTTGAACCTTCTTCGCAACCTTTTCCAACGATCGGGCTGAATTGACCAAGGCTAGGAAGCCCTGCGCCTTAGGCCCAGCAAGGAGTAACTGTAAATCGCCGC
This sequence comes from Platanthera guangdongensis, assembly GCA_039583875.1. Classification (NCBI taxonomy): domain Eukaryota; kingdom Viridiplantae; phylum Streptophyta; class Magnoliopsida; order Asparagales; family Orchidaceae; genus Platanthera; species Platanthera guangdongensis. The sequence continues at coordinate 83,470,144 of CM077164.1, read as the reverse complement.
GAAGACCCTCATAGAATCGGTTGGTCTTCCTCTCTTCTTCTGAAAACATAGCACCAGCATAACGACCCAACCGTGTGAACTCATGCAGATATTCGTCCACGCTTCTGGATCCCTGAGTCAACCCAAGAAATTGATTCTCCATATCCAACCTCTGAGCAGAAGGTACAAATCTGGCTAGGAACAATCTTGAAAATTCCTCCATCGGCACATCCGCAAGCTGCCTTTCCACTAGAAGATGAAACTCCAACTCATCCCACCACATCCTCGCTTCTCCTTCCAAAAGAAAAGTCGCTATGGTGGTCTTCTGCCACTCCTCAGTCATTGTGGCCGTCAACACCCTCTTTATGGAAGAGAGCCAGTCCTCAGCTTGAGTTGGTGTTCCAACCCCATTAAACCTCGGAGGATTAAAGCCCATCACGTGCTTTAGCTGCCTCTCCGTAGTTCTCCTCGGCTCTACTAACTCAACTGCCGCGCGTTCCACTACTCTCGGCTCTGCCGCCCTAACTGGTTCTTGCTCATTTGCAGGAGGTGCGCGATGCATTTGCCCTGCAGGTTGGGCATTTATCATTGCGAACACGGCTTCAGCCACCATCCTGATGGTTTCCGTTGAAGGAGGTGTAGCAGGCACGTCCCTTGGTGCACTACTTTCCGCTGATTGCGGACGCTCTGACTGACCAGCACCGCTCCCAGCTGCCTAAATTAGCAAAGACACACGATTAGACAACAAACAAATTGCTAAAAGCAATCATTGGAACACTCAGGTTCCACCAAACAAGTGTATTTTTCATTCCTAAGTGGACATTCATGGGTTCTTTTTGATGCTATAACGATGACGCACACATGTGCTCACCACCCCTTAAAAGAATTCGCCCACGAATTCATTTAAGCTTGACCGTAACCAGAAGTCTGATACCAAATTGTAACACCCCCATCCGTCGCATGGCATATAACAGAAGGTCCAGCTGGAACCCGACGCCATATACCACAGACAGTCGGAAGGATTACTAAATGAATAATCAAACCAACCAATTAAGACTACTCGTCCTAATCACAGAGCATTCTAGCGGAAGATTTTTAAAGTTGAAAGAACCCAAAAATAAATCCATCAAAATGAATGTCCACAGCTACAACAACAGGAATGAAACCCCAAATACACAGAAACAGGTACATGGCCTTATGGCCTTACAAATGTTCACTTCATAAATAGTGTTTTACATACATCGGCTCGCAGGCCGGCCACACATGAAATATATAAATAAAACTATTCTACGGCCTTCTAGGGCCAGCACAGCAACATGGGCTCCAGCCCGCTATTTGGCGCTCGGCTCCGCAGCACCTGCAAGCACATACCACCGCACGGTGGCAAATAAAGCAACGGTCAGCTAAAAGCCGACCAAATTATAACGACCCCGCCCCTTACTCGGGACGGCGGTGCTCTTTCCCTGCATAACATTAGCCCAACAATATATATATATAGCGCAATTATAATTCGCCACAGGTGTAGGCTCGCACGGCCAAACACCCCGTGCACTCAGGGCACATTCATGGTGAACCCTGACCCATCAGTGCATTCACCACCACCCCCAGGATGGCAACAACATGTGAGCATTTAGCCTTTCTGACCACCGTCTAAGGCTCCGACTATGCCAACGGCCAGTCCCCGTCTTCGGGTCTCTCGCACCGAACCACATAGCCTAGGTCCAATTCCACTTGCCCGTTGCTCACGCCGCATGTCCAATTTAAGGAACTTTGCGCGGGCCAAGCTTCTCTCGGATCCCAAATTTTCCAAAACAATCTCATAACCTAGTTATGATCAAGGCTGGTTCCCAGACCGCCAAGTTAGCAGAACACGTTTCCGCTCAATTTTCCGGGTGCGCCTTGAAGTTAACCTTCAAGTATCCCTGCTGCAATCTACCGCGTGGAAACCCGAAAAATCCAAAGCACGGAGTCTTCTCCGGCAAAACCACCTCAAATGCAACATCACCGATCCATACAAAACACGTCCGGGTAGGCTTCACATACAATGCCTATGCCCGTACTTACGATTCCGGGCACTACATGCAACACAAGGGGGACTATTCCCGTCAACCCCAAGGAACACCACGCACTCACCGTATACTCGCGGGAGCGGGATTCCCTATGCAGAAAGAAAGAGCTTCAAGCGCTCGAGTTGAGAATCGTTACCCTTGTAGTCCGTTTTGGTGTCATGGAAAAACTACGCGGTTAGAACTCTTCGCAATGACCTTCCCTCCACGGATCCGCTCTCCGATTTCGAAACGGTACTCCGATGCTCCGCCGGCGGCCGGAAACCTCCTTCTCTTCCTCTCCTCTCTCACTTTGGAAGGGGAGAACTTTGGAGAGAAAAATGAGGGAATAACTCCCTATTCCCGGCCTTAACAGAGCAGGGTTAAATCTGGGCCATCGGATCCTAATTAAAGAAAATGAATGGCTCGGATCTGCACAAAATTCCCCAGACCTGGGCCGCACACGGCTTGGCACACGGTCGTGTCCATGGCCGTGTGCCTCGATCCAGGCACGATCGTCGAACTGAGAAATGCACACGGGCCAAGACACGCCCGTGTCTGACCTGACACGCCCGTGTCGGGTTCCTCGACACGCCCGTGTTCGTGGGCATGTCACGCATAACCGCCACGGCAACGGACACGACCCATCAGGACACGGGTAGGGACACGGGTTGACACACGCCCGTGTTGGATGACACGCCCGTGTCATCTGGCCGTGTTCCTGGCCGTGTCCTTCTCGGGTTGAAAACGACCAAAAAAATCACCAGCCAGACACGGCCTTGGACACGCCCGTGTCCTAGGCCGTGTACCCCTACAGGCACCAAAAACTCTTTTTTCCGCGACCAACTCGCACACAAAATTCGGGGCATTACAACCCAGGCCAGGAAGACGAATTGCTCATAGGAATGGCCGTCTAAGTGGCGGTGGTGAGTCCGGAATGTTAATGGCTTTAATTGACGTGACATCGACTGGTTCACCGAGAATGTGCCCTGAGTGCACGGGACGTGTGGCCGTACGAGCCAACGTCTGTGATGAAATGGCTATGGTTATATACATTGCTCGCTTGTGCTAATGAAATGCAGGGAAGGAGCATCGCCGCCCCGAGTTGGGGGCGGGATCGTTATAATTTGGTCAGCATTGCTGACCGTTGCCTTGTTTGCCACCGTGCGGTGGTTTGTTGCTTGCAGGTGCAGCTGGACCAAGCGGTCAATAGCGGGCTAAAGCCCTTTTTGCGAAGCTGGCCCTCGAAGGCCCAAGTGGAAATGTTTTCCGTTTTATTCATGTATGACCGGCCTGCGTGCCGAGGTTTGTAAATCATGTATTATTCAAGTGAAACATTCTGTAAGGCCTTAAGGCCGATTTTGGGTATTTTGTATACATTCCTAATTTTGTACTAGTGGACATTCGTGCTCTAATGCTGGGTTCTTGTTTACAACCTATATAAACTGCTTCCGCTAGAATGCTCTGTGTAGGACGTTGAGATTGGTTGGATGGTTTCCATACGTAACCACCCGGTCTGTCTGTGGTATATGGCGTCGGGCCCCGTCCGGACCTACTGCTATATGCTATGCGACGGATAGGGGGTGTTACACACACACACACACACACACACACACACACACATATATATCCAAGAGCATAAACATGCTTGAACTGTCGCTATTCGTAGATCCAGAACATGAATGAGATAACTCGACGAATCGACGAGTTGTCTCGACACACTCGACACACTCGACGCCTTAGCTGAGAGGCAGTGATGGACACATAAATTTTTTTGTGTTGGCGGACTTAAAAATTGTTTGATTCATACTATTAAACCACGTCTAATACTGTTTTTTTGAATAACAGAGTATTAGCCATGTTTTAAACAGGGGCTAATAGTATAATTTTTTAAAAGAAATTGATATTAGTCACGGCTTAAATCGTGGCTAATACAGTTAATTTTTTTAAAAATAAGGTATTAGCCACGATTTGTAGTTTAAACCATGACAAATATAGGTAATTTTTTAAAAAATAGGGTATTAGCCACAGTTTACATCGTGGCTAATGTTGTTAATTTTTTAAAAATAGAGTATTCACCACAAGTTTAAAGCGTGGCAAATACTATTAATTTTCTTAAACAAAAATGAGTGTGGGCGGCTGCCCACACTCGTCCCAAGGTGGTTCCGCCTCTGCTGAGAGGTCTCGACGTACTTGACGCCTTGTTTTTGAGGTCTCAGCGTACTCCACACCTTGGTCGTGTGGTCTCGACGCACTCAACGCCTTGGATGTGTGGTCTCAACGCACTCAACGCCTTGGCTGTATGATCTTAATGCACTCGACGCCTTGGCTATGCGGTCTAGACGCACTAGACATCTTCAAGTGTTTGGTCCTTCACTCATCACATATGAGTAAGACCATCACAATCCATTCCTCCGACTTTTCAAACGCTCTCAAGTGCGAGTCTATAGGCTCATACCGCGTTGGCAGTGAGACTACCTATTGAACCACTTCCATATCACCATGGTAACACAACCAGTTGAGAGATTTTTTCACGTCAAAATCGTCTTGTGTACCTGATCTCTGATTCTTTGACTGATTGTGCGCTCGATTGCTCCCGGGCTAAGAGGGTCGAATTTGGACAGATTTAGGGGCACCAAGTTAGGCCGCAATAATGCCATATATATATATATGGTATATATACATACCATATACCATATATTTTCCATATATATACCATATATATATATATATATATATATATATATATATATATATATATATATATATATATATATATATATATATATATATTCCATATATATATTCCATATATATATCTTATTATATAAAGCAATATAGGTATTTGAAGGCACACCATAGATCGAACAAGAGCCATTGGATCATGAGAAAAAGCATAAGATGAGGGGAGAGAGTTGGGAGAGAGAGAGGAGGGAGAGAGAGAGAGAAAGAGAGAGGGAGAGAAAAAGGAAGAGAAATATTGCGTGAAATTAATATTTTTACGATAAAACATAATTTTTTTTATAAAATAAAAATTGTAATATTGATTTATATTTTTTTACGGTCATTTTGAGTACTCATATGTATATATTGCGGGCACTGTCCATCTTGATGCGGTCGCATCCCGCTTTGATGCGGACGCAACCCGCAATGATGATGCGAGCACAGCCCGCAACGATGCATCGAGCACTGGAGAAGCCCGTTCGGAGGCGGGCGAAGCCCCCCTGGTTACGGCCGAAAGCCCCTTTAGAGCATCGAGCACGGGCGTAGCCCGTGCGAAGATGCTCGTATATTATAAAGTAATATGTATATTTCAAAGTCACACCAAACTTTTGATTTGGACCATTTGATTAAAACGATAGACCGTTTTAATCAAATGGTCCAAATCAAAAGTTTGGTGTGACTTTGAAATATACATATTACTTTATTTATATATCTTTAACATTTAAAACAATATGCATATTTGGAATCACACCATGGATCTCATCTCGACCGTCCGATCTCCAAAGAATTGTTTCTGGCCGCTGGATTCATACACATTGGCCTGCAAATAACAAATCCCCCCCAAAAGCTACTGTTCATTTTCGGAAAAACCACGATACGCCTTCCTCCCGCCCCTTCCTCCCGCACCTCCTCTGTCGCCGGCGGCGGAGCCGCCGGCGGGCTGCGCGGCGCCCTCCGGCGGGTTCGCCGGCCTCCGGCGAACCCGCCGGGGGTTGTCCGGCGGCGAGCGGGCAGGGCCACCGCCGGCGGTGGCCCTGCCCGTGAGCTCCAGTTTTGGAGCTCACGGGCAGGGCCACCGCCGGCGGTGGCCCTGCCCGCTCGCCGCCGGACAACCCCCGGCGGGTTCGCCGGAGGCCGGCGAACCCGCCGGTGGGCGCCGGGCAGCCCGCCGGCGGCTCCGCCGCCGGCGACAGAGGAGGCGGAGGCTGCCCGCGCGTTTTTTTTTTTTTGATTTTCTTTTTTTTTATATTTAAATAATTTATATTATTAATAAATAATTAAATGTTTATTTTAAAAATCAGAAAATTAAAATTTATTTTTTTATATATTTAAATAATTTATGTTATTAAAAAATAATTAAATAATTATTTAAAAAATCAGAAAATTAAAATTTTTATCTTTAAATAATTAAAATTTTTATGCCGCGCTAGCGGGCGAAGCCTGTCGAGGGGGCGGGCGAAGCCCGCCGGAATGCCAAGCGGGCGAAGCCCGCTTGGTTGCGAAGCCCGCCGGGGGGGGCGGGCGAAGCCCGCCGGAATGCCAAGCGGGCGAAGCCCGCTTGGTTGCGGGCGAAGCCCGCAGCGACGCATCGAGAACGGGCGGAGCCCGTTCGAAGATGCTAGTATATTATAAAGTAATATGTATATTTCAAAATCACACCAAACTTTTGATTTGGACCGTTTGATTAAAATGCTAGGAAGAACTCCTACCGTCTGATTTATGCAAAACACATAACTCAACAGTGAACTCATAGACTACTTTATTGACAACACATCTTCTGCTTTATTGTAGGAAAGCCCCCGTTTTTACTATTTTATTGATTAGAAAATTCTTTGAGTACTCGGTCTCATTTAGAGCAACTCCAACCGTCCGGCATTTCTTAGAAATGCCGGACGGTTTTGCTCCAATGCATCGCCATTTCCGCCTCCAAATATAGAGGCGGCTGCATTTCTCATCTCTCCTCCTCTAAATTTAGAGGAGGAAGAACCGGCCTGCATTTATTTTTTTAATATTTTTTTTTTAAAAAAAGTTTTAATTATTTAATTTAAGATACTTTGGTATTATTTTATAATTCTAATAATGATTAAAATAATTTTTCAATTATAACATGTAATATATCAACAAAATCGTTTTTTCGAGACCTACAAAACGAGCCTAATATTGAATATATTCTAATTATTATTTGTAATACAAAAAGAAGGAGAATATATTTTTACTGATTAAACTCGTGTAAAAATAAAACTACATTCAAAATAATATGCATAAAATATTCAAAACTACATTGGTTCATTGCCATGTCGTTCCCACAAATGTTCAACTAGTGCATCTCGAAGTGCAAAATGCGCATCTCTGTCTTTGATCTTTTTATGCCGATTTAGGAACTGCTGAAATCGTTCGGCTTCACTTGTATTCAACTCTACAACATTTTGAGTTGGTGATGAAGTAGAAATAGTGACATAGTCATTTTCATCCCGCTCGTCTTCGACGATCATGTTGTGCATTATAACACAAGCAGTCATGATATCGTGTAAAACATGTTTATCCCAAAAACGGGCTGGCCCCTTAATTATCGCAAATCTTGATTGAAGAACTCCAAATGCCCGCTCTACATCTTTTCGGCATGCTTCTTGCATCATTGCAAAGTGTTGTTTTTTTTGTCATGTGAATGAGAAATAGTCTGAACTAGTGTTGACCACTTCGGATATATTCCGTCGGCTAAATAATAACCAACGTCATATTTTTTTCCCAAAATTTCATAATTAGTAGGAGGCGTAATACCTTGTGCTAAGTTAGCAAACAAAGGAGATGATTGTAGGACATTGATATCATTGTTCGAGCCTGGTAAACCAAAATATGCGTGCCATATCCATAAGTCATAAGATGCTACTGCCTCGAGAATAATTGTTGGTCCACCGTGTCGTCCTGAATATTGTCCCGCCCATGCTGTTGGGCAGTTCTTCCACTGCCAATGCATGCAATCTAGACTTCCCAACATCCCTGGAAATCCTCGTTCTTCACCTTTCCGTAACAATCTAGCAACATCATTGGCATTGGGATATCTCAAATATTCTTCTTTGTATACTTGTACAATTGCCCTGCAAAATTTTTTCAAACATTGAATCACGGTTGACTCACCGATTCGAATATATTCATCGCAGCTATCAGCTGCTGTTCCATATGCCAACATACGGAATGCTGCCGTAATTTTTTGTAAAGTTGACAATCCAAGCTTTCCAAGACCATCCTTTTTTTGAATGAAGAAAGTATCATGCTCCCACACTGCGGCAACAATACGAAGGAATAAATTCTTTCGCATGCGAAATCTTCTTCGAAAATATGTTTCCCCATATGTGGGATGATCAGAGAAGTAGTCATTCCACAATCTAGTATCACCTTCAATCCTGCCCCTGTTGATTACCGCATGACCAGGTGTTGAACCTCTGTGCCTCGGAAGTTCATCTCCATGAAGTTGAGCTGCAATTTTGGCTTTGTTTGACTCATAAGCACAAGCCAAAATTTCCTCTTCTTGCTCCCATTCAGCTGTGTCTTCTTCCCACTGTTGAATTTGTTGAGAAAATAATTCATCATCCGAAGACGATGAAGATCGTAAATGAGATGACCCTGCACCGTAGTTCATTTTTTGTATGATGAAAAGATAGTTAGTTTGCCGGAAGATGATAAGGGAAGTGATGATTATATAGCATTTTTGGATTCTTATCACCAGCATTGGATTCTCTTTACCCGCATCGGATTCCCCACCAGCATCGAATTCTCCACCAGCATTGGATTCTTATCACCAGCATTGGATTCTCTTCACCCGCATAGGATTCCCCACCAGCATCGGATTCTCCACCAGCATTGGATTCTCTTTACCCGCATCGGATTCCCCACCAGCATCGGATTCTCCACCAGCATTGGATTCTTATCACCAGCATTGGATTCTCTTCACCCGCATAGGATTCCCCACCAGCATCGGATTCTCCACCAGCATTGGATTCTTATCACCAGCATTGGATTCTCTTCACCCGCATAGGATTCCCCACCAGCATCGGATTCTCCACCATCATTGGATTCTCTTTACCCGCATCGGATTCCCCACCAGCATCGGATTCTCCACCAGCATTGGATTCTTATCACCAGCATTGGATTCTCTTCACCCGCATAGGATTCCCCACCAGCATCGGATTCTCCACCAGCATTGGATTTTTATCACCAACATTGGATTCTCTTTACCCGCATCGGATTCCCCACCAGCATCGGATTCTCCACCAGCATTGGATTCTTATCACCAGCATCGGATTCTCCACCAGCATTGGATTCTTATCACCAGCATTGGATTCTCTTCACCCGCATAGGATTCCCCACCAGCATTGGATTCTCCACCAGCATTGGATTCTCTTCACCCGCATCGGATTCCCCACCAGCATCGGATTCTCCACCAACATTGGATTCTTATCACCAGCATTGGATTCTCTTCACCCGCATCGGATTCCCCACCAGCATTGGTTCTATAAGTACTATGCTATGCTAAAGAAGATCAATCACTCTTTCTCCACCATAGTTAAGAAGAGCACTCCTTCTCTCCTTAACCATGACTTCCAGTCGGGGAACAACATTCTCAGTGAAAGAAGATCAAGCACTATGCTTTGCATGGCTTGAGGTCTCTGAAGACCCAGTTATGGGTAGCAATCAAAAGGAGCATAGGATGTGGGAAAGAGTATCCGTCATTTTTCACAAGACAAGACCCGCAACTTGTTTAGGACAGAGAACCCCTAAATCTCTCTCATGTCGTTGGTCCTTGTTAGCAAGTAAGGCTAGCAAATTTCGAGGATGTATTCGACAAATTGAGCAACGAAATCCGAGTGGTGCATCTGAACTCGATATTGTAAGTATTAATTTATATTTTAAATATTATATTAAAGAATCGCTATATTATAATTATTGTTTGTTTGTTTGTAGATCAATCAGGCCAAAATTTTATATGGAGAAGATCCGAATGAGAAAAGAGGCTTCTTGTTTGATCATGTTTGGTCAATCTTGAAAAATACAAAAAAGTGGATAGAGTCGTTCGGGACTACAGAAGGTAACAACTCTCAGCATTTTGACATATCACAAGCTTTTGATTCTAACTCTCCCACTCAACGGAGACGAATAGACCTAAACACAGACAGCAATGAAATGAACCTTAATAGTACTGGTGATGAAGAATCTCCAGCCTCAATTTCAAATACTCGCCCTACTGGAAGAAAGAAAGAAAAGGAGAGAAGAAGACAAGTTAGTGGTAAGAGTTCTGATATTGAAACTCATACTAAAGCAAATGAAGAAATCTTAGAGATTTTAAAGAGAGGACAAGAACAACGAGCAAAAGATAGGTCTTCTATGACTGAACTCTTGAAGTTAAAGGTCGAAAATGAAAAAAAAAACTAGAGCTTCAGAGTGCTAAACAAGATCATGATATTATGATGATTGATTTGGAAAGCATAAAAGGAACTCCAGAGCGGCAATATTTTCGGCAGAAAAAATAAGAAATTATGAATAAAAATGTAAAACAATCATTGTTTAGAGGATCATCATCACTCGAAGCAACCAGGTATGGAGGAGGCATGTATGGAGGTAGTGGTGATGGAGGAAGCAATTATGGAGGAAACCAATATGGAGGAAGCCAATATGGAGGAAGCCATTATGGAGGAAGCCATTATGGAGGAGACTCACATGAAGGTTATCAATTTGGAGGGTCTCAATTTGGTGGACCTCAATTTGGAGGGTCTCAATTTGATGGACCTCAATTTGGAGGACCTCAGTATGGAGGAAGCCAGTATCGAGAAAGCCAATATAGAGGAAGCGACTATGGAGTACCCGGGTATAGAGGAGAACAACAAGGGGGAAGTGCACACGGAAGTCTTAACGAACCTGCTGATGACCTCCCCGAATTTTAGAATTATTTCCAAATGTAATTTTTTATTTTGAATTATGTTATGCGTGTTTTATTTTAGTTATGTAATGAAATTTGAAATTTTAAAAAAAAACTTTAAAATTAATATAATATAATAAAATAAGATAAGAAAAAAATATCATAATAATATTATATTTATTTATTTATACATATTAATATATAAATATAATATAAATATTATATATATGTATATATATATATTAAAATAACATGTTCTCTAAATATAGAGAACATGGTTGGAGTTGCTCTACCCATGTTCTCTATATTTAGAGAACATGGTACAATGGGGATCTCTAAATATAGAGATCCCCATTGGAGTTGCTCTTAGCCATTTAGGTTTTATTTATCAACTCTCCTGCAAAAGCAAAAACAAATCCCGTTGTCAGCTCTCCTGCAAAAGCAAATCCTGCAAAAGCTACCCGCGCCCCCATGCTCCCCATCCATGCTCTCCTCCCGCACGACAAGTAAGGACTGCTTGGTCCTCCCCTACACGCTATCATCTATATCTCCTCGACTACGCCTCAACTCTCCTCAACTCCTCTTCCATCGTGATTTCAGGTGCTTCTCTCTCTGATTCAGAAGCTTCTCACTCCTTCCGATAAGCTCCTCCTTGCGGAACATATTATCTGCACTTACAACATATTAACGCTTCTTCTAATTTTGTTAGATTTTTTTATCTCATCCTGATTTTGTTTGAGGCATATTTAAGAGATTCTAAAGCTTCGGGTGCCTTCCTTGTCTCGACCTCCCGTATTGATTCTAGCAAGCTCTTCCTCGCCACGACCTTCGGTGTTTACTTCGGCAAAGCTACTCCTTCATCATTAACGCAACTTCCTTCGAGTGCCCTCCAACGCTTCGTTTATGCGGTTTCTTCTCTATATTTGGTTGATTTTGTGTGCTTCTTCCTTTCGTTCTCTATATTTTGTCGAAAATAAATGAAGGAGTGAAAATAAATGAATGTGTTCTCATTATTTTTATGGTTTCTTCTCCTTCATTTCTGTAATTTTGTGTTTCTTCCTATAGTTCTCTGCGAATCTCCCCCTTCTATATGAATGGAATGATTGCATAATATAGGTGTGTAAATTGGTCAGATCTTTGATAGCAAAATAATGAAAGGGAATAATGTCATTTACATGACCCGTGATACTCTGTAAGTAATAAAATTCAACCATTTGTCAAAAAAATATGTGGACTATAAAATAAATAAGCATTATAAAATTCAACATTTTGACATAATGAATTGAATAAAATATGTGAACTATGCACTTTGGAATTTGAAGAAATGGATTCAACCGTGGGATTATGAAGGATTTTAAATGTAGGCAGGTTTTAATTTTATGACAAAATATTTGTAATTAATGCTATTGTTATATAAAACAACTTATATGTTACTGTTATATAAAGCTCTATCTTAATTGATATCACTGTTCTTCCTTAAATTCTTTCATGCAATGTGCTCTGTAAGTCCTGCTACTCTGTAAGTAACTTTACTTTTTTTATGATCATTGATGCGAGAGCAGCCCGCCTTGATGCGGGCGCAGACCCCAAACATGCGGGCGTAGCCCCCAAACAATGTCACTGCCTGTAACACCCCAAATCCCAATTCGGGTTCAGGTTGGGTGACACGGCCTGGGACACGGGCTTGTCCTCGGGCGTGTCCTACTCGGGTCGGCGAACTGTGCTCGACGATCGTCGAGCGGCAAGGGAAGTTGAGTACATGGCCTGTGACACGGGCGTGTCACTGGCCGTGTTGTTCTCGGGATCAGCCAGGGTTGCGTGTGCTAGTGGACACGGGTGTGTCTTGGGGTACACGGCCTGGGACACGGGCATGTCCTATGCCGTGTCCCGCTTGGGTTGAGTTGGTGGTGTGTTGGTTGAGGAACACACCATGCCACACGGGCGTGTACGGTGTGACACGGGCGTGTCAGCCATGTGACACGGGCGTGTCACATGGCCGTGTTCTATTCTGGATAAGTCGGTTGTGTGCCGCTTAAGGGACACGGCCAGTGACACGGGCGTGTCAGGACGTGTTCAGCTTATTTTTGGGCAAATCACGGCCGTTCATTTCCTTCATCCTAGATCCAAGGGTCCAGGCCCATCCCTGCTGATATAAGAGATTAGAAGCCTCATCTTCCATTCATTTCTCCTTCTTCTCAAAGTGCTAGAGAGAGAAAGAGAGAGGGAGCAAGGGAGGAAAGGAAGAAGGGAGACGACTGCCGGAGAAGTTTCAGCAGGCTAATTCGTGGGCCGAGAGCGGATTTGTGGAGGCAAAGTTGTGGTGATGATTTACATCCGGCTTGTTCATTGCTCCAAAGCGATCGTCAAGGGTAACGATCTCCTTCTTGGACAATCGAAGTCATTTATTTATGCATATGCATGGAATCCTCCACCAAGAGGTGGACAGCGCAAGCGATTCCAAGCTGAGTCTGCATCTAGAGCCGGAACTGTGTAGTACGGCGTATGCATGTTGTGTGAAGCCCATCTAGACCGTTAGTCTGGATTGGTGATGATTATCTTGTGTGAACCGGAGAAGACTCCGTGTATTGTATGGATGCACGTAAATTATGGTTTTATGCTCTATTGGTTGTAAGCTCTGCGTGAGCTGCGTACTGATCTTGGATGTTTTGTGTAAGCTCCTTGTGGTGTGAGCGCTGTGAGCGCTAGTTGCTCTACGAGAGCGAAAAGCTGCGGCTAATCAGGAGGGAAATCCGACCTGCGTCTAGTGGTGCGCTACTGACAATTTGAGCACGGGAAAAGGCTGACCTGCCCCTGGTTGTTTTGGGAGATCGATTGGTGGCAATGCTTGTGGGACGAAAGACAGACCTGGCTTGCTGCACCATAGTGGTGGGTCGATCTGATTTGGAAATGCTCAAGTTTGCCGCGAGTGATGGCGACTGCTACCATGACGGCCAACTTGGTGATGAAGATGGCGTCCATGGCGCACTTGGTGATGAAGATGGCGTCCAACTTGATGATGAAGATGGCGTCCATGACGCACTTGGTGATCATGGGATAGTGGCGGATGATGATGATCCACCGGCCAAAGACTTGCGGCGCCCTAGCGGTCACGGCTACAATCTTCGTTCACGCAACAATATTTAAATTTAATTTATCTTGCTAGTTTGTGGTCTGCATTTATTCATTTATGTGGTTTGTATTAAACTATTTTATTTCTATCATTTTGAACTTGTGGTGTGCGTTTAGCCACTAATTTTGGGCTGCTAATAGCCCTTTGGATGTAAGCCTTATATAAGGCCAAACCTCTTTTTTTGTCATGAAGAAAAAATATTGCAATCAATCAAACTTTTTCAAAACCTAAAAAAAAAAAATCTTTTCCAAAACCTAATTTCCTATCTCCCCTCTCCCTCTGTCCTTGCCGCCGTCCAAGGGTCTCCCCTCCTCCTAGCTCTTGTCCGCACCCTCTCCCTCTTCTTATTCCCCTTTCTTCCCTCATCACACTTCCTTACTACATCCTCTAAACCACGTTTCTATCCAACAATCTCAAAGGTTTCCGGCCAACCTTGGAGGAGAAGATACAAGTGCAAAAAAGAAAGGCTTAGGTGAACTTCCACTGTGTGAAGCGGGGAAGACGGACGAGTTCTTCATTCGTGGTGCGCTTCCCGCGGATTTCGAGGGAAAAGCGATTATTTCTTGTGGATCCAAAAATCTCGGATCTACATTTCCGAGAGGGGTAACGAAATTCCTACTCAAGAGATTTTCCCTCTTTGATAGTTCTTGTGGTGGACGATTTTTGCGTGGATTTTCGAAGCCTTAATTTTTCGCGGTATTACTCATAATAGATTTGTGGTTTTTGTTTGTTTTCCGATAACTCCCGAGAAGATTGGCGATCCTAGCTTTTTCTTTAGTTGGGATAAATCCTACCACTTTCGAATCGTGATTTCTTTGGTGGATCTATTTTGGTACAACTTCAAGCTCGTCGGAACCAACATTGTTCATTTTAGCCGGAGAGGATTTTGGCCTATAGCCAATCTCTGATCCACTTGCGGTTTGGCTACCTGTAAGTTAGCGCGAGAGATAAATAAAATCCATTGTAGTTGCTGCGTTTCGTTAGTGTGCGGAAAAGAGGGCGTTGAACGTAGCGAGAGTCATCGGTTCGCCATCCGTATAGATTCTTCTAGGACGGGACTACATCAATTTTGGTATCAAAACGAGGTTGTGTTGATTTCTCAATCGACACCATCCTTAAATTTTTTCTGTCGTAAGGTTTTCGACTCTCACTTGGTTGTGCACGTTCCGTAATATACAACATAAACTTGAAATTTCTAAAAGCTGTTCGGCGATTAGTAAAAACAAAAAAACAATTCTGCAGAAAATTACAAAAATATTCCTGAGAACTCTCCTTATTTTTTTAAGAACAAAATCCTAAAAAAGTATTTTGATTCGCCCAGTCGATAAGTGTTAAAAAAAATCCAACTTTATAAAATTATTCTTGTCAAAACCACCATTTCTCCTGTTGCTCATGCACACTAGGCTTGGCACAGAGTATTCCCCATCCACTTCAAATATGGCAGGCGACCATGATGATGAGTACACTCTGACAACAATCGAGGAGCTTCGCGAAGAGTTTAACGCTAGGTTCGATGCACTCCAACCACGACATTAAATCAAGCGGCGCCTCGACATCACGGCGTTGGGATAAATCGACCGGGTCCCCAACCACAGGCCGCCAACCAGCGAGACGAAAGACAAAACTAACCTCGTGATCAGGACGATGAGCAAGCGCCTCGAGCCCCTTATGAGTTCGATGTAACTAGGGCCGTTAATATTGATCCACCATCATACGATGGTATGAGTGAACCTCAAGTATTTCTAGACTGGATCATGGAGATCGAGTGTTATTTTGAGTGGCACAACCTAACGGACGGTGAGAAGGTGCGGGTTGCACGGATGAAACTTCTGGGTAGGGCCAAAACGTTCTGGGTGAACAAAGAGAGGCGTCTAGGTACCGTGAATGGAGTACCCCCAATTGGGTGGGCTGCCATGAAAGCACTCCTGACTAACCAATATGTCGCTGCGTATCACCGAACTCAAATGTTCGACGAGTTAGCCACCCTTCATCAAGGGGGCAAATCGGTAGCGGAGTACATGAGACTCCTTAAGGATATGATGGTGCATTGTGACGTCCGAGAAATGCCCGAAGTTACACTCTCCCATTTTCGTAAGGGACTCAACCCGGATATCCAAGGCAAGCTTCTGCGTTATGGTCATACGGACCTTCACACGACATTCAATGCAGCCTTGGATATAGAAAAGCACCATGCCTACAAGTCCAAGGGACGAGCATTCCAGAAGGGAAAGTCCATTTTAGGACCCCCACCTTTGTCCACCATGCGGGACAAGTGCAAGTTTCGATCGACTGATTCGAATTTCGCAGTTATTACCGCTAGGAACATCAGACATCCCACCGGTGAGAGAGTTCCGATAGGACGGATTAGTAAGACTAATGCCACATGTTATTCTTGCGGAATCCAAGGACATTACTCTAATGAGTGCCCCACTAAGAGTAAACCACTAGCGCTATTAGACTCCACGTCTGAGCCCGCCGAGATCATCTATGAAGCCGGCGGTGAATCTGATGCCGAGCCGAGTGATATTGAAGATGATTCTTATATGATGGTTATGAGGTGTATTCTGGTCACACCGCGTACGTTGGATGAGTATAATCGGACGAACATCTTTTTGTTGAATTTTAAAAGTGGTGAAAAGTGGTGCAAATTAATAATAGATAGCGGTAGTTGCATGAACGTCATTTCGGAGAACGCCATCACTCGAATGCATTTAGTCACTGAACCGCACCCCCATCCATATAAAATAGCGTGGGTAAACAAAACGTCTATGGCGGTCTCTAAGCGATGTTTAGTGCCACTTACGGTGAAGAGCTATGTCGATAAGGTGTGGTGCGACGTCATCCCCATGGATGTCTGTCATGTACTACTAAGGCGCCTGTGGCTTTATGATTCTGACGTGACCCATTTCGGTTGAGCCAACACCTACGAATTCAAGTTTAATGGTAAGACCATTGTCTTGAAACCCACACCGCCTAAGGATCTGTCGATTGTCTCCAAAGACACAATTGTGCCTGCGGAAAAGAAAACTATAAGTTTGATAAGTAAGAAGGAGTTAGAGCGTGAGACCTTCTTGGATGGCGTCATCTATGCTCTAGTATGTCTACAAGCTAAGGAAGATTCACCATCTTTAGAGAACCTATCGTTATCTCTGCGAACACTATTGGAAGAGTATAAGGACGTCTATCCGGTGAACTTACCATCTAAGTTGCCACCCATAAGGGAAATTCAGCACGAGATTGAATTCGTCACGGGCTCATCATTGCCTAATCTTCCCCATTATCGGCTCAATCCCTCCACACATAATGAGTTACAAACTTTAATTTCAGATTTATTAGCAAAGAAATTTATTCGCCATAGTACGAGTCCTTGTGCTGTCCCTGCCCTTTTGGTCCCAAAGAAAGATAAGTCTTGGAGATTGTGTGTAGACTACCAGGCCATAAATAAAATTACTGTTAAATATAGGTTTTCCATTCCACGTTTGGATGACTTATTAGATATGTTATCCGGAGCCACCATATTTTCAAAGTTGGATCTTAAAAGTGGTTACCGCCAAATAAGGATATGGGAAGGAGACGAATGAAAAACAACATTTAAATCTAAGGATGGGCTCTATGAGTGGTTGGTGCTTGGTGAGGGGCTCACCAATGGACCGAGTACCTTCTCGCGATTGATGACCCAAGTATTTAAACCATACATGGGTAAATTTGTAGTGGTATACTTCGATGATATATTGGTATTTAGCCTCTCGCAGATGGACCATGAAACACATTTAAGGACAATCCTTACAACATTGCGTCAAGAAACTTTATTTATTAATCTTAAGAAGTGCGCATTTGGTGTGACTTCCGTAGAGTTTTTAGGATACATAGTGAGTTCCGAAGGTATTCATGTTGAACCTAAAAAGGTCCAAGTTATTAGAGAGTGGCCGGAACCAAAAAATATTCCGGAGGTTAGAAGTTTGCTTGCATGGATTGGCCACATTTTATCGCAAGTTCATTCGAAATTTTAGTAGTATCATGGCACCAATCACTGAATGCATGAAGAAGGGTGATTTTATTCGGACTAAAGTGACCACTAGTGTGTTTCAAACGATTAAGGAACGGATGTCTGAAGCCCCGCTACTACGGTTGCCGGATTTTAGCAAGGTGTTTGAATTATCATGTAACGCATCTGGGATAGGAATCAGAGGAGTTCTAAGTCAGGAGGGACATCCGATAGGTTACTTTAGCGAAAAGCTTGCGGGCCTGAAGTTAAATTATTCCAATTATGATAGCGAGTTTTATGCTGTGATACGTTGTCTCCAACATTGGCGACACTATCTTATATCGAAAAAATTTATAATCTTATCAGATCATGAGGAGCTAAAATTTGTAAACTCCCAAAATAAAATCAGCCCTCGGCATGCCAAATGGATCTCCTACCTTCAGGAGTACACATTCATTATCAAGCACCTTAAGGGTACGTTAAATCATGTGGCAGACGCTCGTAGTCGAGTCACCCTATTACTATCTACAATGGAAGTATCTCTCATTGGATTTGAAGGAATTAAGGATGAATATGTTCAATGCATGGATTTTAAGGATATATACTTAGCCGCTCAGGACAATTCCTCTTCTACTATCTCCGCATACTACATCCGTGACGGTTATCTATTTAATCATACTCAATTATGTATTCCCCGCTCTTCGTTACGCTATTTTATTATATGGGAGTTACATAGTGGAGGGTTAGGTGGACATTTTGATGTAGGGGTGACCGTGATTCGTGCCCGAATACGCTAACGGAAAATATTATCACAAGACATGAAACCAAAGGGAAGGGCTCTGACCAAAAACGAGCGAAAAGGGGTCGGGTTTGCTCCCAAATCCGAAAGAGAAAATTGCCGGACTCGATACAACGTCCTTAGGACCTACCTCTCCAACAAGCACACAACTCACCGCACCTACACAAGCATCTATTGTACCAACTTGAGCCGTTTCAACGCAGCAATAATTTATTTTCGGAGCGGCGGAAAACTTCAATAGGCGGTCGAGTTCGAGTTGTGATTAACTCCCTTGTTAACACCCAAATGTGCCAATCTTGGAGGGCAAGTCAAGGCTAGGCCAAGTCTCGCTCTCGCAACGGATCTACCCAATCCGGATCACAAGAGGTTCAATAACAACGAAATCGAAATCGGAATTTGCAAGCGACGTATTTAAAAATCACGGAAGAAACGGTTTGCAAAAACCTCCACAAAATCTAAAGCAAGAATCTCTAAGAGGAAGAAGTTACCCAACCAAGAACAACAATCACACAAGATAAGGTGGGAGAATCACTCTCTCCACGGATCCACCGGCTTCACACCGAATGGGCTGCAACCTTCTTCCTTGGAGTCGCACCGAAAGGAAGCCACGCCGGAGTCGCACCGAACGGGGATGGAGGAGGCAAGGCTTGGCGTCACACCAAAGGGGGGGGGGGGGGGGGCGGCTAATGGACTCTCTCCATGGTGGCCGAATTCTTCAAAGGGGGGGTTTTAGGTTTTCTTTTCATTCCATTACTCATCATAATAGCCTCCTTTAAATAGGAGTTACAAAAGAGATCCAACCGTCCATGATGGAGATGAAATCTCATCCATCCGGGCGGTTACAAACACATAATAGCCTCCTTTAAATAGGAGTTACAAAAGAGATCCAACCGTCCATAATGGAGATGAAATCTCATCCATACGGGCGGTTACATACACACCAAAATGTTTGCAGAAAATAATTAAAGATTACAAGTCACAAATGAATATAAAATTATTAACCAAGATTGGAATAATTTTATATTCGCACATAAAATAATAAAGCATGACAAATTAATTAAAATAGTCATCAAGTGAGGGTAGCACGCCGCGGGCGGAGGTTGTAGCGGCGTCGTCCGTTAGCGTCATCACGGCTCCGAAGGTCTTTATGTTGTAGAGCCTCGGCAACTGGATCGTCATCAAGTAGTGGCGGAGGGGCAGCGGCATCAATCCTCCCCCACTCAAAATCACGTATCTCCGATGCGTGGTCCGAGAGATAGCGGCGGAGAAGCTCGGCATCCAAACGTTGAAGCTCTGTCGCAAGTACCCATGAATCATCTGAAGGGGGGCGGTCACGCCAACGGATGAGGAAGCGGTAGGTAGCACCATCAGGAGTGGTAAGTGGCTCAGCAGCAAGTATCATATCTGGAGTGAGAAATGTATTTGGAAACCTGGGAAACATGTCAGCAGTAGGGAAAAAAGAAGGCAACGTACCATCCGATGTTATACCTGCGGGGACCGAAAGAGAGAGATCATCCGAACTACCACTCCCCAACCCAATAGAAATTTTAGTGGAGGGAGAAGACGACAAAGAATTCAACTCAGGTGGAGGAGAAACAAACGGCGTCAAATCCGAGACATTAAAAATAGGGGAGATACCCCAATCAGCTGGCAAATCCAACACGAAAGCGTTGTCACCTAGTTTCTTTATAATTCGAAAAGGGCCGGCGCGCTTTGGTGCCAACTTTTTAACGGTGCCAGATGGCAAGCGTTCGGGAACTAACCGGACTAGGACCAAATCGCCGACGTTGAAGTGTGACACCCTCCTATGTAGATTAGCGTGCGACTGATAAGACTCGTATTGAGCAGTCAAGGTAGCTCGTATACGTGCATGTAGGTCATGAATATGTTGGGCGAAGGATTGTGCAAATTGACTTGTCTTGTATGTTGGGGGCAAAGGAACCAAGTCAAGAGGCACAGGGGCCTTGTACCCGTGAACTATCTCATTTGGAGACAGACCAGTGGACCGGGTTTTGGAATTATTATAGGCCAACTGGGCGTGGGGAAGAAGAAGATCCCACGTACCTTTGTGATTGCTCACTAGGCATCTAAGGAGGCTTCCTAGGCTCCGATTGACTACCTCTGTTTGCCCATCGGTCTGAGGGTGATAGGCTGAGGAAAACAATAACTTGGTACCCATCAAGACCCAAAGTGTCTTCCAAAAATAGCTCGTATACTTAACATCTCTATCCGAGACTATTGTCTTCGGCACTCCCCGGTGACTAACTACTTCCTTAAAATATAATTTGGCAATGTGAGATGCGTCGTTGGTTCTAGCGCAAGGAATAAAATATGCTATTTTAGAGAATCTATCCACCACTACAAAAATAGAATCGTGACGGCGTAAGGTGGTGGGTAGGCCTAGAACAAAATCCATACTCACGTCTTCCCATGGCGTAGAAGGGATAGGCAGGGGCGTATATAATCCTACGTTGGTCTTGGCGCCCTTGGATACCTGACAGGTACGACAACTACTAACTATCCTTCCCACCATTGCCTTAAGTTTTGGCCAATAGAATTTCTCCTCAACTAACATAATGGTCTTATCCCTACCGAAATGACCACTCAACCCTCCACTATGCAATTCCCAGATGATATGAAGGCGTAGCGATGACTGCGGGATACATAACTTCCCATGTCTAAATAGGTAGCCATCCTTAATGACGAACGCAGATATAATCGTGGGGGAGCTATCTTGGGCAGACAAATATGCATCCTGAAAGTCTGGACATGTGGCGTACCCGTCCTTGATTCACTCGAATCCTACCACGTTAACCTCCATAGTGGTGAGTAACAGGGTCAGGCGACTAAGAGCATCCGCGACTCGATTGTCAGCTCCTTTAAGGTGTTTGAGGTTAAAAGTGTAACCCTGTAGGAAAGATACCCACTTAGCGTGTCGCGGGCTGATTTTATGTTGGCCATTGATGAACCGCAGTGCCTCGTGATCGGAGAGGATCACAAACTCCTTAGAGAGGAGATAGTGCCTCCAATGGTGCAGACATCTAATGACGGCATAAAACTCCCTATCGTAATTCGAGTAATTCAATTTGGCGCCCGCTAACTTCTCACTAAAATAACTCACAGGGTGCCCTTCCTGACTCAAGACACCTCCTATTCCTACGCCAGAAGCGTCACACGTAAGCTCAAAGACCTTATTGAAGTCAGGTAGATGTAGGACAGGTGCCTCAGTCATAAGTTCCTTAATGCATTGGAAAGCAGTAGCGGCGAACCTTGTCCAGGTGAACTCACCTTTCTTCATGCAATCACTAATGGGGGCCATAATGCTACTAAAGTTTTTAATAAAACGACGGTAAAAAGTAGCTAACCCATGGAAACTTCGCACCTCTCGTAATGTGGTCGGTTCGGGCCAATCCATCATGACCTTAACCTTATTAGGGTCAACTCTAATGCCATCCGAACCGACTATATAGCCTAAGAATTCCACTTCAGTGACATAGAATGCGCATTTCTTGAGATTAAGGTATAAGGTTTCCTTCCACAGGGTGGAAAGAACCGATCTCATGTGGGAGACGTGCTCAGCAGTGGTGGTACTAAAGACTAAAATGTCATCAAAATAGACGACCACAAACTTCCCCATGTAAGGCTGAAAGACATGGGTCATCATCCGGGAGAAGGTACTGGGGGCGTTGGATAGCCCAAAGGGCATCACAAGCCACTCGTATAACCCATCCTTGGACTTAAATGCTGTCTTCCACTCGTCCCCCTCACGGATCCTGATCTGGTGATAGCCACTCCGCAAATCTAACTTTGAAAAAATGGTGGCGCCAGATAAGACATCTAAGAGGTCATCTAATCGCGGAATAGGAAATCTATATTTGATGGTAATCTTGTTGATGGCACGGCTATCAACACACATTCTCCACGTACCATCCTTCTTGGGGGCAAGAAGGGCCGGTACCGCACATGGACTCATACTAGTCCTAATGAACCCCTTTTTCATCAAATCCTCGATCTGGGTCTGTAACTCCTTATGGGCGGCGGGGTGAAGCCTATAGTGGGACTGGTTCGGTAAGGAGGAGCCGGGGATAAGGTCTATAGCATGCTGTATATTCCTAAGCGGTGGTAATACCGAAGGCAGCTCATCCGGGTACACGTCCTTATACTCATCCAACAATTCCCGTAACTCTCTAGGCAACTCATCCAATGCTCTCGTATCCCCTTTCGCACTCATAAGAACTAGACCGTACATCATCCCGTCAAGAAAGGGATCCTTCACAAACTCTTTTCTTCCCACGAGACTCAACGTTTTCCTCTCGACTGGAACAGTGGTGTCCTTAGCCAAAGCTACTGGCTCTTTCGGGACGGTCGGTCTCAACGTAATGACCTTGCCATTGAATTTAAACTCATATGTGTTGGCCCTTCCAAAGTGTGTCACGTCACGGTCGTAAAGCCAAGGGCGGCCCAATAACACGTGACAAGCGTCCATTGGAAGGACATCGCACCACACCTCGTCAGTATAGGATTTGATCGAGAGAGGTACAAGGCAACGCTTGGTGACCGGGACGGTAACTTTATTAATCCAGGCTACCTGATAGGGAGCCGGGTGGGGCTGCGTAGTCAAGGACATACGTGTAACGACATTCTCAGAGATGACGTTTACACAACTGCCACTATCAATGATCAACTTGCACAACTTCTCGCCACTCTTAAAGATCAGGGAAAATATATTAGTCCTTTTCCAGTCATCTAACGGACGAGGGGTGGTCAAGATACAACGCATCACCATAACGGGGTGTTCGTCCTCTAAATCGCTTGGGACCCCTTCTGGGTCACTCTCCTCAGCAGCCTCATAAACGAAATCAGCTAGGTCGGTAGGCGACTCTAGAAGGGCTATGGCTTTAGTCTTCGTTGGGCATTCAAAGGCATAGTGGCCTTGAATGCCGCAAGAGTAACAAGTAGTGTTAGCCTTGCTAACCTTCCCTATAGGGACACGCTCACTCGCAGGATTCTTACCGTTCCTAGCAGTAATCACGACAGACTTTGACTCGGCAGACCGAAACTTCCCTTTATCCTGATATGTGGAGGAAGAGGCTCCAGCTGTGGACTTTCCCTTCGCATGGGAATACCGGGAGTGAGCCTTAGAGGCTAAGTGCTTTTCGATGTCGAGGGAGGCATTAAATGTCGTGTTCAGATCCGTATGACCATATCGTAAGAGCTTCCGCTGAATATCGGGATGAAGCCCCTTACGAAATCTGGATAGGGTGACCTCGGGGATCTCCCTCAAATCACAACGCACCATACGGTCCTTCAGTTCTCCCATATACTCAGCTACCGAATTGGAGCCCTGCCGTAGAGTGGCAAGCTCGTCGAACATCTGTGTCTGATGGTACGCGGGAACGTACTGATCGGTCAACAAGTTCTTCATCACGGCCCATCCAATAAGTGGGACCCTGTTCCCGGTTCCTAGCCTACGCTCTTCATTCAGCCAATAAGTTTTGGCACGTCCCGTTAGCTTCATTCTGGCAACTTGGACCTTTTGATGGTCCGTAAGGGTGTGCCAATCGAAGTAGCACTCCATATCCACCACCCAAGTAAGGAAGATCTGGGGATCTCCCATGCCATCATAAGTGGGGGCGTCGATCTTAATGGCCCTAGTGATATCGTAAGCACGATCGTGGCGGTGTTCTCGAGGGGGCACTCGGGGAGAGTCCTCATCGGAATCCGACTCAGGAGTTTGTTGGCGCCGGTTGGGCTGCTCAACATTAATGGGTGGCGGGGGTGGCCTTGCTTGATTTTGCAGGATCTGTGCCAACATGTTTCTAAGCTCCGTCATTTCATTACGTAGCCCTGCTATGGCCTCGGTGTTGGGATCGCCATGCTCGTTCGCAGCCATCCTAGACGTAGACGGTGTCGCGTACTCAGATCCGTGCCTAGTGCGCATTCAGGTCTAGGAAATTTTGGAAAGGTGATTTTTCCTAGGGCTGTAGCTATACTGAAAATAAGATATTTTTATATTTTCCCGATGTGAGGAACACGTGGATCGTTAAAAAAATTGTTTTTTGAAATTTTGCTGAAAAATAAAGATTTCAGCCCGCTATTTGCAGACCACAGAAAATAATTTTTTTTGATTTTTTTTTTGATTTTTTTTTTAGATCCGATCGGGCAACAAGAAACGTAGAGAGGATGTTTGCAACGTGGGAGTTGAAACAACCGCCTCTGATACCAAATTGATGTAGGGGTGACCGTGATTCGTGCCCGAATACGCTAACGGAAAATATTATCACAAGACATGAAACCAAAGGGAAGGGCTCCGACCAAAAACGAGCGAAAAGGGGTCGGGTTTGCTCCCAAATCCGAAAGAGAAAATTGCCGGACTCGATACAACGTCCTTAGGACCTACCTCTCCAACAAGCACACAACTCACCGCACCTACACAAGCATCTATTGTACCAACTTGAGCCGTTTCAACGCAGCAATAATTTATTTTCGGAGCGGCGGAAAACTTCAATAGGCGGTCGAGTTCGAGTTGTGATTAACTCCCTTGTTAACACCCAAATGTGCCAATCTTGGAGGGCAAGTCAAGGCTAGGCCAAGTCTCGCTCTCGCAACGGATCTACCCAATCCGGATCACAAGAGGTTCAATAACAACGAAATCGAAATCGGAATTTGCAAGCGACGTATTTAAAAATCACGGAAGAAACGGTTTGCAAAAACCTCCACAAAATCTAAAGCAAGAATCTCTAAGAGGAAGAAGTTACCCAACCAAGAACAACAATCACACAAGATAAGGTGGGAGAATCACTCTCTCCACGGATCCACCGGCTTCACACCGAATGGGCTGCAACCTTCTTCCTTGGAGTCGCACCGAAAGGAAGCCACGCCGGAGTCGCACCGAACGGGGATGGAGGAGGCAAGGCTTGGCGTCACACCAAAGGGGGGGGGGGGGGGGGGCTAATGGACTCTCTCCATGGTGGCCGAATTCTTCAAAGGGGGGGTTTTAGGTTTTCTTTTCATTCAATTACTCATCATAATAGCCTCCTTTAAATAGGAGTTACAAAAGAGATCCAACCGTCCATGATGGAGATGAAATCTCATCCATCCGGGCGGTTACAAACACATAATAGCCTCCTTTAAATAGGAGTTACAAAAGAGATCCAACCGTCCATAATGGAGATGAAATCTCATCCATACGGGCGGTTACATACACACCAAAATGTTTGCAGAAAATAATTAAATATTACAAGTCACAAATGAATATAAAATTATTAACCAAGATTGGAATAATTTTATATTCGGACATAAAATAATAAAGCATGACAACTTAATTAAAATAGTCATCAAGTGAGGGTAGCACGCCGCGGGCGGAGGTTGTAGCGGCGTCGTCCGTTAGCGTCATCACGGCTCCGAAGGTCTTTATGTTGTCGAGCCTCGGCAACTGGATCGTCATCAAGTAGTGGCGGAGGGGCAGCGGCATCACATTTCGGCCGAGATAAAACTATAACACTAGTAGAGGACAAATTCTTTTGGCCGGGCCTCAAACCAATGGTCAATAAAATCATAGGGAGTTGTCGTGTATGTCAATTAGCGAAAGGTGACAAGACCAACGCTGGTCTTTACACACCACTTCTGATTCCTTCTGTTCCATGGGAGGATGTTAGCATGGACTTCATATTGGGCCTACCCCTAACATTTAGGCGACACGATTCCATTCTAGTCGTAGTGGATCAATTTTCCAAAATAGCCTACTTTATCGCTTGTCACAACACCAATGATGCATCACATGTTGCTAAGTTGTACTTCAAGGAGGTCGTTGCACATCGGGGCGTCCCCAAAATGATAGTGACTGATAGGGACGTTAAGTTTACTAGCTATTTCTGGAAAACACTTTGGAAGCTTTTGGGTACTAGACCTATGTTTTCATCGGTCTATCATCCCCAAACGGATGAACAAACGGAAGTGGTTAACCGAAGCTTGGGTGGTTTACTTCGTTGTTTAGTGGGTGATCATAAAGGTACGTGAGACCTTATTCTTCCTCATGCTCAATTAGCTTACAATCATTCTAAGAATAGGTCCACCGGTTTATCTCCAAATGAGATCGTCCATGGCTATAAGGCGATCGTACCTCTTGACTTGGTTACGTTACCACCATCTTTTAAATCCAGTCAATTTGCACAAGACTTCACCTCGCACGTTCACACTCTCCATAAGCACATTAGCGAGACGTTAGCTAAACAATATGCTATTTATCAATCAAATGCAAACGTACATAGGCGAGCAGTCCACTTGAATATTGTTGATTTTGTAATGGTTCGTCTTATCCCTGAACGGATGCTTTCGGGCACCTTAAAGAAATTGGCGAATAGGAGAGCCGATCCTTTTTGGGTTTTAAAGAAGCTAGGCGAAAATGCATATTTATTAAAGTTACCCGCTGATTGGGGAATCTCCCCTGTTTTTAACGTTTCATATTTAACGCTTATGTCGCTCCACCACCTGAACTTTCTGTCTCTCCCTTTAATATTTCCACTATACCTTCTAATGGGGTGGGGGTGAGATTGTTTCTGGATCGCTCTCCCCTTCGGATTCTCTGGGAGGTATGTTGCCTATAGATGATGAAACCTGTTTTTCTTCTTTGCCTAACACATTTCCAAGGTTCCCCCGAACCGCTTTCTTGCCTGACAGGATTTTGCAGGATGCAGTGTTTCCTACTCCCGACGGTGACATTCACAGGTTTTTGGTCAGGTGGCATGGCCGTCCTGCTTCGGACGACTCTTGGCTCTCTTCCTTGGAGGTGTCTCTTCTAGATGAGGACCTCTTACGCCGTTACCTTCCCGCCCACTCATCGGTGATGAGTCCTTTTGAGCGGGGGAGGATTGATGGCGACGGCCACAACGACGGCCAACTTGTTGATGAAGATGGCATCCATGGCGCACTTGGTGATGAAGACGACATCCAACTTGGTGATGAAGATGGCGTCCATGGCGCACTTGGTGATCATGGGATAGTGGCGGATGATGATGATCCACCGGCCAAAGGCTTGCGGCGCCGTAGCGGTCACAACTACAATCTTCGCTCACGCAATAATATTTAAATTTAATTTATCTTGCTAGTTTGTGGTCTGCATTTATCCATTTATGTGGTTTGTATTTGTAACACCCCAGTTTTTGCAAGAGGTTCAATCTGCTGTTCTGGAAAATTTTTGGGTTCTGGCAGGAGGCACACGGCCTGCGACACGGGCGTGTCGCAGGGCGTGTCGAGGCCGTGTCGACACTCGGCCCAAGTGTCGACACTTTGTGCTCGACAGAGTGTCGAGTGAGGCACACGGCCTGCGACACGGGCGTGTCGCAGGGCGTGTCGAGGCCGTGTCGACACTCGGCCCAAGTGTCGACACTTTGTGCTCGACAGAGTGTCGAGTGAGGCACACGGCCTGCGACACGGGCGTGTCGCAGGGCGTGTCGAGGCCGTGTCGACACTCGGCCCAAGTGTCGACACTTTGTGCTCGACAGAGTGTCGAGAGTGGGGCACACGGCCTGCGACACGGGCGTGTCGCAGGGCGTGTCGAGGCCGTGTCGACACTCGGCCCAAGTGTCGACACTTTTGCTCGACAGTGTGTCGAGACTGGGGCACACGGCTTGGGACACGGGCGTGTCCCAGGCCGTGTCACCTCTCGGGTTGGTGTTGGGGCCGTGTCGTTGGAGCTACACGGCAGGCCACACGGCCGTGTCACTGGGGACACGGGCGTGTCGGATTGAACACGGGCGTGTCGGATGCCCGTGTCTGATTCCAGGCGCATCGATTTGAGACGGCGAATGAGGCACACGACCCTGGACACGGGCGTGTGCCAGGCCGTGTTCGGCCCAGATCTTTTATTTTCCAGGCGAATCGCAGCCAGTCTTTTTCTGGTTTTGGGATCTAACGGTTCAGGCCATCTCCTGGACAGTTAAGTCCGACCCTAGGGTTACAGATCCTCATTTTTTCTTTCAAGTTCTCTCTTTCTTAGATCTTGAGAAAACCTAGAGCAAGGAGGAAGAAGAAGAACTCTTGGGCTGTAGGAAGGGTGTCGGAGCTCCGAATCGCGAGCCGAGTCCGGATCCGTGAAGCTTGGAGCATTGCGAAGTGTTCCATCCGGCTATTTTTGCCATGGCAAGGAAGAGGAGTCGGAAGGTAACGACATCTCTCCTCTCGGTCTTTAGGATGCACGTTTTAGCATCATCTAGTTTTCTTTTCTCTAATTTTTGGGCACCAAACCCTCAAATGAGAGGGGTTTTGGCTTGCCAAGTTTCAAGAGGAACTTCCGGGTCGATTGAGTCCGTCCCCGGCATATTTTGCATTAGAGATCCGCTTCGCTAGTGGATTAGGCATGGTGGGTGAAGCCGTAGTTGCGACCGTTAGTCCGACACGGTGATGTTGCATACGAACTTAGGGATTCGTAGAGGTTTCCGATGCGGCAAGATGCCGTTTGTGTTGTGGTGGTGATTGTCCCGTTGGCTTGAAAAGAGTACATGTAGTCGAACCCGGATAAGGTTAGCTCCTCGTGGTGGTAGATGGTTTCCTTGACAAGGTTAGCTCCAAATGAGAATGGAGATGGTTTCCTTGGTGGACAAGGTTAGCTCCGCACGAGTTGGAGATGTTTTCCTTGGTGCGCGGGAACGCTGCGGTACAAAGAGGGATTGCGATGTGTTTAGTCTTGGTTGTGTTGTGCCAAGGCGTGGCTATGTCTCCGTGGTCGGCTGGCTATCCCGTGACACGTGCGTCATGTGTGGAGAGTGTCCCGGCGAGACTAGTCCCCTTCTGTGAGACTGACGAGAATGCCAAGCTTGGGGCAAGCCCGGGCAAAGAGGCCATGAGCGGGTGGGGTCCAGCAAGGCTTCTTAGAATCGGTCAGTCTGTGGTTGTTGGAATCCTGACATGAGACGTCAGAGCTTGCAGGCAAGCCCGGGGCTAAGCCCACGAGCGGGTGGGGCCTTGGCAAGATTTCCATGTGGCGGCCTGTGCGCCGTGTGAGGGAGTTGTGTCTCCCTCAATGTTTGCGGCTTTATGCCAATTGGGGAAATGTGAGTACCCAAATGTTGTGATGTTGTGCTAGATGCATACGGTTTAGGGTACCTTGGGTGAAGCCCGGGTGTTGCATTCATGTTGCATAGTAGGCCCTTTCTTTATATGCTCAACCAGTAGAGAACATGTTTGTTGATTGAGACATCCAAGCCTGTTTTAATGTATTTCTATTTATAGAAATTTATATTGCATATGAAGTGCTGACTTGCAGGTTGGAGGGTTCCCCGGGGTCCGTTAGGGGCGGCCGGGAGGAGATGTGTTGTTACACAGTTTGAGGTCAGCCTTTGCTGACCCACGTTACTAATAATTTTTACAGGGCAAGGATCGCACGCAGGAGCTAGCACGCCGGCCAAAAAGGCCTAAGCCCATGAAGTGTTTTCTCTTTTGTAGCACTACTTTGATGATGTATGTTTGAGACTATTTTTGTCCGGCTTGCATGCCGAGGTAGACTAGGAGTGCTGAGCACATTCATGTTTGATTGTACTGTATACCCCCTTTTGGACATTTGATGTAAGGCCTTAAGGCCATTTGTTTACTCTTTTGGATTAGTGGATAACTTCTAGTTGTGCTTGGTTTTCCGCTGTGTTGTGCAAGTGTTTTGAGTTTGGGTAGCTATATCAACTTTTAATACTAAAGCTGTGGTGTTCGTATGTTGTGGGGCCCCGGCCGGACCCATATTATACGTCTATTACAGGGGAGGTGTTACAATTTGGTATCAGAGCCAGGTTAGATTCAAGGTCAGTGCGTAGAGAAGTTATCCACATAAGAGTAACGCAGGACCATGAGTGTCCTTATGTTTTAGTCTTGAGATTGGAGACTAATCCCTTATTTCTTGTCTTCCTGAAGAGTGCAAGCAACGAGGCGGGCACTTCAAGAGCAAGGGATGATCTCTCGGCGAGCAGTGCTACTGCTCCAGGTCTTTTGGGCACGGGTGTAGACCCGGCCGACTTCTGCCGCATGCTTGCAGAAGTGATGGTGGCAGCTCAGGCTGCAGCAGCGGCTCAGGTGGCAGCCCCTGCCACACCAGATACGGCAACGGCCGTGCCAGGAGCAGAAGCCAGGCGAGTGGAACCTTTGGCGGAGAGAGTAGTTGTTGGACATGGAGATCGACACATGAAGTACTTCCTGAGTTTCCATCCCCCGTCTTTCAAGGGTGTCGGAACGCCAACGGATGCGGAAGACTGGTGGGTTCGCATTCAAGAACTGTTAAGGGCGGCAGAGACGCCAGAGGAAAAGAAAGCTGAGTATGCGGCGTTCATGTTGGAAGGAGACGCCAAGTTGTGGTGGGTGAGCCATAGCGGCCGCCAGTTTCCGGGACGCACCCCGTCAGTGGAAGAGTTCGGGGACGCTTTTCTTAAGAGGTATATCCCCGTTTCAACTCGGTTGGCCCTGCAGAGGCAGTTTCTGCATCTAATGCAGCGAGAC
This sequence comes from Platanthera guangdongensis, assembly GCA_039583875.1. Taxonomy (NCBI): domain Eukaryota; kingdom Viridiplantae; phylum Streptophyta; class Magnoliopsida; order Asparagales; family Orchidaceae; genus Platanthera; species Platanthera guangdongensis. The sequence continues at coordinate 83,439,094 of CM077164.1, read as the reverse complement.
AAGACAGTGGATGAGTACGTGCAAGAGTTCACCCGATTGGGTCGTTATGCGGGAACGACAATGGCTGATGATGTAGAGAGGGATAACCTCTTCTACCAAGGTTTGAGGGAGAATCTGAGGCAGCCCCTCATCTCCATGAAGAGGGCGGGATTTAATGAGTTAGTTGAAGCCGCCAGGAGTTTGGAGAATGATTTGGAGCGAACCCAACGCCGTAAGGGTTTTACTCCCAAGCAAGGGGAAGGGAAGCCTTCCCAATCTCATGGAAAGTCTGATGGGAGTAGGTGGAGGAAGAAGCCTTCCACTTCCAGATCTGGTGAGAGGAGCAACTGGACGCCTGGGGGTTCCCACTCTAGGGGACCGCCGACATGCTACAACTGCGGGAAGGTTGGGCACATAGCCCGTGCTTGTCAGCAAGGGGGAGCGGGGCAAGAGTCAAAGCAGGAGCAGTCTGTGCGCTCGAGCCCCAGTGCTGCAGAGAAAGGAAAGATGGCGGAGTCGAGCGCTTCTCGGTTCCAACCGGTGCAACCAAGGGCCTACAACCTTGGACAGCAAGAAGCGATCCGCCAGACGGATGTGGTGACAGGTATGAAGAGAATTTAAGTTTAAATTTTGTGCTTCATCCTTTTAGACTTTTGTGTAACGTCTATGTTGTAGGCTTCGTGTTAGTTTCCGGATACCCCGCTAGGGTATTGTTTGATACAGGAGCATCGCACTCCTTTCTTGCGGAGAGCTTCATCCGGAGAATAGGAGTTGAGTCTTTCTCGTCGGGTGCAGAGCTGAAAGTGCGCATGCCCAATGGGTCATCTATGACCACCGGGGCTAAAGGGCGCATTTGTTGGGAGCTAGACGGAGTTGTCTTCGCTCTGGAAGCGACAGTGTTACCTTTAGTAGAGTTCGATGTCATTTTGGGTATGGACTGGCTTGCAGAGCAGCGCGCCAGTATTGACTGCCTTTCTAAGGTGGTGACCTTAAGGAGTAAAGGGCAAGCAGAAGTCAAGTTTGAGGGCCTTGGTGGAGTGGCCTGTTCCCTGATATCGGCCATGCAGTTGGTGCGGGCGGTTAACCAGGGTGGTGTAGCGCTTGTAGCGTTATTGGAGGTTCGTCTATCCCAACTGTCGATTGAGGAAGTGCCTGTGGTGGCAGAGTTCACGGATGTGTTTCCGGATGAACTTCCTGGAGCGCCTCCTCGGCGGGAGATCGACTTCTCGATCGAGTTAGTGCCGGAGGCTAGACCGGTGTCACGTCCTCCATTTAGGATGGCACCAAAGGAGTTAGCGGAACTTAAGGTTCAGTTACAGGAACTGTTGGAGCAAGGGTATATTAGACCCAGTTCTTCACCGTGGAGCGCACCGGTGTTGTTTGTGAAGAAGAAAGACGGTAGCATGCGCCTGTGCATAGACTACCGAGAGCTTAATAAGTTGACCGTCAAGAATAAGTATCCGATTCCTCGGATAGATGATTTATTTGACCAATTGGTGGGGTCGATGGTATATTCGAAGTTGGACTTGAAGTCAGGCTACTATCAGCTACGAATTCGGGATGAGGACATACCCAAAACTGCTTTTGGGACAAGGTATGGACACTTTGAGTTTACGGTGATGTCGTTCGGGCTGACGAACGCACCATCGGTGTTCATGGATCTGATGAATCGGGTATTCCGGGAATACTTGGATTCTTTTGTGGTTGTTTTCATTGATGACATTTTGGTGTATTCCAAATCGGAAGTGGAGCATGAGACCCACTTGAGAATAGTTTTGCAAGTGTTGAGGGAGAATGAGTTGTATGCAAAATTCTCCAAATGCGAGTTCTGGTTAGAGAAGGTGGCATTTTTGGGCCACGTGATTAGTGGTGATGGGGTGGCAGTGGATCCAGCGAAAGTGGAGGCCATCAGAGATTGGCCGGTGTTGAGGACCGTGGCGGAAGTCCGAAGTTTTCTTGGACTAGCCGGGTATTATAGGAGATTCGTGGAGAATTTCTCGAGGATAGCTCTACCCCTCACCTCTCTCACTCGCAAAGACCATAAATTTGTGTGGACCCAAGAGTGCGGTCAAGCATTCGAGGCACTAAAGGAGAGGCTTATGATGGCTCCGATCTTGAGTTTACCGCAAGGGACAGATGGATTTCAAATTTTCAGTGACGCATCGGGATGCGGTTTGGGTTGCGTTTTGGTGCAACATGGGAAGGTGATAGCCTTTGGGTCTAGACAGCTGAAACCTCATGAGAGGAATTACCCCGTCCATGACTTGGAGTTGGCGGCGGTAATCTTCGCGCTGAAAATTTGGCGACATTATGTTTATGGCGCAAGAGTGGAGATCTTCACGGACCATAAAAGCCTGAAGTATCTCTTAGATCAAAAGGACTTGAATATGCGGCAACGCAGATGGGTTGAGTTTCTTGGAGACTACGAAGTGGCGATTCAGTACACGCCGGGTAAAGCCAATGTGGTGGCGGATGCGTTGAGTAGAAAGTACTCGGGGCTAGGAAATTGGATCGAAGCTCATGATGAGCGGTTGGTACGGGAATGGGAGTCCCTTGGATTGGAAAGTGTTGCGAGAGGCGAGTCTAGCGTGGCTCGGTTGAACTGGATTGAAGTGCAAAACGACTTATCCGATCGTATTCGGGAAGCGACTCGATTAGATGTGGAGTTTCAACCTTTTGTGTTGGAGGCTCAAATGGGCGAGAGCAGCACCTGGGAGATGATCGGGGGAATCTTGAGAAAGGATGGAAGGGTTTGTGTACCGCAGTTTGGCAATCTCCGTGAGGAGTTGATGTTCGAGGCTCACTTCTCAAAGTACTCCATTCACCCAGGCAGTACAAAGATGTACTTGGATATGAAGAAATCCTTTTGGTGGCCGGGGTTGAAGCGAGATGTGGCTTTGTATGTGAGTCGTTGCCAAACATGTGCCTTGGTGAAGGCCGAATGTCAGAAACCGGGTGGGTTCCTGAAGCCCCTTCCAATTCCTGAATGGAAATTTGAGGACATCTCCATGGACTTTGTGCATGGTTTGCCTAGATCGCAGCATGGGAATGATGCTATTTGGGTGATCGTGGATCGCCTAACCAAGGTGGCTCACTTCATCCCGAACCGGAAAGAGGACAGCGTGGAGAAGCTGGTGGAGTTGTATGTTCGCAACATTGTGCGACTGCACGGAATTCCTAAGAGCATAGTCAGTGATCGCGATGGACGGTTTACGTCCAAGGACTGGAGACTGGTTCAGAAGAACTTGGGCACGAAGCTAAAGTTTAGTACGGCGTTCCATCCTCAAACTGATGGGCAAACGGAGAGAACGAACCGTACTATGGAGGATATGTTGAGGATGTGCGTTCTTGATTTTGGCAAGAGGTGGGAGGATCACCTCTTCATGGTAGAATTTGCGTACAACAACAGTTTTCAAGCTAGCATAAAGATGGCGCCATACGAAGCTTTGTATGGGAGGCGGTGTCGAACGCCAATGTCTTGGGCAGAGGCGGGAGACACCAAACTTCTGGGAAAGGATGCGGTAGTTGACGCTTGTGAGATGGTACGGACCATCCAAGAGCGTATGAAGGTGGCACAAGACAGGCAAGCGAAATATTTTAATGCTCGTCACCGGAAGTTAGAATTTGCAGTTGGTGATTGGGTTTATCTGAAGGTCAAGCCGTTCAAAGGCGTCTCGCGGATTCGCCGACTCAAGAAGTTGAGTCCAAGGTTTTTGGGGCCTTTTGAAATTGTTGAGCGGATAGGAGAAGCAGCCTATCGGTTGGCATTGTCCGCAGATTTGAGTGGATTACATGACGTCTTCCATGTCTCTGTGTTGAGGAAAGCCTTGGTGGAGGCTAGCGTGGTGATTGAGCCGGCATCGGTGCCGATTGAGGAAGACTTGAGGACGCGAGTCCTTCCAATCGCTATAGAAGATTCAGAGATTCGGCAGTTGCGGAATAAAGAAGTTAAACTTGTGAAAGTTCGTTGGGACAACTGCGGTCGTGAGGAGTTCTCGTGGGAGCGAGAACAGGCCATGCTAGAAGACTATCCAGAACTATTTTTGTCAGGTACAATTTAAGTTTTGTACCCTTTTGTTTTGTAATTTCGGGACGAAATTCAGTTAAGTGGGGGAGAGTTGTAACACCCCAGTTTTTGCAAGAGGTTCAATCTGCTGTTCTGGAAAATTTTTGGGTTCTGGCAGGAGGCACACGGCCTGCGACACGGGCGTGTCGCAGGGCGTGTCGAGGCCGTGTCGACACTCGGCCCAAGTGTCGACACTTTGTGCTCGACAGAGTGTCGAGTGAGGCACACGGCCTGCGACACGGGCGTGTCGCAGGGCGTGTCGAGGCCGTGTCGACACTCGGCCCAAGTGTCGACACTTTGTGCTCGACAGAGTGTCGAGTGAGGCACACGGCCTGCGACACGGGCGTGTCGCAGGGCGTGTCGAGGCCGTGTCGACACTCGGCCCAAGTGTCGACACTTTGTGCTCGACAGAGTGTCGAGAGTGGGGCACACGGCCTGCGACACGGGCGTGTCGCAGGGCGTGTCGAGGCCGTGTCGACACTCGGCCCAAGTGTCGACACTTTTGCTCGACAGTGTGTCGAGACTGGGGCACACGGCTTGGGACACGGGCGTGTCCCAGGCCGTGTCACCTCTCGGGTTGGTGTTGGGGCCGTGTCGTTGGAGCTACACGGCAGGCCACACGGCCGTGTCACTGGGGACACGGGCGTGTCGGATTGAACACGGGCGTGTCGGATGCCCGTGTCTGATTCCAGGCGCGTCGATTTGAGACGGCGAATGAGGCACACGGCCCTGGACACGGGCGTGTGCCAGGCCGTGTTCGGCCCAGATCTTTTATTTTCCAGGCGAATCGCAGCCAGTCTTTTTCTGGTTTTGGGATCTAACGGTTCAGGCCATCTCCTGGACAGTTAAGTCCGACCCTAGGGTTACAGATCCTCATTTTTTCTTTCAAGTTCTCTCTTTCTTAGATCTTGAGAAAACCTAGAGCAAGGAGGAAGAAGAAGAACTCTTGGGCTGTAGGAAGGGTGTCGGAGCTCCGAATCGCGAGCCGAGTCCGGATCCGTGAAGCTTGGAGCATTGCGAAGTGTTCCATCCGGCTATTTTTGCCATGGCAAGGAAGAGGAGTCGGAAGGTAACGACATCTCTCCTCTCGGTCTTTAGGATGCACGTTTTAGCATCATCTAGTTTTCTTTTCTCTAATTTTTGGGCACCAAACCCTCAAATGAGAGGGGTTTTGGCTTGCCAAGTTTCAAGAGGAACTTCCGGGTCGATTGAGTCCGTCCCCGGCATATTTTGCATTAGAGATCCGCTTCGCTAGTGGATTAGGCATGGTGGGTGAAGCCGTAGTCGCGACCGTTAGTCCGACACGGTGATGTTGCATACGAACTTAGGGATTCGTAGAGGTTTCCGATGCGGCAAGATGCCGTTTGTGTTGTGGTGGTGATTGTCCCGTTGGCTTGAAAAGAGTACATGTAGTCGAACCCGGACAAGGTTAGCTCCTCGTGGTGGTAGATGGTTTCCTTGACAAGGTTAGCTCCAAATGAGAATGGAGATGGTTTCCTTGGTGGACAAGGTTAGCTCCGCACGAGTTGGAGATGTTTTCCTTGGTGCGCGGGAACGCTGCGGTACAAAGAGGGATTGCGATGTGTTTAGTCTTGGTTGTGTTGTGCCAAGGCGTGGCTATGTCTCCGTGGTCGGCTGGCTATCCCGTGACACGTGCGTCATGTGTGGAGAGTGTCCCGGCGAGACTAGTCCCCTTCTGTGAGACTGACGAGAATGCCAAGCTTGGGGCAAGCCCGGGCAAAGAGGCCATGAGCGGGTGGGGTCCAGCAAGGCTTCTTAGAATCGGTCAGTCTGTGGTTGTTGGAATCCTGACATGAGACGTCAGAGCTTGCAGGCAAGCCCGGGGCTAAGCCCACGAGCGGGTGGGGCCTTGGCAAGATTTCCATGTGGCGGCCTGTGCGCCGTGTGAGGGAGTTGTGTCTCCCTCAATGTTTGCGGCTTTATGCCAATTGGGGAAATGTGAGTACCCAAATGTTGTGATGTTGTGCTAGATGCATACGGTTTAGGGTACCTTGGGTGAAGCCCGGGTGTTGCATTCATGTTGCATAGTAGGCCCTTTCTTTATATGCTCAACCAGTAGAGAACATGTTTGTTGATTGAGACATCCAAGCCTGTTTTAATGTATTTCTATTTATAGAAATTTATATTGCATATGAAGTGCTGACTTGCAGGTTGGAGGGTTCCCCGGGGTCCGTTAGGGGCGGCCGGGAGGAGATGTGTTGTTACACAGTTTGAGGTCAGCCTTTGCTGACCCACGTTACTAATAATTTTTACAGGGCAAGGATCGCACGCAGGAGCTAGCACGCCGGCCAAAAAGGCCTAAGCCCATGAAGTGTTTTCTCTTTTGTAGCACTACTTTGATGATGTATGTTTGAGACTATTTTTGTCCGACTTGCATGCCGAGGTAGACTAGGAGTGCTGAGCACATTCATGTTTGATTGTACTGTATACCCCCTTTTGGACATTTGATGTAAGGCCTTAAGGCCATTTGTTTACTCTTTTGGATTAGTGGATAACTTCTAGTTGTGCTTGGTTTTCCGCTGTGTTTTGCAAGTGTTTTGAGTTTGGGTAGCTATATCAACTTTTAATACTAAAGCTGTGGTGTTCGTATGTTGTGGGGCCCCGGCCGGACCCATATTATACGTCTATTACAGGGGAGGTGTTACAGTATTAAACTATTTTATTTCTGTCAATTTGAACTTGTGGTGTGCGTTTATCCACTAATTTTGTGCTGCTAATAGCCCTTTGGATGTAAGCCTTATATAAGGCCAAACCTCTTTTTTTGTCATGAAGAAAAAATATTGCAATCAATCAAACTTTTCCAAAACCTAATTTCCTATCTCCCCTCTCCCTCTCTCCTTGCCGCCGCCCAAGGGTCTCCCCTCCTCCTAGCTCTTGGCCGCCCCCTCTCCCTCTTCTTATTTCCCTTTCTTCCCTCATCACTCTTCCTCTCAACCACGTTTCTATCCAACAATCTCAAAGGTTTCCGGCCAACCTTGGAGGAGAAGATACAAGTGCAAGAAAGAAAGACTTCAGTGAACTTCCACGACGTGAAGCGGGGAAGACGGACGAGTTTTTCATCCATGGTGCGCTTCCCGCGGATTTCGAGGGAAGAGCGATTATTTCTTGTGGATCCAAAAATCTCGGATCTACGTTTTCAAGAGGGGTAACGAAATTCCTACTCAAGAGATTTTCCCTCTTTGATAGTTCTTTGTGGTGGAAGATTTTTGCGTGGATTTTCGAAGCCTTAATTTTTCGCGGTATTACTCATAATAGATTTGTGGTTTTCGTTTGTTTTTCGAGAACTCCTGAGAGGATTGGCGATCCTCGCTTTTTCGTTAGTTGGGATAGATCCTACCACTTTTGAATCGTGATTTCTTTAGTAGATCTATTTTGGTACAACTCCAAGCTCGTCGGAACCAACATTGTTCCTTTTAGCCGGAGAGGATTTTGCCCTATAGCCAATCTCCGATCCACTTGCGGTTCGGCTACCCGTAAGTTAGCGCGAGAGATAAATAAAATCCATTGTAGTTGCTGTGTTTCGTTAGTGTGCGGAAAAGAGGGCGTTGAACGTAGCGAGAGTCATCGGTTCACCGTCCGTATAGATTCTTCTAGGGCGGGACTACATTAGTGAGGTTCTAACCTCTGAGTGGTTTGGGCAAATGTCGCCAGCATGCATGTTGGTGGACTAGGACCGGCCAGCCAACATGTTAATAACCTCTGATCGGTAATGTTGTCATGGAGTCCGGTACACCAATAAGGTGCCCTGAGTGCACGGAGCTTCTGGCGGAGGCCGCCGTTTGTGATACTGTTGTGCCTGAGAGCACTTGTTGTGGTTGGTAATGTTATTATTGCAATTCATACAGGGAAGAAACCACTGCCCCGGGTAAGGGGCAGGGTCGTTATAATTGGTCAGCTAATGCTGACCGTTGCTATGTTTACCATCCTTGGGATGGATGTCCAACTACAGGTGTTGAACGGGCTGAATTGGAATGCGTAGATTGATGCCCTTGCTGCTTAAAGACCCTCGAAGGCCGTGCGAAGAATTCTTGGATTTCATCTGTGGTCGGTCTGCGTGCCTATGTATAAAGTTGTATATTTGTAAAGAGCAACTTGTAAGACCTTAAGGCCATGAACGTGTGTGTGTTGTATACATTCTTGGTTTATATATAAATGTGGCGTTTATATATTTAGTGGACATTCATATGATTGAGTTCTTATAACTTAAAATGCTGCGCTAGAATGCTTTGAGTTAGGATACGAGTAGAACAAGATTTTGATATTCACACGTAATTCCGCCGTTTGTCTGTGAAATATGGCGTGGGGCACCAGCAGGACCCACCGTTATATTCCATGGGACGAATGGAGGCGTTACACCGCCCCCGAACAATGACGCCGCCCATGAACAATATCGACGCTCATGAACAATTTCACCGTCCACGAACAATATTGCCTCCCACTATCAATATCACCACCCACCACCAATGTCGCCACCACCGATCAATGTCGTCGCCACGACCAGTACTGCTGCCCACAACACATGTTGCCGCTCACAACCAATATCATTGGTTTACGGGCGAAGACCGCTTGGTTGCGGGCGAAGCCCGCAGCGCCGCATCGAGAATGAGCGAAACTCGTTCTGTTTATAAGAGTATCTAAAATCGCGAACGGGCGTAGCACGCATCGAGAACGGGCAAAGCCCGTTCGATTTATAACAGTATCTTAAATCGAGAGAGGGCGAAGCCCGTTCGATTTATTGTAGTTTATAAGAGTGTCATTCAAAGTTCTTTTTATACCAAGGTATCTTAAATCTTTATATTTTACTAATGATTTATGTTTGCTCTAGATATTTAGATATATTAAGACATAATGACAATATGATTCTTAATTTTTGATTATATGATTTCATTTTTCATTCTTTATGGTTTCCTGTATGATATATGTTTGCCCTCATGTTTGCCCTCATGTTTGCGCCCCCTAACAATGTCGATGGAGCTGAAATAAGTTGCCGCCCACAAATAATGTCGACGCCCACGAACAATGTTGCTGCCTACGAACAATGTCATCACCCACGAACAATGTCGCCGCCGACAAACAATGTTGCCGCCCACGAACAATTTTGCCGCCCACGAACAATATCACGCTCACCACCAATGTCGCCCCTTACGACCCTTATCGCCGCCACGCCCAATATAGCCGCATCAAAAACGGACACTCCCAACGAATGTCGCCTCCCCCCAAAAATGTCGCAACCCTCGAACAATATCGCCACCCCCGATCATTTTCGCCGCCCCCGAACAATGTCGTCGCGCACGAACATTGTCGACGCTCGCGAACAATGTCGCAGCACACGAGCAATATCATCGCCCACGACCAATGTCGCCGCACACAACAAATGTCACCACCCACAACAAATGTCGCATCCACGACCAATATCGCCGCTCACAGCACATGTTGCCCCCCACGACACATGTTGTCGCTCACGACCAATGTCGTTGCCAAGCCGGAAAAGCCCGTTTGATTGCGGGTGAAGCCCGCAGCGCCGTATCGAGAACGGGGAAAACCCGTTCAAAGATGCTTCTCGTTAAAAGGCCATCGTCCGATGAGCGAATGGATTAGTCATTAAACAGATAATGTATTTAATTTAGATGAATGGAATATTAATCAAACGACTGCTAATGTGTGCATGCACGCCTGACCGCACGTCTGCCGGCTCGCACAGGATCCTCTATATATATACACACACGAGTAACAGACATGGGGCTCCGCCCCTAGGTGGGTATAAATAGGCAAAACCCTTAGAAGTTACTACGGGTATGGGTTAACCGTGTACCCTAACTAACCCGTTAAGCCTCCGAACCCGTTATTAGTCCAAATATACACTAACAGATAGTACTCGACTGTGCCTCTACGACCCCTCTCCCCCGGCGGGCTTGGCCCGCCTCCCGTGCCCCGCATGACAGTACCCGATTAAGGCGGCGGGTTTGGCTCGCCCCGGACGATTGAGATTGAGTGGCACCGAGGCTGCTAGATTATTAATTTGATATATTTTGGTAGATAATATTTTTTAATGTGAGTTGGCGGGCATTATTTAATTAATGATAAAATAATAATTAAAATTAGTGTGGGGTCCAAATTCCAATGCCGGCATTTACTAATATACGGGAGGGAGGATTTATTATGAAAATGTAGGGCCCATATTATTATGAGCAGAATTTAATATGAGTACCCATATTGCTGGAGGCCGGTCCACATGTACTTCACGCCGAACAGGCGGAATCACTAATCAGCACCCGTCTAATTTTTTTAAATATATTAGTCCCACGTCGTAGATTTATAGTTCTCTTCTAATATATATTAATCATACCGGCAACAAGGTTAGCATTACAGACATATTGATTAGAGCAATATGTTTGTTGGTATACATGATTTCTCAAAATAATTGCAGAAAGATGAAAAATTTAAATCATTTTTAAAATTTTTAATTTGCAAAAAAATATGCTTATTCGTCTAAAAATGTTATTTTTTCTCCCCGATCCTCTCTCTCCCCTCTTTCTTTCCCTTTCTCACTCTCTTCAATCTGGTATATTAATATATTTAATATAAATTCCACACCCTCCCCTCTGAGGAAAAAGTTTTGGGAACGGGTCTCGTTCCCAAAAGTAAGAACGGTTGTTAATAAATCCAATTGATTCCCAAAAATACTTCCCCTCTCAGCCCCCTCTCTCCATATAGCTTTAGCATATATATACATTTTTGCTTTTTTAATTAGAAAAAATATCGATGGTCGATAAATATTGAAGAAAAATTCTCACGACTGATATTGTTTCAATGAATTTTTATTTCATGACATTAATATATCTTCATATATGATATATATATACACACACACATACACACAGTAAAATCACTCAACGTGTATATAAGAAGTGTTCAACAACGAAAGTTGTAGATCTTTACCTATAACTTTCATGTTGAACACGTTTTGATTTGAAGCCGTTTAGGCCCCTGATTTTGGCCTCAACAAAAGTAACGTCGAACATATGTACGGATGCCCGGGTTCGCCGTGACTTTTTTCAGGGCCCAAATCGGGGGTATAAACAGCTTCAAATCAAAAAGTGTTTCTCATGAAAGTTGTAAATTTCGACGATAAGATGTTGTTTAAAAAGACGCATATATAGGTAAAATACACTTAATGCGTATATACAACAAACTCATATATAAATATATCGATATGTATACTATAAGCTCGATTTTTTCCCCAAAACAATATTGAGTGCGCTATATAAAAGATCGATCGTGAGTGCACATCGTGTTGCTCTGCTTTTTTTCCCCATCTTAGGTCTTCTTCCTCCCCATCACGCTGCTCGACTTCTTCCTCCCCATCCCAGTACTAGGCTTCTCTACAAGCTAGGCCTCTTCCTCCTCATTGCTTCTTAGGTATTCCCCTCCCCATTTGCAAGCTTTTTGGTTCAAATGTCTGTAATTATAGGGTTTCTTGCAATATGTTTGGTATTATGTGTTGAATAATTTTAATTATTATTTTTTATTTACAGCTTCATGTCATTCACAATGACTTCTGATTCATCAAATTCTAAAAGTATGGATAATGTTGAAGCTGAAAAGAATATAGATTCTAATGAGTTCAATGTTAGAGAACTATATGTCAGTTTGATGTTTGAAAGTGTTGATGAAGCATGTTGATTTTATAATATTTATGTTTTTCATTTAGAATTTTGAATTAAGAAAACTTCAACTTCTAAATCATTTAGTTCTGAAGATGTTATTGATAAAAGGTTTGAATGTAATAAGTCTGAAGTTAAAACTTCTTAAGAGGGAGAATGATCTTCATGTTGGGGTCCAGCCCCTAAATTGAAGAACGGATGCTTGCGAAGAAGGAAAGGGGAAAATCTATCATGAACAGTATTTTCGGCATGTATCGAATCCGGTACTCGCAGAATTTACTGTTCATGAACAGTAATTCGTCGGGTATCGCTATCTTCGCCAAATTTCGCCCGCGTTTCGCCGGGTTTTGCCGCATGCTCTTGCCGATTTCTCCAGTGGTTCAGTGAACCGGTTGAAAGCCTGCGGCAGTTCGGGTGGATTTATATATAACTCTTACTGTGGAGTTAGGGCTAATCCCAATTCTTATGGGCCGATACTTCTTCTTACGGAGCAGCATTTGAAGCCGGAGGCGACGCGAAGTTCTTCTGTCGGAGGTTTGCGACGGCTGCAACAAGGGCATCGACGTGTTTCATCGGAGGCGAAGGCAGCGTGTGGCTATCCCGATTCCTGATTGGGTTTTGGCGCCAGTGGCGGTGCTAGGAGAAGATTCTTTCAGGCTTGTTCTTCGTGTGAAGATCGCGTCTCAATCGAAGGAGTTCCTTGTTGAAGAGAGGTTGTTTTTACCTAAAAGTGTTGAGGGTTGTTCTTCCTCAGTTTCAGAAGGTGCATCTTATTTTTAGTTGGGATTCGTCTGTGAATCTAAAGAGGGAACTAGGTTGGGCAAACCTAGTTTTTTTGTAATCCGTTATTATTATAGTGGATTGTTTGTGTGTCCAACCCCGTGATTTTTCCCATATTGTTGTAAGGGGGTTTCCATGTAAATTGCTGTGTGTTTTGTTCTGTTTTTTTGCTGAACTTTCTTGGATCCATGTTTACACAAAGGAAATCGTTTCCCTACAAGTGGTATCAGAGGCAGGTTGTAGCCATTGAGATTTTTGAGCTTGTAATTAAGTGCAGTAGGTGACGACCATTGGTCTGATCCCTATTCTCTCTATTACATTCTTTGAGATTATTGGCTAATCTACGTACATATGGATCAAGCGAGGATGATTAGCATGAATGGAAAGAATTGGAGTATCTGGAAGCCGAGGATGGAGTGTAAGACTCCCCCTCCCGGATCTCAACACGACACTAAGGGAGAATCTTATGCCCGGAACAGCCGCCTTGCGGTAGCATTAGCACACGGGCTAACCTGTACCACAAGACGTCTATTCCGCCGGCTACAACAATATCAATAGAACATGCCAACCCAACCAAATATAATAAGCAAGAGAAGTCAAATCCACACTAAGTAATAATGTCCAAATACATCAATAAAGGAAAAGCTAAAACATGCTTCTACAATATGTCAGAGTACAACTAAACATTGCCCAATCGGGCTACATTAGAGTATCAAAATACTAACATCAGTAACCGACGGTATCGACAGCACCGTCACTTCAGGCCCTATCGTCCTGGCCTGGTTGTCCTGCTGCGTAGTCTGCGGCTGCTCTACCTACGGCGTGACCTCCTAAAAAGGAAGACGTAGCAACTGTTAGTCGAAACGACTAAGTGGCTTCATATCCGCTCCCCCGGCGACTCCTCGGAACCGGGCGGAGAGAAGGAACAAGGGTAATGTATATGTGTGCAAGTAAAAGAAGTACAAGCAGGTGGCAGTAGTGTAAGAGTAACAATAATATGATCTAGCAAATATTTAAGAGCTACATCAAACTAAAATGTATAAGTAACAGTAGGAAAGTAACTTAACTTATAAGAATGCCCATACATACTTATAAGTTAAGGATCAGGTTACATAAAGGTAACTCATCGTATAAGAGTGCCCATACAAACTTATACAATGAGGATCTTGTTGTGCAATGTTATGAAATGCTATGAATGCTATGCAATGACTCACCCATGATCACACCCATGCAATTGCTATGTCGACACTGACTATAGTTCCAACTTTTCGAGCATGTAGCTAACCTCGCAGGCATCAGCCGCCGTGGCCAGGCGGTGATAGTAGAACGGGCACTTCTACTACTAGGCGGGTATCCACACTACTTCACCTAGGCCTCCGTACGCCTCAATGCTAAGAACACAACAACGGAGCCCATACGTACTATGGCCCAGTGTCTTGGGTAGATGTGCACCAAGAACATAGCCCGAACTGGTCTTGTGTGACCCGTAAGGGGTCTCGAAAGTATGCACGAGGACACAGCCCAACCGTTCACTTGGCACGGAAGGAACCCCGGGACATGAACACCGAGGACCAAGCCCAACCGCCGAAAGTCTAACTGTCAACTCCCGTCGGTGTGACGATCGGAGAGCCCGTAGACCTGCAACACTATCCTTACCCAGGATTACGACACCGCGTGTCGACTCAGACCTCATGCAATTTCATACCACCGTGGCATGGAAGGGGCCTCAGAAGAAGGCACGAGGACACAGCCCAACCATCCATCCATACTCTATCCCAACACAAACCAAACAAGTGACGGTCAACACCGCACTTACATCCTTTTACAACACTACCCGTAGGGAGACGACACTCTAAGTATTGGACTACTATACCCATTCCATTAGTCAAACAGACTCATGGCCATAATGTATGGCTCTACATGACCTTCCAAATGATAACAACATAATATAACATGATGCGCATATAAAGATCTATCACTCTTTCCAAATGGTAACGACATATTATAAACATGATGCGCATAAGTAACACTCTATCAATTTCTATCAAGTCAATCTATTTAAATAAGCTTGCTTCACAATTTGATTATATGAAATCTGATTAATAAGCTTCATCAATCATGCAACTAAAATGTTTAGCCATAAAGAGTTCATCCAAGCCAAGTTACAAGCAATATTAATTCCACCGAATCCAAATCCATATTATATAAAGCCCAGAATTTAGATGTAGAGTAAATTTGGATTGCAAATTTAATCGGAGATTCCCGAAGCTACAGGAATCCGGTGAAGACATGTAACCCCTCAATGGAAAGGTCTTTCCATGGGCTACAACTATCGTATTCAGACCTCAACCCAGATTTGACATTATCCTAATTGAAATCAGACTTGAAGTCCGCTGCGTATAGAACACAATTTCTGCATGCAGGTTTTACCAAACACCACTTTCGTTCGGACTTTCCTGTGGCTACAGACGTCGCCTGAAGTAATGCAGCCTCTCGTTGGAAAGGTATTTTCAAGGGCTTCAACTTTCGTGTTTAGCTGAAAGCCCAGATCTGGACTTATCCCTCGTGAAAATGGCCTAGAAGATTGTTGCGCGCAGAATACTGGTTCAGCACGCATCTTGAGGCGGAATGAACAGCATCGGTCAATCTTCCACCTCAAGTCGGTCCTCTCTGATCACCTCCAAAATTTTTCTCCACCCTTATTCAACCTCAAGAGGCCAATACCCTTCACGAAACCATCCTCTATCTTCACATAGAAGAAGGGAGTGGTTGAAGAGATCTAAAACCTAGGACACAAGTCCTAGCATGGCCATTCCTAGAAAACCCCTCCTCTCCATCAAGACTCTCTTGAGTCGATATCTCACCAAGGGAAAATAACTATAGATCTAGCACCAAGGGAGAGGGTAGGAAACTCACCTCGATTCCAGCGGTTCCTCCATTTTCGGCCATGGATCTCGTAATTCTCCTTGGTGGCATCTTCTCCTTCACGGTGATGGCGGATTTTCCCTCCCTAGAACTTGCTCCTGCAGTTCTCCTTCTACAGAAGTTCTCTCAGAAAATAGGGACTAAGTGAGTGTGAAGACGACTAGGGTTTTCTCTTCCTCTTATATATGAAAAGTGACACGGGTAGGGACACGACCGCGTCCTTACCCGTGTCCTGCTTGGGCTAAACAGCAACGACAGTTTCTGTGTCGGTTCAATACTTGACACGGGTAGGGACACACCCGTATCCCGACCCGTGTCCCGACCCGTGTCCACATGACACGGTCGTGTTCCCTGGCCGTGTCCTTCTCTGGATACATTTCGACGATCTCAACACTTCGTCGACCTCGATCAAAATCATCGATTGGAGCACACAGGTAGGGACACGCCCGTGTCTCTACTCGTGTCATATAATTCGTCGGTCTCGACACATCTCGTCGAGTTCAACTCGACACAATGCCATACGGGTAGAGACACAGGCGTGTCTCTACCCGTGTCGACGCGCATTTCGTCGATCTCGACACATATCGTCGAGTTCAACTCGATACATTGCCATACGGGAAGAGACACGGTCGTGTCTCTACCCGTGTCATCGATGTCGACGCGCAGTTCGTCGATCTCGACACATCTCGTCGAGTTCAACTCGACACATTGCCACACGGGTAGTGAAACACCCGTGTCTCTACCCGTGTCACATTCACATGGGTAGTGACACACCCGTATCACTACCCGTGTCCTTCTCTGCACTGATTTCTGCACTCCTCCACAAGTGCAGTCCAATTCTGAAAGTCCACCTAGTGTCAGCTATGTGCACCTATGGGGGGGGGGGAATAGGTGACGAGTAACGCTTTTGCGGAATTTACGAACGTACCTGCACAATAAAATAGAAAGCACAACACACAAAATACACAGGCAATTTATAGTGGTTCCCCGACTTGGGTACATCCACTTTCCCCCTTCGACCTATCTCCCAATAAGGGACGACTCGGTCACTTCTCCAACGGGATTGAAATCCAATCCCTGCACTACCGGAAGGAACCCTTCCACACGTGAGAGTCAACACTCCCACAAAACGGGTTGCACCCAACCCTTACAATACGGAACAAAAGTTCCTTTACAACAAAATTAAATATAGAATGTACACGTGATACAAACTTCTTTTGGAGACTACGGTGTTCCTCTTCGTTCGACGACGTGTTCTTGAAGTCGATGAAGAGTCTACAACCTTGGTCTCTCTTGGAGAGGATCTCCCCGGAACCGGCGGCGGCACACGAGCGGCGGCTAGCTTCGGGTTCGACGGCTACGATGATGAGCGGCTGCTGAACTTGGAGATCCAAACTTCGTAGCGAAGCTAGCTTGGTCTTCCAACGGTCACACGAGGATCGGTCATCTCGATCGATTCGGACGGGGGAGTTTTTCCCGGTCAACAAATCGAGAGACAAGAGATCTCTGGATAGACACGTGAGACTCAAGCTTTGCTAAGCTTCTGTCGCCGGAGATCACTAAGGAATCTCGATTGTTGACGGCGACCAACTTGCCCGAGCACGACAGCGGCGGCGGAGAGGAATCGCGATATTAGGGTTTCGTCGTGGCTCGGTTTCGTTCTCTTTTCTCCGTGGTTTTACTGTTCAAAATACTGGAATATATATATTGTAGATAACTCCAATATGACCGTTTGTGGGACCCACACAAGAAATCCCTAAGTCCGGTTCAAACTAGTCTAGAGGCAGAATCCGGTCCAGCAGCAACCTGAGAAAACGCTAAGTGAAAATCGGCGAGAATCGCAGGCGATTCTCGACGAATCGGCGAGAATCACCAAGTGATTCTCGACGATTCGTCGAGAATCGTTAGTGATTCTCGCCGAATCACTTATTGATTCTCAACGAATTTCACTTTGTATACATGAGCTGCTTGGCCACTGGTTCGGCGAGAATCACTAGTGATTCTCGCCGAAACTTACTTGGCACCGTTTTGAGGTAGCCAGAAGGAGTCGGCGAGAATCACTAATGATTCTCGTCGATTCGGCGAGAATCACTAGTGATTCTCGTCGAATCGGCGAGAATCACTTGGTGATTCTCGTCGAATTTTCCTTGGACGAATTTTCGTCTTCCACCCTGGAGCTGCTCCTTGATCCATCCATGCTCCTTGTCTTCTCTTGCATATGAACGGCCCTGTACTTGAAAGTAAGTGCACTCCAATAGAGAGAGTACACGTAGGCCAACACACTGATCTGCTCAATGAGGGATTACGTCGTGCAGACCCGCGTATATTGACCTACTGCACCCTGACATTGGTGTGCACTTAGCGTGGAGGAGCTGCAAGTACAACTTAAGATGTTTCATCAAATACATTGTGAATTCATCTTAGCTTGACAGGTGGCTTCCTCAAATCTAGGTAATCGTGGATACAATACCCAACAATCTCCCCCTATTTGACGAAGCCAAAACCCTACTAGCTAAGATGAATAACACATATCAAATAATAAACATAGCATTCAGAAATTAAACATGCAGCACAAGAGAATATATGCAATCAGATCAGGACTTGAGTCATTCACAAATTCAAATATATATACCAATATAAATATATACACATATAATCTAGAATTGTTTCTATGACAACAATAATCATTAAATGTTCTTAAGACCAAGTGACAAGCTATAAGTTTGACTATTTTTCCTTAGCTAAGTCACCCTTAGGATTTTGAGCCAAGTACTTCTTGCTTTGCCTCTCCATGTATTCTTTGGGCTTCGGGTAATACCTAGGAGGAGCAACTTTATCTGCATCCTTGTTGTTTCTGAAAATGATGTTGCGTTTCGCTTCAAACGTTTTGTGCGTTTCCCACTCATACTGGCTATATACTTCGTTTCGATTGATCTCTCCTCTTTCTTGCACCCAGAAGGTGTCTAAGATGATGTTTCTTGAAACTGGACTCCACCTTTCGTTTCGTACATCCTCCTCATTCATTCGAGTTCTCTTTGCAGCATGTGTCTCCTTGGAGGTCCCTTCTTGAACTTTTCTCTTTCCCCTGGCTTTTGCTAAGGCCTCTTGGTCAAACATGCTCCTCAGTTTAGCTTTGGAGAGAGCCCTAGCATCAGCGTCATTTGTGGGAATATCTGCAGCACTTGCACTTACATCCTCAGCAACACTTACTTCCTCAGCGGCCTTAGATGTCTCAGGGACATGAATACCGGCAGGATTGTCAGGCAGAACGACGCCTAACGTACCTAGCACCTGTTGGAGCATCCACCAGCAGCTCTCATAGACATATTTGCTTGATTGGGTGAAGTGTGTGCTCATGCTTTCTTGAAGCTCGACCAACGTAGCTATATACTCTTTCTCCCCCTTTTTGGCTTCGACAGCTATGCAGTTGGCATATGAGTGCATGGAGTCATCAATATGCTTCGTGGTCTTGGAGAATTCAGTGATCAGGGCCTGCTGATTGGCATTTAAAGTGACCATATTACCATCAAACTTCTGAATGTTGGTGGCTACAACGTGTGCGTTCTGATTTATGACAGCCAGAGTATCAGTATCCTTTTTCAAGCCGGCCATTAAGAGTGTGACAGCTTCGCCGGCCGCGGTATACTTCTCTTCAAATTTCTTCTCCATCACGTCCAGCTTATTGTTGATTTCCACCATATTCTTGAGCATCAGATTTTCCGAAGTCTTAATCCTGTTCAGCAGTTTATTCTGGGCTTCATCAAATGAGACTTTAAGTTCATTCACAATGCCCTGAATGATATTGACAGTGTGAGTGGCTAGCTCATCTCGTAACGGAATAGCCAGAGGCACTTGTGGGCCATGCATTTCAGCAGACGCATCTGTAGAGCTGGATACCATCATAGTCTCTACAGGAGGAATGTTGGCAGTCTCTGTAGATTTATCTAACTCCCCCTCCACTGGTGCAGACTTGTCAGGTGGAGGTTCAACAGGATCCGGAGTCTCAAGTACTTCATGTCCCTCATTCTCATCTTCCTCTCCGTCCTCATCCAAGAAATCATCTATATCAGCAGCCTCTTCCAATTCTCGGTCAGCAGTCTCCAGTGCTTCAGCTTCGGTTCCTTGAGTGTTTCTGTTCAGGACCTCCTCATCCTCCAGCTCAGGTTCACTTACTTCTTGAGTGTCGGCCACAGCATTCCTGGCCACCTGGGCGATTTCAGATATTACATCCGTATGAGGGGGTAGAGTCTCCCCCTCGATTCCTGCAGTCACGGTATCAGGAATTTCACCGGGGGTGACTGCTGGAGATACTTCCTGTCGCTCTTCCACGGCAGGCTGCCCGATCCGCCTCTCCCATCGATCAAACACACTTGCATCCATCTTCTTCAAGTAGTGGAGAGGGACACCTTTGCTCATGTCGAACTTGTCTCCGTTCAGCTGGTTTAGATATAGACTGATGATGCGGCCGAAACTAGGAGTGCCCAGGGTGTCCTTGATCTTCTCGAACAGCAACTCCCCCCAGTTGAATCTCTTGCGGCAGACAACAGCGATGAGGATCTTGAACATATCTCCTGAGATATGGTCATGCGAGCCCGGCTTGCAGATGAGCACTTTTCCAATAATGTCAGATAGGAGCTTCCCTTTTTCATTCATCTCCTTTCTCTTTATTGATCGAGTTCCTCGTGGAAGACCGCAGAACAAGAGAGTTCTGGTTTTGTCCTCGTCCTCCAAATAGTCCTCCTGCTCCGAACTAGAAAGCTGCAGGTAGCGAGTCAGCTTGCTGGCAGACATCTTTACTTTTGCCCCAGCCACCTTGCTCTTGATTATGGAGTCTCCATCTCGGAGTCTTGCGGTAGCGAATGTTAAATTTTCTCAACGTGGTCAGCAAGATAGCCCAAACACCAAATTAATATCTTCGGAACTACCCAGTTCGCACGCTGAACCTGCGGAAACCCAAGGACTAGAGGTTGCACCCAACAAAACAATGGAAGCACAAGAAGATCTTATTATGCATTCACTTCATTACAATCCGAGACATACATAGCGAGACATGATTTCGCTAGTATTACAGCTGTAAACAGAAAGAACCAAAAACAAGCCGGGCGGACAGAACTCCAGTCCGCCGAGACCGCGAGGTCGCCGAGACCGCCGAGACCGCCCAAGCTATGCTGCAATCCGCCGAATACCACGGAGTCCGCCGAGACCGCGAGGCCGCGCGGACAGACCGTTATTCGCCTCCTGCTGAACCCGAACTGAGGAACTCCCTACCCGCCTGAAGCCGGCGGACAGGTTATTGAAGCTGGGAAAATTGAAACAGAACTGACAAGCCGCAGAGCGACCTCCTGCTGAGTCCGCAGAGACCGCACACTTCCAAGCACTGACCGAAGTCACAGCCAAGCTCCTGGCTCCTTGAAGTTATCCGCGCGACCTGCACACAGCAAACCGTCAGCCTGAAACAATCCGCGCGAACTGAAAAACACAGACCGCAGCACTCGCCCAACCCAATTTACTGTTCACTCACGTTACGTCTGGTTACTGTAGATGTGCCAGGGGGGTCCTATTTATAGGCCAGGTGAGGAGTGTGGTCACCGCCCATGAGATAGCGACACCGCCCCAGCCCGCGTGAACACAAAACGACTGTCCGCTCAGTCCGCGAGGACTTGGCCAGTCACCAAGGGAAACCGCCAGGAGCAAGGCAACCAATGACGAACCCTCTCCAGTCCGCCCAAGCTAAGCGGACAAGGCACCAGCCCGCAAAGCTCCAACTGCATCAGGACAGCACCCTCTTCAATGGCAGTCCGCACCAACCCGAGGCAGTCCGCAAGACCCACACCTCAATCCGCCACAAGTCCACGACCAAAGGCAAACAGCAACAGTCCGCCCGGTCACAGCGGACTTGGCGGATACGGCGGACACCATGAACTTGACACCAAGTGTGACCAAGTCCAAAACCATCAAGGGCCAGTGCGAGCATGGCGGACACAAAGTCCCGTCCGCCAAACACCCTAGCACAGACCGCAACCAGTCCGCGAGCTCCTCGCACTTGTCCAATGCAGTAGCACCAAGCCGGACTCCAAACAACAGTCCGCCAACCGGTCTCCACAGCAAGACCTGCTGTAACACCTGAGCTCAACAAGGCCTCAGCCAAGCTCAAGGCCCAGTCCGCAACAGCCCCAACCGCGGACACACCAGTCCGCAAGGCTTCCCACGAACTCGAACCAACTCGCCAACAGCACAAGCTTGCACCCGCGACCACTGAGCAAAGCACCAGTCCGCAAGCCTCTCTATCCGCAGATACCAGGCCGCACTAATCCGCGGACACCATGCAACAACCCGCTCAGAACACAGCCGACTTCCACCAGACTTCTCACCAGGCCGCAACCTCAGTCCGCCCAGTCCGCCCAGTCCGCCAAAGCTGTCCGCACAGGCCGCGCGGCCTGTCCCGTCACCCACTTCCACTTCACAAATTTCAACACTCCCCCTTGAAGTGAGAAGTGGTGACCAAGCCCAGCAAGCTGCGCAAGCGTTCAAAGGGCCCCTTCGACAGTGGCTTCGTGAAGATGTCAGCAAGATTATCTTCACTCCGAACATGCCCGACCAGCAGAGACCCCTCCAACACCTTCTCCCGGATGAAGTGGTGATCAATCTCTATATGCTTGGTCCTGGCGTGACACACTGGATTGTTTACCAGTTTGAGAGCACTCTCATTGTCACCCCGGAGTAAAGTAGGCCCTTGCACTTCTTCATGAACATCCTCTATGAGCCTCCTCAACCAAACGGCTTCCCGAGCAGCCAAGGCCGAAGCCTTATACTCCGCCTCCGTGGTTGAAACCGACACCGAGTCCTGCTTCTTGCTACACCACGAGATGCTAGCTGAACCGCAAGTGAACACATAACCTGAAGTAGACCTTCGATCATCCGAATCACCGCCATAGTCAGCATCCGTGTACCCGAGCAACGCAAACTCCGCATCCCTTCCATAGAGGAGTCCCATCTCAGAAGTCACCTTGACATACTTCAGAATTCCCTTCGCCGCCACTAGATGAGATTGCCTTGGTTCAGCCATATACCGACTTACTCGGCCAACAGCATAAGCTATATCCGGCCTTGTAATCGTCAGATAGATCAAGCTCCCAACAAGAGCCCTGAACACCAAGGGATCATTATGCACCCTTCCCTCATCTCGTCGAAGCTTTAGCCCAGATTCCAGTGGAGTAGAGCACTTCTTCCCTTCGCCCATGCCAAACCGCTTCACAATACGATCAGCATACCCTTTCTGGCTAATGAGAATCCCGCACTCCTTCCTCTCCACTTCCAGACCAAGAAAGTGATGCAACTCTCCCAAGTCTTTCATCTCAAAGCGTATAGCAAGCTCTCCCCTGAGCCTTGCTACTTCCTCCTCCGAGTTCCCTGTGATGATCATATCATCCACATATAGCAGGACCAAGACTCTTAGCTCTCCCTTCTTCTTGACGAACAAGCTTGAATCCGAGTTAGAAGCCAGGTATCCACAGAACTGCAGGTACTCTGCAATCTTCCCATACCGCGCTCGAGGAGCTTGCTTCAACCCATAGAGAGCCTTCCTGAGTTTGCAGACATAGTCCGGATGCTTCTCAGAGACGAAACCAAGCGGCTGATCCATGAAGATGTCCTTGTCAATCTCTCCGTAAAGAAAGGCATTCTTCACATCGAGTTGCCACAACCTCCATCCCTTGCAAGCAGCCAAGGCGATCACCACTCTTACAGACGTCATCTTCGCAACTGGACTGAATGTCTCCTCATAGTCTTCTCCATACTGCTGTGAGAATCCTCTAGCGACCAGGCGAGCCTTGAAACGATCAATGCTCCCATCAGCCTTCTTCTTCAACTTGTACACCCACTTGCAAGTAACCGGAGTAATGCCATCAACCTTGGGCACAAGGTCCCAGGTTTCATTCTTCTTCAGAGCATCAATCTCTTCCTTCATGGCACCTTCCCACTCCTTCACTCCAGTGGCCTCGTTGAAGTTTGCAGGCTCTCGCTCATCCAGAGGACCTGCAAAGAAGCAGGAGACAAAGCTCACTGCATTCCCATCACAGTACCGAGCCGGTGGCTTAACCACCCTCTTCGATCTCCGAAGACACGGCTCCTTGCTCACGGCTTCCGTTGCTTCTTCGGGCTCCACTCCTACCTGGGGCAAGCATTGAGCAGTGCTCCCCCTGCTTCCTGAGCCAGAAGGCTCAGCCTCGGAGTTCGAAGCAACAGGAGCTGCTGGTGAAACAGCAAGCTCCTCTTCCAAGCCTTCAGCAGCCTCCACCGGTGCTTCCTCAACCTTGCTACTTCCGGTAGGCTCCACCGAGCCACCTCCATATGACGTCAGCTCGTCAAAGACAACGTCTCTTGACACCACGAACTTCTTCGTCACAGGGTCCATGCACTTCCATCCCTTCTTCCGCGCATCATAGCCAACAAAGACAAGTTTCCTTGCCTTCGCATCCAGCTTTGTCCGTGAAGCATCCGGGACATGCACGTAGCAAGTTGAACCGAACACCCGAAGGTGTCCAACACTCGGCTTCTCCTTCAGCAACAGCTCAATGGGCGTCTTCATGTTGATAGGGCTGAGTGGCATCCGGTTGATAACATGTGCAGCACAAGACATTCCCTCCGCCCAAAAGGACCTTGGGATATCTTTCGCATGCAACCAGCATTTGCAGGTTTCCGTCAAATGACGGATCTTCCGCTCCGCTACCCCATTTTGTTGTGGAGTGTGAGCACATGTAAGCTCCCGTTGGATCCCGTGCTTCCTGCAGAAGTTAGAAAACTCGGAAGAGACAAACTCTCCCCCGTTATCAGTTCTAAACTTCTTAATCCGCAAGCCAAGCCGGCCTTCTACCAACTCCTTGAACTCCACGAACAAACGGAAGGCATCCGACTTCTCCTTTAAGAAGTACACCCAAGTATACCTTGAGTAGTCATCAACCAAGACAAGCATGTATTTGCTTCCACCAAGGCTGGCAGTAACAGTCGGTCCCATCAGGTCGCCATGAATACACTCCAATGGTTTCTTGCTCCTTGTTTGAGATTTATCAAACGGAAGGCGATGTGCCTTACCGTATTGACAGCCCGCACAAACATGCCCATCACCAAAGGAGGACAACATCGGCAACCCCCTCACCAGACTTCTACTCGCCATTGCCTTTAGCTTATCCATGCCAACATGCCCCAGTCTCTCATGCCAGATAGCCGCACTATCATTGGCCCTCATCCTATCAACATAGGCACTGGTGGAAAGAACAAACAAGTTCTTCACCCTCCTCCCAACATGAGCAACATCAGCCTTCACCGCTGATACGTTGCGAAGGAACCTCACGTCTGTTGGCCCAAACAGAACGTGATACCCAGCGTCCACCGCGTTGGTCACCGAGAAGAGGTTCTTCTTCATGCCCGGCACGTGATACACACTCCTTAACGTGAGTGGCCCCTGATCACTACCCAAAGACACGACCCCCTCCTTCTCTACTGCATAAACAGTATTATCAGCAGTGATAATAGCTTCATTACCTGAGTAAGCCTGCATGGAGGTGAACTTCGACTTATCTCCGGTGAGGTGATGACCACACCCGGAGTCGATGATCCACTCGCTGTTGAAGTCCTCAGCAGATAAGGCCCGGACACAAGTGCCCGTCATGAAAGCTCCTCCCCATTCTGCTTCTTCACTTCGCGAGCAAGTTTCCTCCTTTCCCGCAGCATGCCCAGGCTGCAGTTTGACCTTGCAGTCCCGCTTGAAGTGCCCTCGCTGATGACACCGGTAGCACTTCAGATTCTTCTTCCAGTCCTTAGGAGCATTGCTCCTCTCCGGCGGATATGAAGTTGAAGTCTCCTTCTCAACAGCGGCCTGCACCTTCTTCTTCTTCTTCCCTTCCCATCCCTTCTTCTTGCCTGAGAAGAGAGCCTCGCTGCCTTCCTGATTCAGATTCACTCCAGCCATCTGCCTTGCTAAGCTCTCCTGCGAGGCAAGCAGATTCTCCAGCTCCAGCAACGACGGCTGAGTAGCCCACCCTTGAACAGATGTAACAAAGGCCACATACTCCTTCCGCAAGCCGCGGAAAATGTGCCTTTTCATCTTTGCCTCAGAGATAGGCTCATCAGGATCCAGCGCCGACAGCTCAGCACACAAGCTCTTCATCTTTAAGAAGTACCTGGAGATGGAAAGGTCTCCCTGAGTTGCCCTGGCCAACTCATTCTCCAGGAACTGAAGCCGCGCCACATTCTTCCTATTGAACAACTCATCAATGGTTGTCCAAATATCAGCAGCCGACTCACACCCAATGATGTGATCAAACAGTTCCGGAGAGACAGCTCTCTTCAGAACGAACTCTGCCTTAGCATTAGTTCTTCTCCAGAGCCTCACCTGCTCAGCAGTACCGAAAGCAGCAGTAACTTCCTGTCTGTCGTCTCCACCGACAACATCCCACAGCTCCTCGCCCAGAAGATAACTCTTCATGCATGACTTCCACTTTTTATAGTTAGTCGGCGTTAAGAGTTCAATGCCCAGACCTCTTGCTAAGCTTCCTTCCATTGCAATCACCTGTTGGTACCCTTCAGCAGCTCCGAGCAACAACACAGGTTGATCACCACTCAATCACTGAGTAACAACACTGGCTGACCTCCGCTCACGCAACTGAACCTCCGCAACCTCAGAAACCTCGCTTTGATACCATGTTAAATTTTCTCAACGTGGTCAGCAAGATAGCCCAAACACCAAATTAATATCTTCGGAACTACCCAGTTCGCACGCTGAACCTGCGGAAACCCAAGGACTAGAGGTTGCACCCAACAAAACAATGGAAGCACAAGAAGATCTTATTATGCATTCACTTCATTACAATCCGAGGCATACATAGCGAGACATGATTTCGCTAGTATTACAGCTGTAAACAGAAAGAACCAAAAACAAGCCGGGCGGACAGAACTCCAGTCCGCCGAGACCGCGAGGTCGCCGAGACCGCCGAGACCGCCCAAGCTATGCTGCAATCCGCCGAATACCACGGAGTCCGCCGAGACCGCGAGGCCGCGCGGACAGACCGTTATTCGCCTCCTGCTGAACCCGAACTGAGGAACTCCCCTACCCGCCTGAAGCCGGCGGACAGGTTATTGAAGCTGGGAAAATTGAAACAGAACTGACAAGCCGCAGAGCGACCTCCTGCTGAGTCCGCAGAGACCGCACACTTCCAAGCACTGACCGAAGTCACAGCCAAGCTCCTGGCTCCTTGAAGTTATCCGCGCGACCTGCACACAGCAAACCGTCAGCCTGAAACAATCCGCGCGGACTGAAAAACACAGACCGCAGCACTCGCCCAACCCAATTTACTGTTCACTCACGTTACGTCTGGTTACTGTAGATGTGCCAGGGGGGTCCTATTTATAGGCCAGGTGAGGAGTGTGGTCACCGCCCATGAGATAGCGACACCGCCCCAGCCCGCGTGAACACAAAACGACTGTCCGCTCAGTCCGCGAGGACTTGGCCAGTCACCAAGGGAAACCGCCAGGAGCAAGGCAACCAATGACGAACCCTCTCCAGTCCGCCCAAGCTAAGCGGACAAGGCACCAGCCCGCAAAGCTCCAACTGCATCAGGACAGCACCCTCTTCAATGGCAGTCCGCACCAACCCGAGGCAGTCCGCAAGACCCACACCTCAATCCGCCACAAGTCCACGACCAAAGGCAAACAGCAACAGTCCGCCCGGTCACAGCGGACTTGGCGGATACGGCGGACACCATGAACTTGACACCAAGTGTGACCAAGTCCAAAACCATCAAGGGCCAGTGCGAGCATGGCGGACACAAAGTCCCGTCCGCCAAACACCCTAGCACAGACCGCAACCAGTCCGCGAGCTCCTCGCACTTGTCCAATGCAGTAGCACCAAGCCGGACTCCAAACAACAGTCCGCCAACCGGTCTCCACAGCAAGACCTGCTGTAACACCTGAGCTCAACAAGGCCTCAGCCAAGCTCAAGGCCCAGTCCACAACAGCCCCAACCGCGGACACACCAGTCCGCAAGGCTTCCCGCGAACTCGAACCAACTCGCCAACAGCACAAGCTTGCACCCGCGACCACTGAGCAAAGCACCAGTCCGCAAGCCTCTCTATCCGCAGATACCAGGCCGCACTAATCCGCGGACACCATGCAACAACCTGCTCAGAACACAGCCGGCTTCCACCAGACTTCTCACCAGGCCGCAACCTCAGTCCGCCCAGTCCGCCCAGTCCGCCAAAGCTGTCCGCACAGGCCGCGCGGCCTGTCTCCTGAGATATGGTCATGCGAGCCCGGCTTGCAGATGAGCACTTTTCCAATAATGTCAGATAGGAGCTTCCCTTTTTCATTCATCTCCTTTCTCTTTATTGATCGAGTTCCTCGTGGAAGACCGCAGAACAAGAGAGTTCTGGTTTTGTCCTCGTCCTCCAAATAGTCCTCCTGCTCCGAACTAGAAAGCTGCAGGTAGCGAGTCAGCTTGCTGGCAGACATCTTTACTTTTGCCCCAGCCACCTTGCTCTTGATTATGGAGTCTCCATCTCGGAGTCTTGCGGTAGCGAAGAACTCCAGCACCTCTTTTTCCAGGATTTTGCAAGGGTGCTCCAAGACGAAGGTTAGCCCAGCCTCTTCCAGCATTAGAATAATGTTACGGAATTCGTCCGAGGCGTGAGAAAACCCAGTTCGAACCAGCTCGCAGCCAGATACCAACCCTGCAGTTGTCCTTGGAGCCATTGTAGATCTAGAGAGAGAAGCCCTACTCTAAGCGTTAATGAACTTTCAAAAAGAAAGTATCACAAGTGAGCACGTCCAAGTACGGGTGAGGAAGAGGTTACCTAATGGCGTATACGGTGAGTTAGTTCGAGTGGAGAAGAATCGAAACTTGAAGAGTTCGTCGGTGAAGGCTTCGGCGGGATGTTTGCGGGAAACCTTTGATGGAGGCGAGCTTTCCAGCAGGAGTCGGCGAGGTGTCCTTCCGGTAAGTGTCCCTTGCGGCGATTAGTGGCCCCTCGGCGAGTGTCCAACGGAGGAGAGTCGGCGAGGTTCGGCGTAGACGGTGCGACGAGCTTGTTGCGGGTCGTCGAGAGATCTCTTGCGGGTTTCGGCAAGTCTGCGGAAGAACTCTTGCGGAAGAAGTCTTGCGGGTTTCGGGATACTTGCTGCGACGTGAGGCGGGAGTCGTGAAGAAGGCGAAGGGTTTTGCGGGATTTGACTAACTCGGCGATTGTCAAATTCGGCGGGATTCGTGAAGAATGCGAAGGGACGGCGGGATTCAGGAGATTTGGTTAATTCGGTTTCTGATACTATTTGTCTAATTCGAAATTGAGGGGTCTCTTGACTAGAAATTTTCACGTTGAGAAGCTTGCAATATTTTTGAAATTTTCCGATGTCAAGTCAATATAAAAATGATAAATACATGTATATTTTAAAGTCAATCTATTTGGATTTGAACGAGGCTTTTCCAAAGACTTCTTGATGTCAATTGTGAGTTGTCGAGATTCACGATGACATAACTTCGTTAACCCTTTATTGATGTGTAATGGTTTACATGCATCGAGTTAACCTATCCTTAGAGGTGCACATATACATGTATAAGCATAAGTATAAATATACACATGGATAGAAATATATATATATATATATATATATATATATATATATATATATATATATATATATATATATATATATATATATATATATATATATATATATATATATATTTGAACTGAGGATGCAATATGACGCAAGTCTTTGAACTGATCAAAATTACCTGGGATTTTGAAAGTCATCGTCTTAGTCCCACAGGTAGAACACATTAGAGGCTCAAAGTGAGTATGCTCAAACAGGTATCACATCTGGTATTGCAGACGCTTGTTCCAAGGTAGTCTTGAGCCACCTAGTGTCTAGTTCCCATCATATTCACGGGAACCTAGACTACCCTGCAAGAAAGAATTACTTTACCTTAGGAACCCAAATCATATTGGGTCCTAGGTTCCTGTTAGCATGAGCATGCAACTGCCTTCCTTCAGAAAACCTGTCTGGAAGACTACCTCTGTCCCGAGAATGTGGATAAGCCCTTGCCGTGGGCACAGAGGGGTTGTGCCAACAGTCGATGGCAAAGTGCCCCACTTTGCCGCAGCACCAACAAGGGTGAATATTGTATCGCCGTTTTCGACCTGATCTAGTGACTGATGTAGTCACGGTCCTAGGTCTAAACGGGATAGGGCATGTTCTTGTCACACAAATGTCTCTTCCATCGTGACACGTGGAAGGGTGGAAAGAATACATGTTGTAAGCGTTATGAGGCCGGAAAGGTGGTGCCATTCTTTCAGGCATCTCCCTTACTGAGGCCCTATGGAGCCTGATATCATGACTTCTATCCTCTCTATCTCGTGTCCTCGAGTGGTGAGAAGTCTTCTGTGAGCTGGGATATGCAGATCCACACTGTGTTGAGGCAGTGGCAGTGAATACAAAGGGCTCAGAATGAGCCTTAGGTATTCTCTCGTGGGTGGCCATGCCGGCCCTTGCACTCCGGGTGTCTCCACATGGGGACAGATCATCCTTACAGTGACCACGACTATTCCTGTGGTCATACCTGAAGGCATGATGAGTTGCCTTCCTGCTTGGAGTGGGGGGTCGGAATACCGTTTCCCCATTTCTCCATGCCTGGATAATCCGGGAAATCCACCCGGTTTCTTGCTCTCTCTTTATAGCATCAACTTTGGAAAAGTTTGATACTATACGTTTCTCATTATCTAGACTATTCTCTAGAGCTGAGATCTTAGAGTCCTTGACCTTGTTGGACGCCAATTGGAGAACCAACAAGATCTTCAGTCGAGCAATCTCTCGAGCTTGCTCCTCAGCATGTAGGTTGCTTTCCTGAAGGGCTCTCTTCAGGGAATCAGTATTTTCTGGAGGAGAGCAGTTTCTGTCTTCAGAAAGGTCAAAAGATATGGGGCAGGGTGAAGATGTTACCTGCTCATCTGAGTTATTGTCATTAGAATCAGTGACCATTGTTTCATCCTCGTCAGAGCTGCTTTCCTCACTGGTCTCGTCAGTCTCTAACACGGACACGGGAGCTCTGATGCAATCCGAGGGATTCTTGTATTAATCTTCAGAAGTGAGGACCCCCACATACGCTTGATCCTCTGATTGGCAGCATATTTCAGCTTTCTCTGACCCACCCATCAGCTCTGAGATCATCATCCACAGAGATTTAGCCGTTCTACATTTTTCCAATCCAGAGCGAGAGGCTCCAGACCAGACATCCATGATAATTTGTCGAATCCTCTCGTCCAAGTGAAATAGAGATAGTTCCGTCTCAGACATCTCAGCAATGCCCATGGGCACTTGGATCCCAGAGTCGGTGGTCTTCATGGGGATAAACGGACCCTCTTCCAGGATGAAGGATGCTCGAGGATCGATAGCATCAAGGTGAAAGGATACTCTCATTCTCCAGATGGGATAATAATCCTTTGTGCATGCGGGGAGTTTGAGTGGCGGAATCTCATAATCCAGATCCATACTTCTGACACTGGTGGCAGGATTCTACTCAAGGTGTTAA
The DNA here is from genome assembly GCA_039583875.1 of Platanthera guangdongensis. Lineage (NCBI taxonomy): Eukaryota > Viridiplantae > Streptophyta > Magnoliopsida > Asparagales > Orchidaceae > Platanthera > Platanthera guangdongensis. The sequence continues at coordinate 83,408,082 of CM077164.1, read as the reverse complement.
CCTTTTTGATGAGTAACCTGGCTCTGATACCACTTGAAAGTCCACCTAGTGTCAGCTATGTGCACCTATGGGGGGGGGGGGAATAGGTGACGATAATAGAAAGCACAGCACACAGAATATACAGGCAATTTATAGTGGTTCCCCGACTTGGGTACATCCACTTTCCCCCTGCGACCGATCTCCCAACAAGGGACGACTCGGTCACTTCTCCAACGGGATTGAAATCCAATCCCTGCACTACCGGAAGGAACCCTTCCACACGTGAGAGTCAACACTCCCACAAAACGGGTTGCACCCAACCCTTACAACACGGAACAAAAGTTCCTTTACAACAAAATTAAATATAGAATGTACACGTGATACAAACTTCTTTTGGAGACTACGGTGTTCCTCTTCGTTCGACGACGTGTTCTTGAAGTCGATGAAGAGTCTACAACCTTGGTCTCTCTTGGAGAGGATCTCCCCGGAACCGGCGGCGGCACACGAGCGGCGGCTAGCTTCGGGATCGGCGGCTACGATGATGAGCGGCTGCTGAACTTGGAGATCCAAACTTCGTAGCGAAGCTAGCTTGGTCTTCCAACGGTCACACGAGGATCGGTTGTCTCGATCGATTCGGACGGGGGAGTTTTTCCCGGTCAACAAATCGAGAGACAAGAGATCTCTGGATAGACACGTGAGACTCAAGCTTTGCTAAGCTTCTGTCGCCGGAGATCACTAAGGAATCTCGATTGTTGACGGCGACCAACTTGCCCGAGCACGACGGCGGCGGCGGAGAGGAATCGCGATATTAGGGTTTCGTCGTGGCTCGGTTTCGTTCTCTTTTCTCCGTGATTTTACTGTTCAAAATACTGGAATATATATACTGTAGATAACTCCAATATGACCGTTTGTGGGACCCACACAAGAAATCCCTAAGTCCGGTTCAAACTAGTCTAGAGGCAGAATCCGGTCCAGCAGCAACCTGAGAAAACGCTAAGTGAAAATCGGCGAGAATCGCAGGCGATTCTCGACGAATCGGCGAGAATCACCAAGTGATTCTCGACGATTCGTCAAGAATCGTTAGTGATTCTCGCCGAATCACTTATTGATTCTCAACGAATTTCACTTTGTATACATGAGCTGCTTGGCCACTTGTTCGGCGAGAATCACTAGTGATTCTCGCCGAAACTTACTTGGCACCGTTTTGAGGTAGCCAGAAGGAGTCGGCGAGAATCACTAGTGATTCTCGTCGAATCGGCGAGAATCACTTGGTGATTCTCGTCGAATTTTCCTTGGACGAATTTTCGTCTTCCACCCTGGAGCTGCTCCTTGATCCATCCATGCTCCTTGTCTTCTCTTGCATATGAACGGCCCTGTACTTGAAAGTAAGTGCACTCCAATAGAGAGAGTACACGTAGGCCAACACACTGATCTGCTCAACGAGGGATTACGTCGTGCAGACCCGCGTATATTGACCTACTGCACCCTGACATTGGTGTGCACTTAGCGTGGAGGAGCTGCAAGTACAACTTAAGATGTTTCATCAAATACATTGTGAATTCATCTTAGCTTGACAGGTGGCTTCCTCAAATCTAGGTAATCGTGGATACAATACCCAACAAATTCCCTGCACTTCTCAGGACTCGAGTCAACCCTCTTGAGTCAAAAAAACACACACGAGGGGCCTAGAGCGATTCGGGACGTTACAAATCCTATAAACAAATAAAAGATTTCGTCCCCGAAATCAGGCTTAGGCTGTGGGGAGAAAAGCATAACATGAAATATAACATATGCTTTTTAAATAAAATTACCTTGAGCAAACAACTCCGGGTAGCGTTGCTGCATCAAATCCAATGGCTCCCATGTGTACTCCTCCTTCCCATGGTTGGACCATAGTACCTTCACCAAGGGAACACTTTTGCGGCGCAATGTTCTTGTCTCGCTGTCAACAATCCACACCGGCTCTAGTCGCACAGACCTATCTGACGCCACCGCACCATCAGTAGTGGGAATATGTTTGTCGGGCCGCAACAGTGCTTTTCGAAGCGACGACACATGGAACACGTCGTGGAGATTCTCTAGTTCTGGTGGTAACTCCAATCGATAGGCCAACTGGCCAATCCTTTCTAGTATAGTATAAGGCCCAACATACCTTAGGCTGAGCTTTTTCACCTCACGCACCCGCGACACTCCATGTATCGGCCGAATCTTGAGCAACACTTTATCACCCACTTGGAACTCCACCATTCAGTGCTTTGCATTATAATACTTCGCCTGCCGACTTTGAACCTCCAACATGCGATCCCGTACCAATCTGACCGCCGCATCAGTCTCATCTATATTTTCATTTCCCAATGCCTTTGGTCTTCATCCTGCACCCAAGACAAGGGAGTCCTGCACCTTCTTCCGTAAAGGGCTTCATGGGGAGCCATACCGATGCTCGCCTGATGGCTATTATTGTAGGAGAATTCCACCAGTGGTATAAGTCTTTCCCACGGTTCTCCTCTATCCAGTACACACAACCTCAATAAATCCTCCAGTGTTCTGATGGTCCGCTCAGACTGCCCGTCCGTCTGAGGTTGAAATGATGTACTAAAGGTTAGGCGCGAGCCCAAATACGCATGTACCGCCTTCCACTCCTTGGATGTGTTGGGTACATTGGAAAATTTGTACCTGATTTGAAGAAGCCTCACCCTACTCAATGATATGCATCAATGTGTATTTGATGTGTTTTGAGTTTAAATGTGCAGGTTAAGTAATTGCAGGAAATGCAGAAAAATTTCTAAGTCCATGTGTCGACACCTAGAGAAGCAGTGTCGACACTTATTAAGGATTGTGTCGACACTGGAGGAAAGCTGTGTCGACACTTGGAGTAGATAGCGTCGACACTTGGAAAGGCTGTGTCGACACCAGAATCAACTGTGTCGACACCAGAAGGAATGTGTCGACACAAAGTGAAGCAAAGTCGACATCAACTGTGTCGACACCAAAAGGCAGTGTCGACACACAGGAATACTTAGTCGACATCAATTGTGTCGACACCAAGAGGAAGTGTCGACACACAGAAGACTTTGTCGACATCAACTGTGTCGACACACAGGACTTGTGTCGACACACAGGAAGTTTCAACAAAGTTAAAGAAAAAAAGGCTTGTGTCGACACACAAAATCAGTGTCGACACATTCTAAAGAAGTAGTGTCGAGAAGCTGTTACAACAACAAAAGGAATTGTGTCGACACCACCAAGGCATGTGTCGACACTTATTCCACTTGTGTCGACACTTAGTCTAATTGTGTCGACACATAATGAAGATTAATCTCGACACTTTCAGACAGAGACAGTGATTTCAGGAAGTGACTGAATGACTTGACAGCTATCATTTCTAACCGGTCAACTACAACTGTCAGAGCTGTCAGAAGGTTGTTAGAAACTGGATTAGCCGGTTACCATGGAGGAAGACTATATAAAGGCTTTCTCCTTCAACAGAAAGTGATGATCAATCATTGAAGAATACAGATTCTGAGCAATACAGATAGAAGTAATTATACAGAAGATTTTCGATAGAAGATATAGAAGACGTTGGAGAGAGAGAGCTCCATCTAAGAAAAGTAGTTGCTGAACCAGGCTGCCAAGAAAGATTCAGATTAAGATCTGAATCTTAAGTCAGAAGCTGATTGAAGATCAAATTCACAGGAGATTCAATCCTACTGAGTTCAGATTCAAGAAGCTTTGAAGAAAGCTAAGAGAGGTTGATCTCTGCCATCAAGTTCTTCCAAGAACTCATCAAGAAGCCATCCATCCCTTCTCTCTTTGTCAGGGTGGTGGTTATTTACTTTGTGTAATTAATTTTTCTGTAGGATCTTTATAGATCTGAGATTGTAAGCATATTATATAAAGGCTGAGTGTAGGAGAATATTTTCTCTGAGTGGTAGGGCTGTGAGCCTAAGGTGTAGGAGATTGTGATCTCTGAGTGTAGGCCTTGTTGAAGGCTGAGGTAGGGCATTTGGCCTGAGTTGTAGGAGTGTGGATACACTCTGAGTTGTAAGAACCTGTTTGGGGTTCTGAGCTGTAAGATCTTGAAAGAGCAACTAGATCTGATATACTCTAGAGGGGGGGTGAATTGAGTATATGGTGCTTTAAAAACTTTTACAAACTTTTACAACAATTGTTGTAATATGTGTGTGCAGGGAAGCAGAAATAAATCTAATCACAGCACTAAGCTATGCAAAAACTAAGCACAGAAAAATCAAGGCCAGAAACAAAAAGAAAGCAAGCCAAAACCAGATGACACAAGGGAATATAGTGGTTCCCCAAACTTGGGTACATCCACTCTTCTACTACCCTAGGTAGGAATCCACTACAGGATGAGTTGATCAGGTGTCCTGGGCACCAATGAGCTTTTGATAAGGTACTCAAAAACCAAAGCAAATTTTTTGATCAGGTGTCTTGCCACCAATGAGCTTTTGAGAAGGTGCTCAAAAACCAGGTTCAAACTTTTGAAGGGAGTTTGAAAAACCCTTTACAGAGTGGGGGTGAGAGAGTGATGACAGTCTTCTCTTTCTCAAACAACTGAGAAGACTATGTGGATTGATGTCAAAGCTCCCCCTGAATCCTTGAAATCTTCAGGAAGAAAAGCTTTGCTGTGGGTGATAGGCCTTCAAAGGTTGAACTCCAGCAATGGATGATTTCAGCAATAGCTGAAATGTTGAATGTCTGGAGTCAGGAAATATGTTGGCCTTGAACACTTTGAAAACTACAGAGATCTGAAGATTTGAGAAAACTTGATCTCCTTGGATGAGTGTTCTTCAGAATTCTTTTTGACAGAAGATTTTTGAGGTTTTTTTTTTTGTAATCTGTATTGTGTGTACTCTGTTATGAGAGATTCAAAAATCCTGTCTTTTATTCTCTGGTACAGAATAGAATATTATTCTCTGTCAAGGATAGTCGTTGGTCTGCATTTATTGCATCCTTAATTGCATAATCTCTTCAAGAGAAAAGTTCACAGAAACATTCCTTGAAAAATCCCTTGAAACTTGGTCCAGAATTGAATGAAAATGGCTAGCAAATCTCTGAATTAATTGCAGAATAACTCCTAACTGATTTGAATTTGAATTCTGGAAGTTATCTGAAATCGTCGAACTGAGCTCTGCTATCGTCGAGATGAGCTCAGCGATCTGGAAACACACAGCAGCAAGATAATCGTCGATCTGAGCTCAAAGATCGTCGAACTGAGCTCAGAGATAAAGATCCAAGGCAGAGTCAAAATCATCGAACTGAGCTCACCGATCGTCGAACTGAGTTCGACGATATTATGAAGTTGAGCTCAGCGATCGTCGAATGGAGTTCGACGATCAGTCGAAGTTAAGCTAGACGATCGTCGACCGGAGTTCGACGAACCGTCGTACTGAGCTCGACGATATGACTTAGTCTCCAGACAGAAAAACTTGGTCTTCAGGGCAGCCTCCAAACCTAGACTTCTAACCCTTAGACTCAATTCTAATTGACCTATTAAGCTATACAGAAGGTTAAGCAAAGGTTCCTAAAGACATAGTGATCCAGACCCAAATTAGTAATAGGGTGTTCCAACAATCTCCCCCTATTTAGGTTAGGATTACTATTTACAGACTTTGGAAAATTCAAATAACAACATACAATCAGTAAAACATGAAAACAACAGCTAGACATTGCAGAAACATCACAGATATATATATATATATGGCATCCAAGTAATCAGAAATTCAGAGACTGTCACCTTACAATATCACTTCTTCTCTTTGCCTTTAACCATTTTGACTTCTCTGTTAGGGTTTAGGGCTTCTTTGTTGGACCTGGTGTCATCTGCTGCACCCAAATAGGTTTGCTTTGTAGGCCTGGGAACCACAGCAGCAGGATGTAATTCCATATATCTGTTAGCATCAAAGAATTTACTGGAAGCATATCTTTCTAGTTCTTTCTGTCTTTGCTCAGACATTGTAGAAATGTTGGAAGTATCCAATCCTTGATCTCTGGCCTTCTTAATCTGATCTAGTGCAGCCAATTCTTTTAACCTGGCAGTCCAAGCAGCTGGGTTATTTTCAGGGTCCTCAAAAGGTACAGGTGGCTCATACCTGTTGGAAGGATTGTCTTGAGGAGGCCTGACAGACACATTCTCTTTCAGCTTGTAGGGGAAAGGACTTGATGATGTATCAGATGAAACATGTCCTCCCCTAGAATATGGGTGCTGCCTGGAGTACCCTTTAGAATAAACTTGAAAATCTCTCTGATTACCCCTGTATCCTCCTCTCCTAGAATATGAACCCCTAGACTGGCTTTCCCTTTGGTAGGATCTGGCATGGGGTTGATAGGGAGCCTGGCTTTTAGCTGGGGCTTGACTTGTAGAGCTTCCACCTGCACCTGCATCAGGAGGAGGTGGTGGAGGAGGATGAGGGTGCTGGAATTGGGAAGAGCCCTTCTCAAATTTTCTCTTCTTCTTCATGGCTTTCAGCTGGTTTTTGGAATATTGCATCCAATGTTCAGTGATAGGGCAATTATGAAGGATGTAATAAGGAATATCATTATTATCCTTGACTTTTACAGGAGGAACCCTTTTCATTGCCTTGCTCCTTGCCTTCCTTTTCCTTGCAATAGTAGCAGAAGAATCATCAGAGTCTGTTTTGAACTCATCAGATTCAGAACTCTGGTCATCATATAGAGCATCAATTTTCTTCATCAAGTCTTTCTTCAGTTGAACAGCAGCAGATGAGGCAGAGGGTGAGATAGCAGCAGCAGGGACAGCAGCAGATGGAGCAGTAGATGGAGAGGGTGCAACAGAAGCAAATACAGCAGCAGCAGCAGATACTGGACTGGTGACAGCAGCAGTAACAGTCTCACTCTCAACATCAGATCCACTAACAACCATAGAAGCTGGAGAGGTGATAGCAGCAACAACTTCATTGATAACAGCAGTAACATCATCAAAATCAGCAGCAGGCTCAATTTCAGTGGCCTCTGACATAGGAAAATCCTTGGATATTTGCTCAGCAGAATCAGTTGGAACTTCAGCAGCAATATGAACAATCTCAGCAGCAGCAGCATCTTCAGTAGAAGCAATCACTGAATGTACAAAAGAGGAGATAATGCTGGGGTCACAACAAGAGAAAGGCACCAATGCCTTGGATAAGTCTTCTGGGGGCTGGACAACATTACTCTCTGGCAAACAGCTGAGGAAGGCAGTATCAAAAGCAAATAGCAAAGACCTTAGGTCAATTGCAAGAACTGCAGAAGGAGGCTCAGCAGCAGCAGCAACAAGGGGAGCAGTAGAAGAAGTAGAAACAGCAGTAGCAGCAACAACAAGAAGGCTTTCTTCATGTGGCATCTCCCCCTGCCTAGATGTAGAGATAGCTGGATCAAGGCACACTGCTGTGGGTGCTGCCTGGGGGAAGAGGGAGGAGAGCCTGGCAGATAGAGCTGCCACTGACTGGTGTAGAGGAGCTAAGGAGGTCTCTAACAGGAGAGAGAGCCTGGGGGCAATCAGCTCATACAGCCTGTCAGCTAGGGCTGAGAGGTCTACTTGCTCAACAGCTAGAGCAGAGGTAGATGGAATGGAAACAGCTGGGGATGCTGGAAGGGAAGGGCTGGAGAAGTGTGGAATGGAGGGCTCAGGTGTGGGCAGGGTGGATATGGAGGATAAGGGGATGGAGATGGATGGGGTGAATGTTGGTTGGTCAATGATGTGGTGGAGGAGATCTTGTAATGAAGTAGAGGAGGAGGGTAACTCTGGAGGAGAGGATGGGGAATCATCCATATAGGAGTCATCCAGGAGAGTGAAGGATGGAATGGATGGAGAAGAGGTGACATCTGGTGGAGGGTATGAGAACAGAGGGTGGAAGTGGTCTACTGGTGGAGGCAGAATGGGTTCTGGAGATGGAGTTGATGTTGGAGATGGGCTAGAGATGGTAATGGTGGATGGAGCTGGAATGGTGGATGGTAGAGGAAGGGTTGGAAGTGGAGGAGGAGAAGAGGCAGCAACAGCAGCAGCCAGGTCATCTGCAGGGGCAGAGACCTGTGGGAGAGTGACTCCTTGAGTCCTTGTGCCTGAAGGAGCACTTGAGGAGGGCCTGCCAGGCTTGCTGATCTGCCTGTCCCACTTGCCAAAGAGGGCACAGGTGAGTCTCTTGGAGGCATTTATGTGAACTCCATAGGAGACCAGCAAGGCAGGGCACCTGGTCTGCAGGAAAACTCCAAGAATCCTTCCAAAATTAACAAAACTTTTGTTTATTTTCTTCTTGATTAGGTCAAAGAAGACCTCTCCCCAGTTCAAACTTTTCTTATCCACAAGAGCTCCCATGAGACAGAGCTGATGTCTGGATATAGTATCATGAGCAGAGTGCTTTGCCAGCAGCACTTTCCCTACTACATCTGCCAGGAACCTGTATTCAACAGACAGATTCCTCTTGAATAGCTTGCTAGGGTTTCCCTCTGGATGACCCATCCTGGCAAGCAGGTCAGAAAACTCCTATCCAGATAACTCAGCAGATTCTTCTCCATTTCTCAGTCCAAAAACCTCTGTTAAAATGGTGGGGGTCAAGGGTACCTGAGTTCCAGCAATGGACCCAATTATTATAGAGTTGTCTTGATTATGAGCTGTATAGACCAACTCCTTTATCTCATCTGAAGCTAGCTTGATCCTGGTGGTCATGAGGGCAGACAGATTTTGATCCTTGAATAAACCCAGTATATCTTGGAAAATCTGGTCAGTGGTGCTGAATGATTCTATGTCAATGTCAAACCCGGCGTCGAACTTCATTGCAGCATGAACAGCAACAGACATAGCCATTGTACCTGCAAAAACTCAACAAACAAAACGACCAAGCGTAGAACTGTTTGGAGGGAAGAAAATTCTTGCAGAGAAATTGAAAGCGCAAGAGAGAACGACGGCGAAAAATGAGTTTTATATTAGGGTTCGACGCAGAATTGGAAAGATCGTTGAGCTCAGTTCGACGATCGAGGCTTCTAAAGGAATCTGAAGAGTTTTCAACATCGTCGATCTCCGTTCGACGATCTTGGAGAGCGTCGAGCTCCGTTCGACGATCGTTCAGAGAACAAAATCGTCGAGCGTCGTTCGACGATCGTTGACCGGAAGAGATAGTTCATACTATCTGAGAGGCGCTGAACTCAGTTCGACGATTTTGGAAATCGTCGATCTCCATTCGACGATCTTAGGGGAAATCGTTGAGCGCAGTTCAGAGATCAGAAAAATTCTAGACACTAAGAAAAATCAGAATTTTTGCCTAGTCTTGGTCAATTTTTAGCTTTCAAAATTTTGGAAATTATTTAAGACTTCCTCCATCTAACATTCCTAACTGATTTAGGAAGAAGGTGTGTTTCTTTTCATCCAAGGGCTTGGTGAAAATGTCTCCCCTTTGCAAATCAGTTGGGATATATTGTAATTCAATTTTATTCTTTTCAACATTATCCCTTAAGAAATGATGCCTAATCTCTATGTGTTTTGTCCTACTATGGAGGACTGGATTTTGAGCTATTGAAATAGCACTTGTGTTATCACAAAAGATTTTAGACTTCTCTAAGTTGTAACCATAGTCTAGGAGTTGATTTTGGATCCACAATATTTGTGAACAACAACTGCCTGCAGCCATATATTCAGCTTCAGCAATTGAAGTTGACACAGATGTTTGTTTCTTACAAAACCAAGAGACAAGTCTGTCACCAAGGAACTGACAAGTTCCACTTGTGCTTTTTCTGTCAATTCTGCATCCAGCATAATCAGCATCAGAGAATCCATTTAACTCAAATGCTGAATATTTTGGATACCAGAGACCTAGATTTGGACAACTTTTAACATACCTGAGAATCCTCTTTACTAATGTTAGGTGTGACTCTCTAGGGCTAACTTGGAACCTAGCACATATACATGTAGCAAACATTATATCTGGTCTACTAGCTGTAAGATACAGTAAAGAGCCAATCATTGCTCTATATGTTGTCTGATCAACAGGTTTCCCATGTTCATCAGCATCTAATACAACATTGGTAGGCATGGGTGTTTTCATACAAGATGCCTCAGACATACCAAATTTCTTAACCAGTTCATTTGCATATTTGGTTTGAGAAATAAAGATGCCTTCAGCATGTTGTTTGACTTGCAATCCTAGGAAGAAGGATAGCTCACCCATGCTACTCATCTCAAATTTAGAATGCATTAGGTTAGAAAACCTTCTGCACAATTTGGAGTCAGTAGAACCAAAAATGATATCGTCTACATAAATTTGTACTAGTAGGGTATGGGACTTATGGGTTCTAATAAAAAGAGTTTGGTCTACTCTACCCCTTATAAAACCATTTTCCAAGAGAAAGCATGCTAAGGTCTCATACCATGCTCTGGGAGCTTGCTTGAGACCATATAATGCTTTATTTAATCTAAAAACATAATCAGGATAAGTTGGAGAGATAAAACCTGGAGGTTGTCTGACATAGACTTCCTCTTTGATGTCTCCATTTAAGAAGGCACTTTTGACATCCATCTGATAGACTTTGAAGCCTTTGTGAGCTGCATAAGCTAGAAAAATCCTGATGGCTTCTAATCTTGCAACAGGTGCAAAAGTCTGGTCGTAGTCGATTCCATCTTCTTGAGAGTATCCCTGGGCAACTAGCCTTGCCTTGTTTCTTATAATTACTCCTTGATCATCCAGTTTGTTTCTAAATACCCACTTTGTTCCAACAATGGAATGATCCTTAGACTTTGGCACTAGTTCCCATACTTTGTTCCTCTCAAATTGATGCAACTCCTCTTGCATTGCAATGATCCAGTGTGGATCTTGCTCTGCATCTTGAATGGACTGAGGTTCAATTTGAGATAGGAAGCAGGTGTGCAACAGGTTTTGGTTGACCTGATTTCTGGTTTGCACACCAGCTGAGATTTCTCCAATTATTTGGGAAATTGGATGGTCTCTTGATGTTACTAAATCAACAGGGGGTGTTGATTGTTCACCAACCTGTGTTGTTGTTTCCTCTTGTGGTACAACAACTGGCTCTTCAGGTTGTGCTTCAATATGTTGAGCATTCCCTTCATCTTCACTGCTTTCATCCTCTTGAGTAACCTGTAACCTGTTCAAGTCTTCAACTAGAGAATGTTCCTGCAAAGGTTCTATGGTAGAAGAAATCTTCTCCTTGAAAGACATGTTAGTTTCATCAAATGAGATGTGAACAGATTCCTCAATTTTCAAAGATGATTTATTATAGACCCTATAAGCCTTGCTGATCATGGAGTATCCCAGAAACACTCTTTCATCAGCTTTGGCTTGAAATTTTGCTAGATATTTCTTGTCATTATTATGAATGTAGCAAATACAACCAAAGACTCTAAAATAGTCAACTTTAGGTTTCTTCCCTTTGAGTAATTAATAGGGAGTCTTTCACTTTAGTTTATGTATCAGACTTCTGTTCAACACATAGTTGGAGGTGTTCACTGCCTCTGCCCAAAAGGATAGAGGTAGATGAGCATCTGACAACAATGTGGTGGCAGATTCAATAAGGGTTCTATTTTTCCTTTCAGCTATCCCATTTTGTTGAGGAGTTCTAGGAGCTGAGAAAGTATGCCCGATCCCTTCACTCTGACAGAACTCTTGCATAAGAAGAGAATCAAACTCTGTCCCATGATCACTTCTGATCAGGGCAATGTGAGTATTAAACTCAATCTGTATGCATTTGAGAAACTCTGTCAGACACTTGAAGTTATCAGACTTCTTCCTTAGAAAGAACACCTAAGTGAATCTAGAGAAGTCATCTACAATTACTAAAGTGTAGGATTTCCCTCCTAGGCTTTGTACTGTGATGGGTCCAAAACGATCCATGTGTAACAGATACAATATTCTAGGTGAATCACTCTTATTAAGTGACTTAAAGCTGTTTTTAGTTTGCTTGCCTAATTGACAAGCCCTGCAGAGTCCTTCCTTCTTGTAGGGATCTGAAGGTAGTCCTCTAACAAGGTTGTCCTTGGATAGCCTAGCAATAGTTCTAAGGTTTAGGTGTCCTAGTCTCTTATGCCATAAAACATTTGGTCTATAGACTGAATTAAACAAGCAGATATCTACATTGGTTGAAAGAAAGTCTACTAAGTAGATGTTACCTTTCCTTTTACCTGTCAACACAGTTGTGTTGTCCTCTGACTTGATTTTGCATAAGGTTTTACTGAAGGTCACCTGGTAGCCTTCATCACACAGCTGACTGATGCTGATTAGGTTGTGCTTCAGTCCTTCTACATAAGCTACCTTCTTGAAGGTTACTGAACCAATCTGGACTGCACCATATCCTTTAGTTTGTCCAAAGTTGGAATCACCAAAGATAACTTTGGGTCCAAGCTTGGCTCTAAAGGAAGTGAGGTTGTCCTTATTCCCTGTCATGTGCTTAGAGCACCCACTATCCAAATACCATTGCTGGTTAGATGTTGGATAGGTCTTCACCTGCACATAAGACAATTCATTTGTTTTTGACCCAGTTTACCTTGTGCCTAGGTTGATAACCTCTAAATTCTGAAATGAAAGACATCCCAGGTTGACTCTTATATCCTTCAGGATGATATCTCCTTAGAGGTATAATCCATTCAGTATAAGGGTTAAAGGTTTGGGATGAAGGACCCTTAGGATTCAATTATGATTTGCCTTTGAAAAAGTTTCCAGAGCTCTGACCTCTGTTCGACGATCTTGGAGCTGCGTTCGACGATCTTGGGTCAGATCGTCGAGCTCCGTTCGACGGTCGACTATGGCTGAGGTCAGGTATATGAGGTCGTCGACCTGCGTTCGACGACTTTGGCTGAGAGCGTCGATCTGCATTCGACGATTTTGGCTGAGATCGTCGAGCTGCGTTCGGCGATCGTCGATCTCCATTCGGCGATCGTCGATCTACGTTCGATAATTTCTGCTGGGACTTAGTTTTTTGAGGCAGATCAGAATTTTTCCTAGCAACCTCTACAACTCCCTTTCCCTTGTCAGAAATAAACTTGATGAGAGTTGTTAGGACTATAGGTTGGCTGGATGAAGCACCCAAGCCCAGTGTACTGTTGAATCTAGAGTTCACTGTGCTTGTGATGTCCATCAGCTTGATGCTTCTCCCATTAAGGGATTCTTCAAGCTTCTTGGCCTCAGAGAGCTCACTTTTCAGTGAAGCTATCTGTTCCCTACAGTTCTCCAACTCTTGAGAGAGTTTGAGGTTTTCTGACTTTAAAACATTGTGTTCAGATAATTGATTTCTGAGAGAGATAATCTCTTTCTCAGACTTTAGTAGGTCTAAACACAGTGCTTTAAATTCAGATTTAAAATCTTCTGAAGTAAAATCAAAAGAACTAATTACCTGATCTTCTTCAGGTTGAGTCTCTGAGTCTGACTCTGACTCCTCTTCCTCTGAATTGTGTTGTGAGGCATTGATTGCCATCATGCAGAACTCCTTTTCTTCTACATCATCCTCATCATCACTGGAGCTGGAAGAGGCTTCTGACTCCTCTTCTGTCTCACTCCAGGATTCAGCAACAAACCCTTTTCTTGTATGCTTATTTTTGCTTGAAGAAGGTTTGCTATTGCCATTTCTTTTGGAGTCTTTCTCCTTCCTTCTTTCTTTCCTGTCCCTTCTGTCCTTGTTCTTGTTCTCTGGGCAGTCAGGAATTATGTGCCCGGGTTTCCTGCAACCAAAGCAAATGATGTCTTTATTATTATCAATGGACTTGTCATACCTTGGCTTATCCTGCTCCTTGTATGATCTTCTTCTGAAGTCCTTTCTGGCCATCTTGTAGAATCTTTTGGCCAGCAAGCTGAGTAGTTCATCATTGCCTGTGACTTTATCTTCAGGCAGATCCTCAGTTGACTTGAATGCTATGGTCTTCTATTTCCTTGTGGCTGGTGAAGCAGCCTTCTGTTCTTCCTCTCTGTTCTTGATGAGTAGCTCATAAGATTTGAGCTTACCCAACAATGCTTCAGTGGTGATCTCATTCAGACTTCTGGCATCCTTAATTGGCCAGATTCTTGAATCCCAAGTGCTGGGGAAGCACATTAGGATCTTGTCATTAAGTTCTGTCAGAGAGATCTCCTTGTCCAATGTCCTTAGTTCACTGACAATTAGACTCAGTCTGTTATACATGTCACCCACTGACTCAGTCTCTCCCTTCTTAAAGTTCTCATACTGAGAGATGAGATGGGATCTTCTGTCCTTTCTTTCATCAGCTGAGCCTGAGACTATTTCTGAGAGCTTGTCCCAAATTTCCTTGGCTGAATTACAATCAGCTACCTTTTGAAATATGTCATCTGACATTGTCTGGGCTAGAATATTCATCGCCTTGGCATCAGCTACTTTCCATTTTTTGATGTCAGCATCTGTTCCTGATGGAGGTGGAACAACATTTGTACTTGTATTCTCTGGGGGTCTTGGACACACTGTCAAAACAGAATTAAAAATATCTTCGTCAATAGAATTCATGTAAAGTCTAATCCTTGCCTTCCAAAGTGCAAACTTGGAAAGATTGCACACTGGAGGTCTGGTGCTAGCATAATCTTTGTTTTGGGCCATGATTTGTGCAAACAAAATCTAATAATAAAATACCAAAGAAACACAGATCTAGTTTGGGATCTTGGGGTTCTGGTGTTAGCCTGTACAACCAATCAGGTATGGTATGTTTAACCAACCTGGCTTTGATACCAATTGAAAGAGCAACTAGATCTGATATACTCTAGAGGGGGGGGGGTGAATAGAGTATATGGTGCTTTAAAAACTTTTACAAACTTTTACAACAATTGTTGTAATATGTGTGTGCAGGGAAGCAGAAATAAATCTAATCACAGTACTAAGCTATGCAAAAACTAAGCACAGAAAAATCAAGGCCAGAAACAAAAAGAAAGCAAGCCAAAACCAGATGACACAAGGGAATATAGTGGTTCCCCAAACTTGGGTACATCCACTCTTCTACCACCCTAGGTAGGAATCCACTGCAGGATGAGTTGATCAGGTGTCCTGGGCACCAATGAGCTTTTGATAAGGTACTCAAAAACCAAAGCAGATTTTTTGATCAGGTGTCTTGCCACCAATGAGCTTTTGATAAGGTGCTCAAAAACCAGGTTCAAACTTTTGAAGGGAGTTTGAAAAACCCTTTACAGAGTGGGGGTGAGAGAGTGATGGCAATCTTCTCTTTCTCAAACAACTGAGAAGACTATGTGGATTGATGTCAAAGCTCCCCCTGAATCCTTGAAATCTTCAGGAAGAAAAGCTTTGTTGAGGGTGATAGGCCTTCAAAGGTTGAACTCCAGCAATGGATGATTTCAGCAATAGCTGAAATGTTGAATGTCTGGAGTCAGGAAATATGTTGGCCTTGAACACTTTGAAAACTACAGAGATCTGAAGATTTGAGAAAACTTGATCTCCTTGGATGAGTGTTCTTCAGAATTCTTTTTGACAGAAGATTTTTGAGGTTTTTTTTTGTAATCTGTATTGTGTGTACTCTGTTATGAGAGATTCAAAAATCCTGTCTTTTATTCTCTGGTACAGAATAGAATATTATTCTCTGTCAAGGATAGCCGTTGGTCTGCATTTATTGCATCCTTAATTGCATAATCTCTTCAAGAGAAAAGTCCACAAAAACATTCCTTGAAAAATCCCTTGAAACTTGGTCCAGAATTGAATGAAAACGGCTAGCAAATCTCTGAATTAATTGCAGAATAACTCCTAACTGATTTGAATTTGAATTCTGGAAGTTATCTGAAATCGTCGAACTGAGCTCTGCTATCGTCGAGCTGAGCTCAGCGATCTGGAAACACACAGCAGCAAGATAATCGTCGATCTGAGCTCAAAGATCGTCGAACTGAGCTCAGAGATAAAGATCCAAGGCAGAGTCAAAATCGTCGAACTGAGCTCACCGATCGTCGAACTGAGTTCGACGATATTATGAAGTTGAGCTCAGCGATCGTCGAATGGAGTTCGACGATCTGTCGAAGTTGAGCTAGACGATCGTCGACCGGAGTTCGACGAACCGTCGTGCTGAGCTCGACGATATGACTTAGTCTCCAGACAGAAAAACTTGGTCTTCAGGGCAGCCTCCAAACCTAGACTTCTAACCCTTAGACTCAATTCTAATTGACCTATTAAGCTATACAGAAGGTCAAGCAAAGGTTCCTAGAGACATAGTGATCCTGACCCAAATTAGTAATAGGGTGTTCCAACAGATCTGAGGATCTGAGGTGAAGTGCAGAAGTTAGGCCGAATCTAGTACACTGCTTGATAGGCGAAGGGGGAAAGTGGATGTACCCAAACCTTGGGGAATCACAATAAAATCTGTGTGAAATCTGTGTTGTGATATTTCTGTGAATGTTTCTGTGTTAGCTGTAGAATTTGCAATTGCTGCTTAAATTATAGGACAGATTTTCTGCCTTAACAGTAAAAGAAAAAATACACCTATTCACCCCCCTCTAGGTGGTTAGGCACTAATTCTTTCAGGATGTAAACCGGCCATCCCGATCCAAAACAATTGTCTTGGGCACGCCATGATACCGTACGAATTGCTCCACAAAAAGCCGTACCAAAAGATCCACGTGTTCTTCCTTCTTCATTGGAATGAACCGGGCCACCTTTGTCAGTCGATCAATAATAACCCACACTGAATCATTCCCGGAGCGGGAGCGAGGTAGCCCATGGACAAAGTCCATGGAGATATCCTCGAACTTCCATTCGGGGATGGGCAACGACTGCAACAAACCACCGGGACTCCTGCATTCAGCCTTCACCCTTTGACAAGCTTCGTAATGTGTAACATAGTAACAAACATCCTTCTTCATTCCTGACCAGCACATGGTCTTCCGTAAGCCGACATACATCTTGGCAATACCCTGGTGTACAGAATATTGAGAGGAATGTGCCTCTCTCAAGATATCCTCCCGGATTTTTCCGCCCTTGGGAATAAAGAGCCGACCACGAAAATAAACGAGGCCGTCTTTTAGTGTGTACTCATCTGTGGTCCCATCTTCAATTGCCTTGATTGTCGGGGCCAAGGCCGCATCCATTCCTTGCTCCACCCAAGTCCGGTCCTAGATATCACAAACTATGCTCATGTTGGCCAAATACTCCGTATACTCTGCCGAAGGAGCCTTGAATATTAGAGTAATTTCCATCTCCTCAATCATCCGAGCCAACTCCATACTCATCAACCGAGACTCTGGGCTAGAGCCTGGCACTTTTCTACTCAATGCATCGGCTACCGAGTTCGCTTTCCCAGGGTGGTAGTTCATAGTGAACTCATAGTCGCATAGAAATTCCAACCACCGCCGTTGTCTCAGGTTCAACTCCTTCTGAGTGTGGACATACTTCGAGTTTTTGTGATCGGAAAAGATCTCGCAGTGGACGTCATATAGATAATGCC
Organism: Platanthera guangdongensis; assembly: GCA_039583875.1. Taxonomy (NCBI): domain Eukaryota; kingdom Viridiplantae; phylum Streptophyta; class Magnoliopsida; order Asparagales; family Orchidaceae; genus Platanthera; species Platanthera guangdongensis. The sequence continues at coordinate 83,390,717 of CM077164.1, read as the reverse complement.
TCCAAACCTTCAAAGCGAAAACCACTGCTCCCAACTCCAAATCATGAACCGGGTAATTGATTTCATGTTTCTTTAACTGTCTTGAAGCATAAGCGATTACGTGCCCGTGTTGCATCAATACCGCTCCCATCCCTTGATATAACGCGTCCGTGTAAACCTGAAATCCTTCCTTCCCCGACGGAAGTGCAAGGATGGGGGCAGAGGTAAGCCTATCCTTCAGCTCTTGAAATGCCGCTTCACACTGTGGTATCCACTCAAATGGCACACCCTTCTTCGTCAAGGAGGTAAGAGGAAGGGCAATCTTGGAAAATCCTTTCACGAACTTGCGGTAGTACCCAGCAAGTCCAAGAAAGCTTCGTATATCGGCCGCCGACTTCAAGGGCGATCACTCCTTCACGGCTCGCACCTTTGTTGGATCCACTGCTAATCCTGACCCACTGATCACATGCCCCAAGAAAGCAACCTCCTTAAGCCAGAATTCACACTTGCTAAACTTGGCGTACAAGGAGTGCTCCTTCAATTTCTTCAACACCAAGGTTAGATGCTCGACATTCTCCTCCTCTGTCTTTGAGTAGACCAAGATGTCGTCGATAAAAACAATGACGAAGATGTCCAAATACGGTTCGAACACCTTGTTCATCAGGCTCATGAAGGCCGAAGTGGCATTTGTGAGCCCAAACGGCATTACCGTGAACTCATACAAACCATATCTTGAACTGAAGGCCGTTTTCTGGATGTCCCCTTCTTGTATCCTCAACTGATAGTATCCAGAGCTCAAATCCAGTTTAGAAAACCAATGTGCTCCCACTAGTTGATCGAACAACTCGTCGATCGGAGGTAGCGGATAAGTGTTCCACACCGTCAACCGATTGAGTTCCCGATAATCTATGCACAAATGCAGGGTTCCATCCTTCTTCTTCACGAACAGCACAGGTGCTCCCCAGGGTGATGAACTGGGGCGAACGAATCCTGACTCCACCAGTTCTTGCAATTGAACTCTAAACTCCGCGAGTTCTTTCGGGGCCATTCTATACGGAGCCTTGGATACAGGCTTGGCACCTGGTACTAGATTAATCTTGAAGTCCACCTCTCTATGCGGAGGTAATCCTGGTAGCTTCTCAGGAAATACCTCGGGAAAATCCCGCACTACCCGTACATCCTTTAATTCCAATGCTTCTTCCTTCAACTCGAACCATATCATGAAGACCTCTGATAACTTCACAAAAAGAAGTTATCTTCATCCCTATTTTAACCATTTTTAGCCATGTTATGTGATATTTATACATGAAAAGTAGATAAAAATCCAATTGCTGCATGATTTGGAGTCAAAATGTTTGTACTCTCATTGTTTATATGTTTTTATAATAGGATTCGGGGAGAATTTAAGTCAAGGATTGAAGGCTAAGTATTGTGAAAAATCTGGGAAATATGTTGCAACATATTCTCAACAAATCTGGCAGGTCAAATTGGGTAGAAATACAGAACCAGAAATGTTGCAACATATTCGCAACATTTCTGACAGTTACTGGAAATTCAAATCTGAAATTACCAAGTTTTCAACAGTTACAACCTATTTTTAAGCAACCGTTCAGCATTTAAAAATGACTGGATGTGGGGCCCACTAGGAGGGAGGAAAGGAAAGTTTAAAAGAGGAAAATTTCAGCCATTAAAGGGGGATTCATTTCTATTCTTGGGCAGCCATTAGAGGAGAAAAAAAACTGCAGGGGGAAAAATTCGGGGAAGGAAGAACCAGTCCAGTCTTGGCATTCGGGCTGAGGGAAACACTTCCACATCACTGGAGAAGGGAAGATTCGCATTTCTTTCGAAATGTTTAGTAAGATCTCTTCAGTTTTGTGTTATTTTACCGCAGTCATGAACTAAAACTCTGTAGTCTTGCATGATGAGAGTAGTATGTGTATTTTGATGATGAACATCTTTGATTTTGAGTTTGTTTTGTGATTATCTTTATAGATCTTGTGATTTTTATGGTGAAATTGTTGGATCATGTCTTTTTATTACATTGTGTCGCGAGAATCGAGAGATGAGCGTCGTAACGTTAATTTAAGGGCTAGTTTATCGCAGTGCGAGAATCGAGAGATGAGCAGTGTGAATCATTAACCAAAATTTCTGTATTTTTACTGCGTTTCAAGAGTCGAGAGAGGAGAAACGTGCGTGCATCATAAGATCTCTTGAGTTTTGAAAAGTGAAAGAGATTTCCTTTTTATGCTAGCAAATTTGATTCTTGCACTTCATAATATTTTCGTTTTGCCTCAGTTAGAGATAACTAGGGTTGCGTAGATATTAAGACTCCTTGTATCGAGAGATAAAGGTTTCTTCTTTAAAAATCATCGCAAGATAATTCAAAGCTCAACCAAATGAAATATTTATTTTATCATCATCATGTTACACATATGAAATCAGAAATGCAAGGCTATTTTCTCTAATTGCTAAGAAATTACTTTAAGATCTAGTTAAATTAGTTTTAATATTTATCTAAAAGTTTTAATCTATTTTCAGAAAATCAATTAATCGTTTTACTTGGATTCATAGAAACGGTGTAGCTAGTAATTGTAAGCACTAAACACATCACTTCTCCGTGGGAACGATCTCACTCACTCTGTATTACTTGTACGACACGTATACTTGCGTTTTCAAGCTCTATTTTGCGCGTATCAAGTTTTTGGCGCCGTTGCCAGGGAGGTGCAACGGATTTAGTGTTTTTCTTCTTACAATATTAGTGAACCTTAGTACGTGGAGGGAAAGTTTTATTTTCACTTGTTAGTTTATTGTATTTGGGTTACCATCTTTGTCATCTGATAGTTTATGTACAGGTATCGATCAGTTGAATTAATTCCTCTAAATTCTGAAATCGAGCGAACTTGTAGACGTAATAGAAAATCAACTAGATTGAAAAATTCGAATCAACTCAACATGAATAATCAAAACAATGATGCTGACGTTCATCAAGAGGGACAGGACTTAGGAGGTCAAGTAGAGCATAACGGGCACCCAATGGAAAATAAGAGAACATGTTGTGACTATAATATGCCTTTTAGGGGAGGGGTACAATTTAGTATCGCTAGACCTGCTGTAGAGGCTAACAACTTTAAAATTGATTCCACGACGATGCAACTTGTCCAGAATAATAAGTTTAGTGGCCATAACCATGAAGACCCAAACTCTCATCTAAGAACGTTCATAGAAATCTGTGACACATTTAAAATTAATGGCGCATCTGAAGAAGCCATTAAATTGCGATTATTTCCTTTCTCTCTAGAAGGGAAAGCAAAAGATTGGTTGAACTCGTTGCCTAATGGGTCTATTACTACTTGTGCTATATTGGTTGAAAAATTTTTATCCAAATATTTCCCCCCATCCAAAACTGCTAAATTAATGAGAGATATTTCTACGTTCATGCAAGTGAATGGAGAAACCCTATATGATGCATGGGAACGTTTTAAGGAACTATTACGGAGATGCCCGCACCATGGATTGGCCGTCCACCAACAAGTATGGACCTTTTACAATGGCCTTCAGACATCTACGATGATCCAAGTAGATGGAGCTGCGGGAGGCTCTCTCATGAATAAATACCCGGAAGATGCATATGGAATCTTAGAAGATTTATCTTCTAACAACTATCATTTGATCGATCGGCAAAGACATACTCCCACTACGGCATGATTGTATCAAGTTGACCAATTAACGTCATTTGCAGCCGAAATGACATCCCAATTTAATACCATTAACAAAAGGTTAGATGCTTTGACGTTGAACCAAAATCAAATGAATCCTCAAGTCAATAGCATTATTACTCCATGGTTTCTTCTAACCCCACCTTAACAATTGAACAACTTGTAGGGGGTAATGAAGAAGTTAATTATTTAGGAGGGCATTATAAGCAAAATATAAACCCTTACCCAAACCATTATAATCCCGAATGGAGAAACCATCCTAACTTCTCTTGGAAGAACAACTCCGGTCCTACTCCACCACACTTATTTAATTCTAATTCTAATTCTAATGCTAATCCTCAACATCAAAATAATCATTCCAACCAAGCGGGACCATCAAGAAAGGTAACAGATGACTTCATCAGCGAATCAATGCAAAAGAATGAAGCCCTTTTCTCTAGTTTGGAAGGGTCAATGAGAATGATTGAATCGCAACTAGGACAAATCACCACCGCTTTAAGTATGCGACCGCAAGGCACACTCCCTACGGATACCACACCCAATCCCAAGGGAGAAAATCATCATTGTAAGGCCATTATATTACGAAGTGGGCGTGAGTTAATAGTTGGTCAAGACACTAATCCACGTGAACAAAATAAAAATCAAGACCAAGAAGAAGTCAAGGGTCCTAGTGAGCAAGTAACAATAGGAAGAAATGAGGGCGATAAGAGTGAGGAGGAAGGAGTAATAACAAGAAAAAATGATAAGGTAATAGAAGGAGAAAAAGAGGAAAGAAGGACAGAGAACCCACAACCTATCCACCACCACCTTTCCCCCAAAAACTAAAAAAGAGCAAATTGGATCAACAATTTCAGAAATTCTTAGAAATCTTTAAGAAGTTGCAAGTTAATATACCCTTTGCCGAAGCATTAGAACAGATGCCGAGTTACGTAAAGTTCATGAAAGACATATTAAATAAAAAACGGAAGTTTGGCGTGAACGAAACGGTAACCCTTACACATGAATGTAGTGCAATTCTCCAAAGGAGATTGCCACCAAAACTAAAGGACCCCGAAAGCTTCACGATTTCGTGTTCTATTGGACATCAATTCGAGGGAAAGGCTTTGTGCGATCTAGGGGCGAGCATAAATCTTATGCCACTTTCAATTTATAAGAAGTTAGGGTTGTGAGAGATTTCCAAAACATCGATTGCATTATAATTAGCAGATAAATCTCTAACCTTTCCAAAGGGGATTGTAGAAGACGTCTTAGTCAAGGTAGAAAAGTTTATTTTTCCGGCAGATTTTGTGGTATTAGACATGAAGGAAGACAAGGAAGTCCCCATTATAGTGGGTAGGCCTTTCTTAGCCACCGGAAAAACTTTGATTGATGTACACACGAGTGAGTTATCCATGAGGGTTAACGATGAACAAGTAACTTTTAATGTACTAAAAGCCATGAAATTTCCTCGTTTAGAAGAAGATGACATAGAGGAAGTTAAGAGTGTGACCCTTTATGATTACAACTTAAGTGAGAATCTAGAAGAAGATGAAGAGGAGGGGACGGATGAAGAGAAATCCCATTGTGAGAACGAAATTCAAGAATGCTTTGAAATAAGTGCACGTTCACCGACATTCACTCGTAAGCCGGAGATTTTAGATATGACAGATAAGACATGTGCAAATAAACCTTCCGTCATTAGTCCACCCACACTTGAGTTGAAACCATTACCTGAACATCTGGCCTACGCATATCTAGGAGACAATGATACATTACCAGTCATTGTCAACTCAAAATTATCACAAAATCAACATCAACAACTCATAGATTTACTGAAGCAATTTAAATTAGCCATAGGTTGGACCATCGCGGACATAAGAGGGATTAGTCCTTCGGTATGCATGCACAAGATCCTCCTAGAAGAATCTTATAAAGGTTCCATTGAACCTCAACGCCGTCTCAGTCCACCTATGAAAGAGGTCGTAAAGAAAGAAATAATAAAATGGTTAGATGCAGGGATAATATACCCAATCTCCGATAGTTCATGGGTCTCTCCGGTTCAATGTGTTCCGAAGAAAGGAGGGATGACCGTAATAAAAAATGATAAGAACGAATTAATATCGACTAGAACTATTACCGGATGGCGCATTTGTATGGATTATCGCAAGCTTAATAAGGCTACTAGAAAAGACCACTTTCCATTGCCTTTCATAGAGCAAGTTCTAGATAAGTTGTCCGGTAATGATTTCTTCTGCTTCTTAGACGGCTATTTCGGGTATAACCAAATCACGGTTGACCCGGATGATCAAGAGAAAACAACCTTCATGTGCCCTTACGGGATATTCGCCTTTAGGAGAATGCCATTTGGTCTATGCAACGCACCAGCCACGTTCCAACGGTGTATGATCGCTATATTTTTGGAAATCATGGATCATGGTATAGAGATCTTCATGGATGATTTCTCCATCTTCGGAAAATCATTTGGAGAGTGTTTGGAGTGCTTAGAAAGAGTGCTTGTGCGATGTATCGAAACTAACCTTGTGCTGAATTGGGAAAAATGTCATTTCATGGTATGCGAAGGAATCGTGCTAGGCCATCATATGTCAAGCAAGGGGTTAGAAGTAGATAAGGCCAAAATTGAGGTCATTGAGAAATTACCTCCTCCTAGGAATGTGAAAGAGTTAAGGAGTTTCCTAGGGCATGCAGGATTTTACCCAAGGTTTATCAAAGATTTTGCTAGGATTGCAAAACCTCTTAGTGGATTGTTGGAAAAGGATACAAAATTTCATTTTGACGAAGATTGTTTGAGTGCATTTAGTAAACTGAAGAAGCAATTAACCACGGCGCCAATTGTTGTGGCACCCGACTGGGGTGAACCATTTGTCCTTATGTGTGATGCGAGTGACTATGCCGTGGGTGTAGTTCTAGGTCAAGTTAGGGTGAAACTTTTTCACACCATAGCCTACGCGAGAAAAACTCAGATCGAAGCTCAAATCAATTACACCATGACTGAGAAGGAGTTGTTGGCAGTAGTCTACGCCTTTGAAAAGTTTCGATCTTATCTTTTATGCACTCAAGTCACCATTTTTACTGATCATGCGGCTATCCGTTATTTGATGGAAAAAAGAGATACAAAGCCGAGGTTGATTCGTTGGGTACTATTATTGCAGGAATTCGATTTGGAGATTAAGGATAGAAAGAGCGTAGATAACCCTGTAGCAGACCATCTTTCCAGGATCGAACCAGAGGAATCTTATTATCATTCAGAGATTGAGGAGAGATTTCCAGATGAGCAAATCTTAGCTATATCAGAGGGGTTAGTGCCATGGTACGCTGATTACGTCAATTACCTCGTTAGTAACATCTTACCTTCAGATTTAAACTACCAACGATGAAAGAGGTTCTTACACCAAGTGCGGTCTTATCTTTGGGACCCACCTTATTTGTTTAAAATTGGTGCTGATGGAGTAGTGAGGAGATGTATCCCGGAAGTAGAAATGCATCATATTTAAGAAAATTGCCATAGTTCTCCCTACGGAGGACACTTCAAGGGAAATAGGACAGCTATGAAAGTCTTAGAGGCCAGATTCTATTGGCCTACATTATATCATGATTCTAAAGAACATGTGAAAAGGTGTGATTGATGTCAAAAGGAAGAAAATATTAATAAGAACAAAGCTATGCCTATGAACCCAATTATAGAAGTTGAGCTTTTTGATGTCTGGTGTATAGACTTCATGGGACCATTCGTTAATTCGAATGGTAATTTATTTATCCTCTTAGCCGTAGACTATGTATCGAAATGGGTCGAAGCCATCACCACGACCAAAAATGATGCAAAGGTGGTGTTATACTTCCTGAAAAACTTCATATTTAGTCGATTTGGAACACCCAAAGCTATTATAAGTGACGGGGGAAGTCACTTTTGTAATCACCAATTTGCTGCATTGTTGAAAAAGTACGGGGTTAGGCATAAGGTTGCATTGGCATACCACCCCCAAACAAATGAGTTAGCAGAAGTATCCAATAGAGAGATCAAGAAAATCTTGGCTAAAACGGTTAGTGTAAATTGCAAGGATTGGTCTTAAAAACTTAACGATGCCTATGGGCATATAGAACCGCTTTCAAGACCCCGATTGGTGTTACTCCGTATCGTTTAGTTTACGGCAAGGCTTGTCACTTACCATTAGAGTTGGAATATCGGGCATATTGGGCCATTAAGAAAATCAACTTTGACTTTCAAGAATCCGGTAAATCTAGACTACTACAGTTAAATGAATTGGAGGAGATTCAGACTCAGGCGTATGAAAGTGCAAGGGTTTATAAGGACCGTACTAAAATGTGGCATGACCGGCATCTTACGGACAAACATTTACAACCAGGGAAACTAGTTTTATTATTCAATTCACGACTAAAAATTTTTCCTGGTAAATTAAAATCTAGGTGGTCAGGCCCGTTTCGGGTCAAGGAAGTGCTTCCTTATGGGGTCGTTACTATCATCAATGAAAAAGATCATTCGGAGTTTAAGGTCAATGGCGGACGTCTTAAGGCTTATTTAAGAAATGAAAATGAACGAGCAATATCGTTCATACACTTGAAATAAAATTTTCGAGCCGCTGAATGTCCAGTCGGGACATTAACTAAGGCACTTTCGGGGAGGCAACCCCAAATTTTAATGATAAGTTCTCTATTATTATTGTTATTTTTGTTTTGTTTGTTTGTGTTTCTCTCAAAGATTCGTTTCAAAAAGAAAAAAACAATGATGCATGACTGTAATCATATGGTCTCGAGCGCTTAAAACCACATTTCCCCTTCATTCGGCTCTAGCCAAGGCTCGAAATTGGCTCAAAAAAAATGTTGCAACATTTTCGAAAAATATTGCAACATAATTTTCTCTGCCTTTTTCTCTTACAAAAGCGGAAGTTCAATCGTTAGCCGGTTCAATTGATTAATTCAACCCGGCTGTCTGCGGGATTAATTTAAACCGGCTGTCTGAGGGTTCAATTGAAATAAGTTAATTTATTTTACTTAATTATCCCCTCCAAATCCGCTGACCGGGATTAAACCACGCCGTGCATTTACTATCCTGCCGATTCTAAAAAAACGCGTTATCCCCAATTCCTCTGCTACCCCCGAATCCTCTGCTCCAGGAAAACCCTAACTCCTATTTCTCGCACTCTCCGACTCATCCGCCGGCGGCAGCAACCCCTCGACAGCCACCGTCCAGGAAAACCCTCCCTCTCACAGCCCTATCAGGAAGTGTCATGGCCCCCAAGAAAGGAAGAGAGAAGGTGGCGGCGCACAAGCACTCAAGATTCATCAACGAAGAGGCCAAGCCTCGCTACGAATTGCTTAAGGTAAAGCTCGTCTGAAAGTCCACCTAGTGTCAACTATGTGCACCTATGGGGGGGGGGGGGAATAGGTGACGTGTAGCGTTTTTGCGGAATTTACGAATGTACCTGCACAATAAAAATAAAAAGCACAGCACACAGAATACACAGGCAATTTATAGTGGTTCCCCGACTTGGGTACATCCACTTTCCCCCTTCGACCTATCTCCCAACAAGGGACGACTCGGTCTCTTCTCCAACAGGATTGAAATCCAATCCCTGCACTATCGGAAGGAACCCTTCCACACGTGAGAGTCAACACTCCCACAAAATGGGTTGCACCCAACCCTTACAACACGGAACAAACGTTCCTTTACAACAAAAGTAAATATAGAATGTACACGAGATACAAACTTCGTTTGGAGACTACGGTGTTCCTCTTCGTTCGACGACATGTTCGTGAAGTCAACGAAGAGTCTACAACCTTGGTCTCTCTTGGAGAGGATCTCCCCGGAACCGGCGGCGGCAACACGAGCGGCGGCTAGCTTCGGGATCGGCGGCTATGATGATGAGCGGCTGCTGAAAATAGAGATCCAATCTTCGTAGCGAAGCAAGCTAGGTCTACCAACGGTCACACAAGGATCGGTCGTCTCGATCGATTCGGATGGGAAGTTTTTCCCGATCAACAAATCGAGAGACAAGGGATCTCTGGATAGACGCGTGAGACTCAAGCTTTGCTAAGCTTCTGTTGCCGGAGATCGGGAAGAAACACGATCAACAGCGACGGCTGACTAGCGCGAGCGGCGACGGATGCGGCGGAGCGATTTCGCGATTTTAGGGTTTGCTCTGCTCGGCTTCTTTTCTGTATATCTACAGTTCAAAATACCCGTATATATACTGTAGATACTACTAATTTGACCGTTGTGGGACCCACAAAAAAAATCCCGAAAACCTGTCCGGAACATTGACAGCGGCAGAATCCGGTTCAGGAAGATCCAGAAAAACGCCCAAGTCAAAATCGGTGAGAATCAAAAGTGATGCTCGCCGATTCATCGAGAATCAAAGGTGATTCTCGACGATTCGGCGAGAATCAAGATTGATTCTCGCCGAATTTGCCTTGGTTGAACGCGCTGCTTTAGGCCAGGTCGAGATGGCGAGAATCAACCAGTGATTCTCGACGATTCGACGAGAATCACTAGTGATTCTCGCCGAATCGGCGAGAATCACTTGGTGATTCTCGTCGATTCTCTCTTAGAAGCAGAGGTGCTCGCTTAGAAGTGGCTGGATCGAGTTCGGCGAGAATAAACTTCTGATTCTCGACGAATCGGCGAGAATCCCAAGTTATTCTCGCCGAATCGGCGAGAATCACTTGGTGATTCTCGTCGATTTAACCTTAGACGAATTTTCGTCTTTCCACCTATGAGGTGCTCCTTGACCCATCCTTGCTCCTTGTCTGCTCCTGCATATTTATAGCCCTGTGCTTGAAAATAAGTGCACTCTAATAGAGAGAATACACGTAGGCCAACACACTGATCTGCTCAACGAGGGATTACGTCGTGCAGACCCGTGTATATTGACCTACTGCACCCTGACATTGGTGTGCACTTAGCGTGGAAAAACTGCAAGCACAACTAGAAAGATTTTATCAAATACATAGTCTATTGACCTTAGCTTGTCCAGGGGCTTCTTCAAATCAGGTACATTGTGGATACAATACCCAACAATCTCCCCCTATTTGAAGAAGCCTAAACCCTACAAGCTAAGGTGAATAGAGCAAATGGGAATGAAAACCAGAAACTTAAAATTGAGTTGAGTGAGTTATCCCTTACCAATACCAAACAAATTTCTTGGGAGCAAGCTTGGAGCCACCTTAGCCATGGCCGAGAGGGTAATCTCCCCCTTTTCGGCTTCTGCAAATCGGGGCGGTAGCATTTGACCCCTTGCTCCCCTCAGTTCGTGCACAAGCCTGGAGCTTCTGTAGTCTTCATTCCTCATAATTGAGCATCCCCAATTCAGTCTTGAAAAGATTGAACTTGGCCTCGTCTAAGGGCTTTGTGAATATATCAGTAATCTGCTTGTCCGTGGGGACATAACAGAGAGAGATGTCATTGTTTTCCACGTGCTCCCGAATGAAGTGGTAGCGCACTTCAATATGCTTCGTTCTGCTATGCGAGATAGGATTGTTGGCAATGGCAATTGCACTGGAGGAGTCGCAGTACATTGGAACTTCCTTGAACTGAAGGTCGTAGTCGGCTAACTGGTTTCTGATCCATAGGAGTTGTGCGCAACAGCTGCCTGCTGAGATGTACTCAGATTCTGCTGTGGAGGTAGCCACACAGTTCTGCTTCTTGTTGTTCCATGAGATAAGCCTTCTTCCGAGGAATTGACACGTCCCGGAAGTGCTTTTCCTGTCATCCCTACTCCCTGCAAAATCAGCATCTGAAAAGCCTATTAGCTCGACATCATTGTTTCTCGGGTACCACAAGCCAAGATTAGGAGTACCTTTAAGGTATCTTAGAATTCGCTTTGCAGCGACATAGTGAGATTCCTTAGTGTTCACCTGATATCTGGCACAGACACATGTCGAGAACATGATATCCGGTCTACTGGCAGTAAGGTAGAGCAGGGATCCAATGATGCTTCTGTATTTGGTTTCATCGAAAGGTTTACCTTTCTCATCCTTATCCAGAGACATGGTGGATCCCATTGGAGTCCTCATAGAGGTTGCACTCTCCATACCGAATTTCTTAAGGAGTTCATTTGTGAACTTCGTCTGAGAGATGAAGATTCCATCCTCAGATTGTTTCACTTGAAGTCCTAAGAAATACTTGAGCTCTCCCATACTGCTCATTTCAAACTTTCCTTGCATAAGTTTAGAAAACCTTTTGCAAAGATTGTTGTCCGTTGAGCCGAATATTATGTCATCGACATAGATTTGCACCAGCAAAATCTTGCCTTTGACTTCCCTGAGAAACAATGTTTTATCTATTTTACCTCTAGAGAACTTGTTCTCAAGAAGAAAACTAGATAAAGTCTCATAACAAGCTCGGGGAGCTTGTTTCAACCCATATAAGGCCTTATTAAGAAAATAAACATGATTGGGATAAGTAGGATCGACAAAACCTGGGGGTTGAGCGACGTATACTTCCTCTTTCAGGTCTCCGTTCAGGAATGCCGATTTCACATCCATTTGATAGACTGTGAATCCTTTGTGTGAAGCATACGCCAGGAACAACCTGATTGCCTCGAGCCTTGCTACTGGTGCGAAGGTCTGGTCGAAGTCAATCCCTTCCTCCTGACTGTAACCTTGAGCCACCAGCCGGGCCTTGTTCTTTACGATGACACCATGTTCATCCAGCTTGTTTCTGGAGATCCACTTCGTGCCAATCACATTCTGCTTGTATGGTCTGGGAACCAGCGTCCAAACATTGCAACGTTCGAATTGATGTAGTTCCTCTTGCATGGCCAGAATCCATGCCGCATCCTTGTTCGCCTCGTCAAACTTCTTTGGCTCAACCTGTGACAGGAAGCTAAGATGCAATACTTCGTTAATAGTACCTCTTCGAGTTCTGACACCGACACGAGGATCTCCGATGATCTGATCTCTAGGATGATCCCTCACGTGCCAGAGCTCAAGAAGTCTGGCGTCTGGAGCTTCGACTACTTCTTGGGCTTCTCCTTCTTCTAAGAAATTTGTTCCATTTTGATCTTCAACATTTTCAGATGATGTGGAGGTGGAAACTTTGACGTACTTAGGAGCGTCATCTTTAGCGGTCTCATCCAGACTCTGCTGTTCAAGTCGAGCACCTGCATCTTCAAGAATACTACTGGAAGAATTGCTGTTAAGCAAACTTCCTTCATCAAATACAACATTTATTGATTCTTCTACCACTAGGGTTTTCTTATTGAAGACCCTATATGCCCGACTATGGGAACTATAGCCCATGAATATGCCTTCGAAGCATTTTTCACCGAATTTAGTACGCGGGTACTTCCCATTATTCAGTACATAGCATCTGCAACCAAAAATCCTCAAGTAGGACATGGTTGGTTTCCTGCCTTTCAGTAGCTCGTAGGGCGTCTTACGATGATGCTTGTTGATCAATGCTCGATTTTGTACATGACAAGCTGTATTGACAGCCTCTGCCCAGAAGTATTCCGGGAGAGAAGCGTCTTTCAACATTGTCGTGCAGGCTTCAATGAGAGTTCTATTTCTCCTCTCCACAACTCCATTTTGCTGAGGAGTGCGCGGGGAGGAAAACTCATGAAAGATACCTTGTTCTTCACAAAATTCTGTCATAGCACCAGATTCGAATTCTGTTCCATGGTCACTTCTGATTTTGACCACAGAGCAGTTAAATTCGTTCTGAACCTGCTTGACAAAATTAGTGAAGATGTCAAACGTATCTGACTTTCGTTTCAAAAAGAACACCCATGTAAACCGAGAATGATCATCAACTATCACTAGCGTATAGGACTTGCCTCCCAAGCTATGGACTTGCATTGGACCAAACAAGTCCATATGTAAAAGGTAAAGACATCGGGAAGAGTCTTTGTCTGCGATGCTCTTAAAGGTAGCCCGAGTCTGTTTGCCCATCTGGCATGCAGGACAGGGGCTATCTTTGATGCACTTGATACTGGGAGCATCCCTTACCAAGTTCTTAGAAAATAACATACTAATTGTCTTGAAATTAATATGTGCCAATCTCTTGTTCCATTGTTCACAAAGAGATGAACTGCCTGTTGCCACAAGGCATACGGGGGTAGATGAATCTAAACTGAGAAAATCTAAACAGAAGATATTTCTGCTCCTAATGCCTGATAATACCGTTTCAGAAGAGGTACGTAAAATTATCAGACATTTATCCTTGCAGAACTTAACGTCATAACCTTTATCACATAACTGACTTACACTGATCAGGTTATGGTTTAACCTTTCAACATAAGCCACGTCGGTGATAGAGATTATACCATTGGAAATCATACCGTAACCTCTGGTGACTCCTCGATCTGACCCTCCAAAGATGACTTTGGGTCCATTCTCGACTGGAGTGTAATCACGCAGCAGGCTTCTTGTCCCGGTCATATGCCGGGAGCATCCACTGTCCAAATACCAGATCGGCGTTTTGGTGGCCTTTGGACATTCCTGCAAAACAAAATTAATTTGCCTTAGGAACCCAATCGAACTTGGGTCCTAGATTCCTGGTTAGCACACTCCCCCTCGGTTGGTTAACCCTACGAGTGGTCGGTCTCGCATTGCTAACATAGGGAGTCTCATAATTCCTTGGATTAAACCAACAATCCACGACAAAGTGACCGACTTTGCCACAACACCAACAGTCGAATCTGTTGTACCTCTTCCTAGGCTCCTGCCTTACCCTGGGAACGGTGGGTACTGCTGGGGCCTTGGATCTGGAGGTGGAGGCCTCATGGTGACAACAGTCACATGACTTTGTCACCTTCTGTATAACAGGCTTGGCTTTTGGTGCCTGCTTTCCATTATGGCCGCTAGAGAACGGACCATAATTTCCCATGTGGATTTCCTCATAAGGTGCCTTGAAGGCACTCTCACCGAAGTTCTGGGGAAAGTTCCAACCGTCATACCGGCTCTTTGGCTTTGCAACTGAGGGCCGGAAATGATGCCCAAATGTTGACTCAAAGTCATGTTGGCTGCAAGGAAAGCCAGGCTTTCTGAACGCAATAGGACTAAGAGGAGCCTTACCCTTTTCATCAGCAGAGGCCTTCTTGGCGGCCTTATTCTTCCTCTAGTTCTTGTTTCTCCTAGATGAAGAACCAGATACCCCTAAATGCCCCAAGCCAGCTCCTTTGGCCTGAGCAGAGAAGGTATCAACGACTGGAAGAACTGTTTTTGGCATAGAGAAGCTCTTGACGATCTTCCTTTCTGCCGCAAGTAGTTCTTCCAACTTGTCGACTTCCTCCTGCTTAAGATCAAGGACCTTCAAAGACTCTGAATGCTTTGAAGTCAGGTCAAGGTGCTCCTGTCGGAGAGAAATCAAGCTAGTGACCTCTTCCCTTAGGGATACACACTCACCCTTAAGGAATTTTACTTCCTTCTTCTCAGCCTTCAGTCTCTTACGACACTCATCGAAAGTGTTGAGCAGAAGCTCTTACGGCACTCATCGAGAGGGGTGTGAGCTTTTACCTTCCCAGTAAATGGGGGGCATTCTCCTTCTGAGTCCGAGCGACCCACCAGCCCGAAGTAGGCTTCCTCATCATCACTAGAGTCTGAGGAGTCAGACTCACTCAGTGTCTTTGGCCGTTTGGCGATGTAGCTCCGCTCCTTCTTCTTATCTCTTGAGGATTTGAGCTCCTCTCCTTTCCCTTTTTCTCTTTTGCTTTGATAGCAGTCAGCCACGACGTATCCTGGCTTATTGCATCCAAAGCAAATAATGTCAGAAGAGCGTTGTTTGTTAGGTTTAGATGCATACCTGTCAGAAGAATAATTTTTCTTCTGATGCCTGGAGGAGGAGCTGTCTTTCTTTCTTTGATTCCTCATCTTGAGGAACTTCTTGAACTCTCGGGTGATGAGGGAGAAATCCTCCTCCGACAGCTCTGAGCCGGAGGAGCATGGTTCAGAGTCCTCCTCCTCTTCCTTATTCCTCGCACGGTATGACATCGCACCCTTGCCTTTTCTGGAGTAACTGGCTTTTAGGGCCACAGTCTTTTCTTTTGCAGCAGCCTTCTCTGCTTCTTCCTCTGCTTTCCTGGTGTTCAGCTGAAGCTCATAGGACATCAGCTTCCCAAACAGGATTTGTGGATCAGTTTCTGCTAGTCTGCCAAATTCTCTGATGGCGCAGATCTTTGTGTCCCATTCCTTATTAAGGGACCTAAGGAATTTGTCATTGAGTTCACCATTAGTGAACACTCTTCCGTAGCCCATGAGGGCGTTGACAATCTTTAGGAAGTTCTCGTAGGTGACTCCGATCTCTTCCTTAGGCCCTTGCCTGAAGGCCTCATATTTTTGGTTCAGGAGGGATCTCCGATCATCCCTCACTTCATCCGTGCCCTCCATTAGGATGATCAGGCACTGCCAGATCTCCTGTGCTGTCCTGCAGTTGCTGAAGTTTTGCATCATAGAATCATCAACTGCGCTCACTAGAATGTTTCGTGCCTTCTTGTCCAGTCCCACTAGCACCATCTCGTCTTTGTCCATTTCAGAAAGTGTCTTCGACACCTTCTTGGTGGGATCAATGGTGGAGGCCTTAGTGGGGACATAAGGTCCCTCCTCCATGATCATGAAGAGTCGAGGATCGACTGCTTCCATGTAGAACCTGATCCTTTCCTTCCAGATCGGAAAGTTGAGCCTGGTGCACACTGGGATCTTGTCGGAGAACTTGAGCCCGTCCATAGTAGATGTTTGTCTTCTTCTTGACACTAGGGGCAGGATTCAACTCAAGGTGTTAACCTTTTTGATGAGCAACCTGCCTCTGATACCACTTGAAAGTCCACCTAGTGTCAACTATGTGCACCTATGGGGGGGGGGGGAATAGGTGACGTGTAGCGCTTTTGCGGAATTTACGAATGTACCTACACAATAAAAATAAAAAGCACAGCACACAGAATACACAGGCAATTTATAGTGGTTCCCCGACTTGGGTACATCCACTTTCCCCCTTCGACCTATCTCCCAACAAGGGACAACTCGGTCTCTTCTCCAACAGGATTGAAATCCAATCCCTGCACTATCGGAAGGAACCCTTCCACACGTGAGAGTCAACACTCCCACAAAACGGGTTGCACCCAACCCTTACAACACGGAACAAACGTTCCTTTACAACAAAAGTAAATATAGAATGTACACGAGATACAAACTTCGTTTGGAGACTACGGTGTTCCTCTTCGTTCGACGACGTGTTCGTGAAGTCAACGAAGAGTCTACAACCTTGGTCTCTCTTGGAGAGGATGATTGTCTCTGAGATATCTGCGAAGAGAAAATACCAAACTAACAATTCATCAAGGCAAGTATACCTATCGAAATGTAGCTAGGGGACACAAGTGTCGTATTGAAATCCGGGAACAGTTGAGTAAGCTTACTCACACGAAATCTATTATTTTATCGACGGCAAAATAAGGCTTGGCTAAATGTACTAAAAGAAGAGAACTACTTGTATGAAAAGATAAAGAGAGCGATTAACTTAAGCTTAGTAACGATGAAGGGAAAATGCACTCGATCAGAAATCACCTCGGCAAGAGTGATTAGAAAAATACGATAACTAAACCTAAGCTAATTAGGGTAAAGGTCTTTGACCGTGGAGGTTCCATGAATATTGACACGCTTCTCTCGAAGGCCGTGCCTAACTGAGTTTAGGAAGGTCCGACCGACTTTCGCCTAAATCGGAGGCCTAAAACTCGCTTTACGCGGTGAACCCCTCTAATGGATTTTACTCCAATCCGGGAGATTTGATCGTCTGCCTCTCTCGAGGGGTGCGAACAACTCCCTTTACTCTTGAGTGCTCATTTCAAACTTTTGGCCTCTCGGCTAACCCAGAATGAAAGCAAAGGTGGAGAGTATATATCGATAATATACCTCCAACCCGTGATAAATCAAGAGTAATTCAAAGCTAAACCCTAAAAAGAAAAGGTAAGATTCAAAGCATCATAACCTAATCACTCGAACCTCGGATCAATTAGATCGAGTACATGGAGGATTAGTTAATCATGGTGAGGTGGAAGAAGGGGATGAGTAGAAGAAAAATACTGAAAACAGAGCAGGAACGAAAAAAGAAAACAACACTTTTTATTTAGAGAAACAGCGACCTTACAGCTTGAAAACCAGAGATTACAAGAACATGAAAAGGAAACTACACTATCATTAGCATCATACTACAGAAAGAAGCTAGGAGCTAATACAGGGAAAGCATAAAACTAGAGCTACGAACTAGAAATGAAAATACATGCTTAAAAGTTCAGAAAAACAAAGGACAGAACCTCCCCTCTCAAAGTGAAAGTTTTCCTGGAACCCCTGGAGTTGGGCTCTATTTATAGAATTTTTCGGGTCGGGTCACGCCCCCCTGTCACGCCCTGGTCGGGCGTGACCCTGGGGCGTGACACATTCGGCGCGACTTTTTCGGGCAGGAATTGAATTCTGACGGAGTTGTTGCGGTACACGCCCACAAGTCACGCCCTGGCAGGGCGTGTACCTGGGGCGTGTTGTTTGCGGCGTGACTTTTTCGGGCTGAACTGAATGCTGGAGGTGACGGGCGGAATTGCTGAAGTACACGCCCATATGTCACGCCCGGGTCAGGCGTGACCCTGGGGCGTGACACTTTCGGTGCGACAGTGGAGCGGGAAAAACGAGCGCGCTGCGGCGATTCCTCGGAACCTGGGGACACGCCTATAGTACACGCCCGTGTCTGGTATGTCACGGGCGTGACCGAGGGGCGTGTACACTAAGTTTCCATGGAATGCAGTTTCGGACCAATTGCTTCATTCCTCTGGGTACACGCCCTAGGTACACGCCCTGGTAGGGCGTGACCTTGGGGCGTGTCACAGCAAACTTCGGCTGAAAGCCGTGAAAACCTGCAAAAAGCAAAAAAAATGCATTAGCGACAAAAATATATACAAAGGGGAATCAAAACAAGTACTTGACAAGACATGATTGGCTTTAAAACCCCGAAAATATCCTAATAAAATTGACTGCAAACGTATTATCAAATTCCCCCAAGCTTAAGTTTTGCTTGTCCCCAAGCAAAGATATAAAGACAAGCTAATCATAAAAAGTGACTAATTCAAAAAGTTTTAATCATACTCACACAAGTACTATGCGAAATTCTTGGCAGGGAGAATGTAAAACGTAAATCTAAAACAATTATTTAGGTATGATTTTAACTTTTATAAACTTTACTTAATAAAAATAAATCATCCAGAATTTTGACGAAATTCTTTAAATAGATTTGAGCAAGGCAATGAAAATGAAAAGAACGTATTGAGTTATTACTAGATCCAAGCAATGCATTATAATTATATCAATTAAATAACAAAAATCTAAGTTTAAATCCAAAACTAAAACTGATTTACTTTTCTTCTTTTCTTAGTTGTTAAATAAAATTAAAAAAAAAGGGCGTGAATCAAAAGGACTTAATAGGACCGAAACGTTTGGTTTAGGAATATGAATAGGAGTGGAATTCAAATATAAACATGGAGGCTTAAAAATCACACTAAACCAAAACAACGAGTTTCAAAAAAAAAATAATAAATTTATTTTAAACAAAATATGTATAAATAAATTTATTTTTTTCTCTTTATGATTTTTTTTTATCTCTTTTTTTTCTTATTTTCATTCATTTTTGTTTTCTTCTTCTTTTTTTTTTTTTTCAATTTATTGCTTTTGAGTACACTTTTTTCAACAATTTCTCCAAAGATAACACAAAATTTCCTATCAAACAAAAGTAGCGTGATTTAGATAGGTAGGAATTTGGGCTTTGGTGAAAATGAAATGGTGTGTGGAGTTTATCAAATGAATTTGGAAAAAAGGCTCAAAAGCGGCTAACTAGTGGTAAAAGAGTTTAGGTTGGCAAGAAAGCTCAAACGTAAACAAAAATGGCCTAAATCATTTTCACGCATTTTTTTTTAAATTTACTTAAAACATAGAGTCGATAAATTTCAAAAAGCAAGTTCGAGATAATAAAAGAAGATTGATGAAATTATCTTGAAAATAAAAATAATATGTCACTTGGATCGTTCATATCTACTACGTTATTCAAAATATGTTCTTACAAAAATCATCTAAAGACGAAAAGGAAAATAGTGGATGATAAATTTTTAGAGAAAGTAAAGAAAATAAAGAACGAAAAACCATAATAGAAATGCACGGTTTAGAGAAATATTTTACCTTAACATGCTACCGTGAATTAGAAACACAGCATGGCCAACATTTTACTTGTGAAATATGATTAAAAAGAATGATTAGAAAAATTATAATTAACTACGTTGTTTATAAAGAAGTTTGAGAAAAATAAAACATAAACATGGGGTACTTATTGAAATACCAAAATGCAGCTATATATATATATAAGAGTTTTATGAAATTTTGGATTTTTTTTTTTGGGGTATTTACAAAACAAAAAGAAAACAAAAAGAAGGAGGAAGTCCTCCCCCAAGCTTAAAATCTACATTGTCCGCAATGGAGAAGGAGGTCGGAGAACGAGAGAAAAGTAAAGTATAGAAATAAAAGACAGAATTGAAAAGCAGGTACTTCCCCGGTTTTATTTTGCAGGACAAGTTGAGTGATGCCGCTCCTCCATGCTTGTGCTGTGGATCTTCATGAAACGTCGTCGGGCGGACGTTGGCATGGAAGCAGAACCGTTGGAGCAGGCGATCGCAGAAGTTTCAGCTTGCCGGAGCCAGGCGGGGCAAAAAGTGTAAAAGAAAGAAAACAGAAAAAGATAACTTGGGTTGCCTCCCAAGAGCGCCCTTTGTTTAAAGCGTCGTTTGAGCTCGACGCATCAAAATAAGATTGTCCCAAATATTGTGTTAAAAATAAGTTCGAATAAATGTCAAAGTTTGTGAGTAAAATAATGTTCAGATTAATCAAATGTCAGGACCGGAAAGATAGAGTTAACAGGGTTTAGACTGACATCATCACAGAAATACAGTTTAAGACGCTGACCATTCACTTTGAAAGTACCCTTATCTGGGTGAGAAATTAAAACAGTACCATAAGAAAAGACTTCTAAAACAGTAAAAGGCCCAGACCAACGTGATTTTAATTTACCCGGGAATAAACGTAAACGAGAGTTATAAAGAAGCACTTGGTCGCCTGGCTTAAAGATTTTTGGGTGCCTAAGATGTCGGTCGTGTAAACGCTTCGTCCGCTCTTTATAAAGTCTGTTATTTTCATACGCGTAAGAGCGCCACTCGTCGAGTTCGTTAAGTTGAAATTTTCGAAAATCGCCGACAGAGTGGGGATCGAAGTTTAAAAATCGTAAGGCCCAAAAGGCGCGGTGCTCTAACTCTACGGGTAAATGACACGATTTTCCATAAACCAACCGATATGGCGTACAGCCGAGGGCGGTTTTGTACGCTGTTCGGTAGGCCCATAGAGCATCGTCTAATTTGGCGGACCAGTCTTTTCTAGAAGTTGAAACAGTCTTTTCTAAAATTCTTTTTATTTCTCTATTCACTACTTCGACTTGTCCGTTAGTTTGGGGGTGGTAGGCAGTGGAAAGCTTATGAGTAACGCCATATTTAGTTAGGATTTTTGAAAATTGCGCGTTACAGAAATGGGAACCCCTATCACTAACGATAGCGCGCGGCGTACCGAATCGAGAAAATAATTTTTTGAGGAAATTAACTACGACTCGGGCGTCATTCGTAGGAAGAGCTTGGGCTTCGGCCCAACGTGAAACATAATCAACGGCAACTAAAATATACTTATTCCCGAAGCTAGAAGGAAAAGGGCCGACAAAATCAATCCCCCAGAGGTCGAAAACTTCGCACTCTAGGAAATAATTTTGTGGCATTTCATTTTTATTCGAAATATTCCCCGACCGTTGGCAACTATCACACCTACTCACAAAGGCATGCGCGTCTTTAAACAGGCTGGGCCAGTAAAAACCCGCGCTTAACACTTTGTGAGCGGTGCGAGCAGCTTGATAGTGCCCACCTGTCGGTCCTTCATGCAAATGTTTAATAATATCTAATCCTTCATTAAAGGAAACACACCTCCTGATCACTTGGTCTGCACAGACTTTAAAAAGATGCGGGTCCTCCCAAAAGTAGTTCTTCAGCTCAGAAAAGAATTTCTTCTTTTGCTGAGATGAAAACTCTTTTGGGAGCACACGGGCCACTAGATAGTTGGCGATGTGGGCAAACCAAGGAGAAGTAGATGTGTTAATTATGAACAGCTTCTCATCAGGAAAATAGTAATGAAAAGAATTTTCGTCTAATTGCTCGATAAACGGGTTGTCTAGGCGCGAAAGGTGGTCGGCGGCCAAGTTCTCGGCACCTCGCTTATCACGGATCTCTAAGTCAAACTCCTGGAGGAGTAAGACCCAGCGAATCAAGCGAGGCTTGGCATCCGTTTTAGAGAGAAGATATTTGAGGGCCGAGTGGTCCGTAAAAACAATGATTTTCGAAAGAGTAATATAAGGGCGAAATTTGTCAAATGCGAATACTACCGCTAAGAGCTCCTTCTCGGTTGTGGTGTAATTTTCCTGTGCAGATGTGAGTGTTTTACTAGCGTAATAAATGGGGTGGAAGTTTTTGGAAATACGTTGACCTAGTACGGCTCCCACCGCATAACTACTCGCATCACACATTATTTCAAATGGAAGATCCCACACTGGAGCTATCATGATTGGCGCATTAACTAATTTTTCTTTTATTAAATTGAAGGCAGCTAGACAGAGGTCATCAAAGATGAATGGGGCGTCTTTTTCTAAGAGATGGGTAAGGGGCTTGGTGATTTTGGAAAAGTCCTTTATGAAGCGGCGGTAGAAACCCGCATGACCCAGGAAACTTCTTATGGCTTTTATGTTCGTAGGTGGCGGCAGTTTCTCGATAACTTCTATTTTCGCAACGTCTACTTCAATACCCCTTTCAGAAATTTTATGTCCCAAAACTAACCCTTCCCTTACCATAAAATGACATTTTTCCCAATTTAAGGCGAGGTTAGTTTCTTCGCATCGCTCTAGGACTTTTTCGAGGTTCTCTAAGCAACTATCGAAGGAATTCCCGAAGACGGAGAAATCATCCATGAAGACTTCCATAATGCTTTCTACGTACTTGTCAAAGATGGCGAGCATACATCGTTGGAATGTAGCCGGCGCATTGCACAATCCAAACGGCATTCTTCGGTAGGCGAAGGTGCCGAAGGGACAAGTAAACGTAGTTTTCTCCTGGTCCTCGGGGGAGATGGGGATTTGAAGATACCCCGAGAGGCCATCGAGAAAACAATAAAAGCTATGTCCGGAAAGTCGTTCTAAAATTTGATCAATGAACGGCAAGGGGAAGTGATCCTTGCGGGTGGCGTCATTCAACTTACGGTAATCTATACACATTCGCCATCCGGTCACCGTCCGAGTCGGGATTAATTCATTATTTTCATTACTTACGACCGTTATCCCTCCCTTCTTTGGTACTACCTGTACTGGGCTAACCCACTTACTGTCGGATATAGGATAGATAATTCCTGCGTCTAACAATTTCATAACCTCGCCCTTAACTACGTCTTTCATGTTTGGGTTTATACGGCGCTGAGGTTGTATAGAGTTACGAGAATTATCTTCCATTAAGATTTTATGAGTGCAGAAAGATGGGCTTATGCCCTTGATATCAGATATCTGCCAAGCAATAGCTTGGCGATGCTTTTGTAAAATTGAAAGAAGTTTATTTTTTTGTGCATCTGTGAGGTAGGCCGAAATTATGACAGGCAGCTTAGAGTCCTTTTCTAAGAAAGCGTATTGAAGGTGCTCTGGTAGTTCTTTCAGTTCCAAGGTAGGGGGGTCATCATACGAGGTCTTGGAAATTTGTTCTTTTTCAAAAACTATGTCCTCGTACACTTTTTTATATGTAAAATTAAAAGGGGTGTTGCTAGCGGCCATGGCGGCTTCGTGCAGCGATTCATTTGGAAAAGTAGAAGAGGAACAGAAATCAAAGAATTCTTTTTCAAAATCAGAAAGGCGGGTGGAGGATTCTTCATGTAGGTGTAGAGATTCAGTTGGAGGAGGAGGAGAGGAACAAAAATTGGAAAATTCTTCTTCAAAATCAGAGGTTTGGGAGAGAAGGATTCTTCACTTACGGTATCCATGAAAAAACAGGAGTCATCATTAGCTAGTGTGTTCTTCATCGAGGGGGTGATGGAGAAAGTTACCTCATCGTCGCCCACTCGAAGGAAGAGCTTACCATTGCTTACGTCAATGATAGCTCGGGAGGTGGCAAGGAAGGGTCGGCCAAGGATCAAGGGAACCTCGACGTCTTCTTCAATGTCTAAAATGACAAAGTCCACCGGGAAGATGAACTTGTCAACTTTGACTAGGACGTCCTCCACTATTCCTAACGGGTATTTGACTGACCTGTCGGCTAGCTGGATACTCATTCGTGTGGGGTTGAGACTACCAATTCCTAACTTTTTAAACAACGAGAGGGGCATAAGATTAATACTCGCACCTAAGTCGGCTAAAGCGTGTTTGACAAAGAGATCACCAAAGACACACGGGATAGAGAAACTACCCGGGTCACTGATTTTTTTCGGTAATCCGTTTGTCAAAACCGCCGAGCATGCGGCATTTAACGTGACATGAGAAAGGTTCTCTAACTTCTTCTTGTTAGTTAGGAGGTCCTTAAGGTATTTTGCGTACTTCGGCATCTGGGATATGGCTTCGTGGAAAGGCAGATTTACGTGGATTTGCTTAAACATTTCCAAAAAACGGGTGTATTGATCGTCCTGTCGTTGTTTATTAAGTTCGGAAGGGTATGGCGGGGATGGATTATTTTTAAAGGTGGGTGGTGGAGTGAATTCTTTTTCTACGATAGGGGTGATAATTTCTTCGGCAGAGGATGGAATTTTTAAAAGGGGAACGGAGCTTTGATTTTCAAAAACGGGAGCGGAGCTTTGATTTTTAAAAACGGGAGCGGAGCTTGCCTCGGGTTCTTCACTTACCATACCAGGAACTTTCTTCCCACTCCGAAGAGTTATAGCTTTCGCTTGCTCTCTCGGGTTGGGCTCGGTATTGGAAGGAAGAGACCCTACGGGTCGCTCAGAAATCATTTTAGCGAGCTGTCCTACCTGATTTTCTAAGTTTTTAACACTTCCGGTTAAGGTCCTAATCGTAGCGTCATTAGCATTCATGTATTTTGAAAACACTTCCTCCAAATTTGGAGGTTTTGGAAAACTTTGAGGAGGTGGTGGTGGAGCAGAAAAATCACTTTGCGGTGGCGGGCGCACAGCATTCGATGGATTGCTCCACGAAAAATTCGGATGATTTCTTAACGCAGGATTATAACTATTCGGAAAATTAAAACCAGGAGGATGATAATTCGCAGCAGAAAAATTATTAAAAGCAGTTCTAGGCATATTATTTACATAATCCAAATGTTCGGCGGGAGGAGTTGCAGATTCCCATACCTGAGGGGCGGAGGCAGCAGTCATCTCCGTAATTTTTTTGCTTAATATTTCAACTTGCAGTGCGAGTTGTGAGACGTTGTCCACTTCAAAGAGACCTGCAGGTTTGTTTGGGCGGGACCTAGGCACATTCCACTGGTAAGTGTTCATGGCCATGTCTTCAAACAGCTCAAGAGCTGCTTCCGGGGTCTTATGGTTTAAAGTACCGCCAGAAGCTGCGTCTATCATTTGCTTCGTGCTTTGATTTAGCCCATTATAAAACGTCTGCACCTGCAACCATACAGGCAGAGCGTGATGTGGGCATCGTCTTAATAATTCTTTAAATCTTTCCCAGGTTTCGTAAAGGGTCTCAGAGTCTATCTGTCCAAAGGCAGAAATGTCATTCCTAAGTTTAGCAGTTTTAGCAGGCGGAAAATACTTGGCCAAAAATTTTTCAGTTAATTGCGTCCAAGTAGTTATGCTATTTTTAGGAAGGGTGTTCAGCCACTGCTTAGCCTTAATTCTAAGAGAGAAAGGAAATAATCTTAGCCTAATAGCATCATTTGTGACACCATTTATCTTGAAGGTGTCACAAATCTCAAGAAAGCTGGCTATGTGTGCGTTCGGGTCTTCATCTTGAAGCCCGTCAAATTGCACATACTGCTGCACCATTTGAATTATGCTAGGCTTCAGTTCAAAATTATTATTATTTATTGCAGGGCGAACTATACTCGTTTCTGTACCCTCGAGATTTGGTCGTGCATAATAGGACATAGGCCTTTGCACGACTTCCTCCACGTTGGGTTCTGCCATTCTTAAGGTAGAAAATGACTCGGAATCCTCAACCGGCACTTGGGTAGTAGGGCCTTGAAATCGCGATCTTCTCCGAAGAGTACGCTCAATTTCGTGGTCCAGGTCCAAAGTAACCGACGGACTACCGCGGGTCATACACTAGAAGAAAAGAGGAGAAGCAAGACTAAAAAGTAAAAAAAAAAGCTAATGAAGTTGGAAAATTTTTTTTTGAAATAGATTTTTTTATATTTTAACTCCCGAACTTCCCAAGGGCTACCCGGTGAAGGGTTCGCAAGGTACTAGACAAGATAGTGGCATTTAGAGCCACTTTGCCCTTTTCGAGAGAGTTAGGTGGTGTAGAAAATTTTGTGATGTGGGTTTCTATTACGAATGCGGTAATTAAAATCCAGCCACTTATCTCTGTGCGAGTAGGCGGAAATGAAAAGCTATACTCACGCACTCGTCAGAAAATTAAAACACACCCACTCGA
The DNA here is from genome assembly GCA_039583875.1 of Platanthera guangdongensis. Taxonomy (NCBI): domain Eukaryota; kingdom Viridiplantae; phylum Streptophyta; class Magnoliopsida; order Asparagales; family Orchidaceae; genus Platanthera; species Platanthera guangdongensis. The sequence continues at coordinate 83,364,368 of CM077164.1, read as the reverse complement.
CAGAAAGTAAACACACTCTACTGAAATAAAGCCTGCCAATTAACTCAAGTGAGTAGGCGGAAAAATAAAATACGCACACTTGCTTGAAATATACCAGCCAATTAACTCAAGTGAGTAGGCGGAAAAATAAAATACGCACACTTGCTTGAAATAAAACCAGCCAATTAACTCAAGTGAGTAGGCGGAAAAATAAAATACGCACACTTAACAAAATCCAGCCATTTGACTCAAGTGAGTAGGCGGAAAAAAATTAAGAAGGAGGCTGAGAAAGAGAAGTGATAAAATTAATATATTCGCGTTTTCAATTTATCAACAAGCGTTGCTTCCCCGGCAACGGCGCCAAAAACTTGATTGTCTCTGAGATATCTGCGAAGAGAAAATACCAAACTAACAATTCATCAAGGCAAGTATACCTATCGAAATGCAGCTAGGGGACACAAGTGTCGTATTGAAATCCGGGAACAGTTGAGTAAGCTTACTCACACGAAATCTATTATTTTATCGACGGCAAAATAAGGCTTGGCTAAATGTACTAAAAGAAGAGAACTACTTGTATGAAAAGATAAAGAGAGCGATTAACTTAAGCTTAGTAACGATGAAGGGAAAATGCACTCGATCAGAAATCACCTCGGCAAGAGTGATTAGAAAAATACGATAAACTAAACCTAAGCTAATTAGGGTAAAGGTCTTTGACCGTGGAGGTTCCATGAATATTGACACGCTTCTCTCGAAGGCCGTGCCTAACTGAGTTTAGGAAGGTCCGACCGACTTTCGCCTAAATCGGAGGCCTAAAACTCGCTTTACGCGGTGAACCCCTCTAATGGATTTTACTCCAATCCGGGAGATTTGATCGTCTGCCTCTCTCGAGGGGTGCGAACAACTCCCTTTACTCTTGAGTGCTCATTTCAAACTTTTGGCCTCTCGGCTAACCCAGAATGAAAGCAAAGGTGGAGAGTATATATCGATAATATACCTCCAACCCGTGATAAATCAAGAGTAATTCAAAGCTAAACCCTAAAAAGAAAAGGTAAGATTCAAAGCATCATAACCTAATCACTCGAACCTCGGATCAATTAGATCGAGTACATGGAGGATTAGTTAATCATGGTGAGGTGGAAGAAGGGGATGAGTAGAAGAAAAATACTGAAAACAGAGCAGGAACGAAAAAAGAAAACAACACTTTTTATTTAGAGAAACAGCGACCTTACAGCTTGAAAACCAGAGATTACAAGAACATGAAAAGGAAACTACACTATCATTAGCATCATACTACAGAAAGAAGCTAGGAGCTAATACAGGGAAAGCATAAAACTAGAGCTACGAACTAGAAATGAAAATACATGCTTAAAAGTTCAGAAAAACAAAGGACAGAACCTCCCCTCTCAAAGTGAAAGTTTTCCTGGAACCCCTGGAGTTGGGCTCTATTTATAGAATTTTTCGGGTCGGGTCACGCCCCCCTGTCACGCCCTGGTCGGGCGTGACCCTGGGGCGTGACACATTCGGCGCGACTTTTTCGGGCAGGAATTGAATTCTGACGGAGTTGTTGCGGTACACGCCCACAAGTCACGCCCTGGCAGGGCGTGTACCTGGGGCGTGTTGTTTGCGGCGTGACTTTTTCGGGCTGAACTGAATGCTGGAGGTGACGGGCGGAATTGCTGAAGTACACGCCATATGTCACGCCCGGGTCAGGCGTGACCCTGGGGCGTGACACTTTCGGTGCGACAGTGGAGCGGGAAAAACGAGCGCGCTGCGGCGATTCCTCGGAACCTGGGGACACGCCTATAGTACACGCCCGTGTCTGGTATGTCACGGGCGTGACCGAGGGGCGTGTACACTAAGTTTCCATGGAATGCAGTTTCGGACCAATTGCTTCATTCCTCTGGGTACACGCCCTAGGTACACGCCCTGGTAGGGCGTGACCTTGGGGCGTGTCACAGCAAACTTCGGCTGAAAGCCGTGAAAACCTGCAAAAAGCAAAAAAAATGCATTAGCGACAAAAATATATACAAAGGGGAATCAAAACAAGTACTTGACAAGACATGATTGGCTTTAAAACCCCGAAAATATCCTAATAAAATTGACTGCAAACGTATTATCAGAGGATCTCCCCGGAACCGGCGGCGGCAACACGAGCGGCGGCTAGCTTCGGGATCGGCGGCTATGATGATGAGCGGCTGCTGAAAATAGAGATCCAATCTTCGTAGCGAAGCAAGCTAGGTCTACCAACGGTCACACGAGGATCGGGCGTCTCGATCGATTTGGATGGGAAGTTTTTCCCGATCAACAAATCGAGAGACAAGGGATCTCTGGATAGATGCATGAGACTCAAGCTTTGCTAAGCTTCTATTGCCGGAGATCGGGAAGAAACACGATCAACAGCGGCGGCTGACTAGTGCGAGCGGCGACGGATGCGGCGGAGCGCTTTCGCGATTTTAGGGTTTGCTCTGCTCGGCTTCTTTTCTGTGTATCTACAGTTCAAAATACCCGTATATATACTGTAGATACTACTAATCTGACCGTTGTGGGACCCACAAGAAAAATCCCGAAAACCGGTCCAGAACATTGACAGCGGCAGAATCCGGTTCAGGAAGATCCAGAAAAATGCCCAAGTCAAAATCGGTGAGAATCAAAAGTGATGCTCGCCGATTCGTCGAGAATCAAAGGTGATTCTCGACGATTCGGCGAGAATCAAGATTTATTCTCGCCGAATTTGCCTTGGTTGCACGCGCTGCTTTAGGCCAGGTCGAGATGGCGAGAATCAACCAGTGATTCTCGACGATTCGACGAGAATCACTAGTGATTCTCGCCGAATCGGCGAGAATCACTTGGTGATTCTCGCCGATTCTCTCTTAGAAGCAGAGGTGCTCGCTTAGAAGTGGCTGGATCGAGTTCGGCGAGAATCAACTTCTGATTCTCGACGAATCGGCGAGAATCCCAAGTGATTCTCGCCGAATCGGCGAGAATCACTTGGTGATTCTCGTCGATTTAACCTTAGACGAATTTTCGTCTTTCCACCTATGAGGTGCTCCTTGACCCATCCTTGCTCCTTGTCTGCTCCTGCATATTTATAGCCCTGTGCTTGAAAATAAGTGCACTCCAATAGAGAGAATACACGTAGGCCAACACACTGATCTGCTCAACGAGGGATTACGTCGTGCAGACCCGTGTATATTGACCTACTGCACCCTGACATTGGTGTGCACTTAGCGTGGAAAAACTGCAAGCACAACTAGAAAGATTTTATCAAATACATAGTCTATTGACCTTAGCTTGTCCAGGGGCTTCTTCAAATCAGGTACATTGTGGATACAATACCCAACACCGTCATCTATGAAAGAGGGTTTCAACTTGAAGTTCGTAGTTGGAGTCAAGCTTATGTGCGACAAATAGACAAGTTCGGCTGGACCTCCTTCTGCCATCCCCGCACTGACGCTGTCTTACCGTGGGTGTACGAATTGTACGCCAACGCCAAGTTCCACACGGATGGAAAAATTCATATACGGGGGAAGGAAGTCGATTTTTTCGCGGAAGGTATAAACTCCTACTTCGACTTAGCAAATCTGGATTGTGATGTATTCGAGTCTGTTAGAACTTCTAACCCATACGATATCGCCACCACATTGAGCCTCACTAAAAACATCACGTGGGTTAATGAATCTTCACATGTCCTGCATTCTGCTCTTTTTACTCGTGAAGCTAAAGTTTGGCTGTTGTTCGTAAACTCAAGTGTTATGCCGACGAAGCACTCCAACCATGTCTCCTTTGATAGGGCTTGCATTATACGTAGCATTATAAAAGGGATTCCCATTAATGTAGGACATATTATTTCCAGTCAAATCCTAAAAAAGGTCAAAACGGAGGGGGGAACTCGGCTATGGTTTCCCACACTCATCACATCGTTGTGCCGTTATGCCGGGGTATCTCTCGCCGACACGGACACTACACCATTGTCGGTCGACCAATAATGTTTTCCGTTATTTCATCCTATATTAGGGTATCTTCAGAGGAGCCACCCCCCAAATCCGCTCCGAAACAACGCCCTACCGTATCTTCGAGCAAAACCACCCAACCTCCAATTCCACCGCCACTTTCCCCTAATCCCCCGGATTGGCCGATCATATTTAAATATTTGCAAGGCACCGCCAAATATCAGCGCCAACAATATCGTGATATAGTTTTGCATTTAAACATTTTACATCACAATCAAGTAGCCCTTCTCTGCCATTTGAACGTACCTGAGGAAAAGATAGCAGTCCACGATGTGAATCCTGCTTGGTATGACAACAAACCCTCTACTTCTAAGGGAAAGGAGGCGGCATCCTCGTCAGATCCACATGATGAAACGGAAGCGGTCGAGAAGGATGCGGTCTTTGCATCCGGCGAAGATGACGAAATGAAAGAATTTTTGGACGATGACGACTCGGACGAGATCGATGACGCTGACGACGATGAGGAGGATGGTTGACACTCCACTACTCAGAATCTGGGAATTATACTTTGTGCTATTACTGGTGATATGTTTGTTTGGTTTTGGGAAATATCTATGGTGAAACATTTCAGTGCGAGTGAAGTACTTTATTTTATTTACACATTGCTCCTTGGACGCTCGTTATCGGTTTTCCTGAATGGCTAATTTGTTCTACTACTGTTGAACTTGTTGAACTGCATGCTATTAACTGAATGATAAGTACCGTTTACGTATTACTTGGTTATTTATTTTCTAGCTCTAATCTTTGTAACTGTTACTTGTTGCACTGTGGTTTATCACTTCCCTAGCTACATTTTTTTCCGTTTACTGAAATGTTGTTTTCATAAATTATTGCTATATGTTTTCATGCCGTGAAGCTATACCTGTTACTCAATAACTTCACTGTTTTAATGCAAACTCTTTATTATAATCTGCTACTTCGTGGGATATTCCGTTCATATCTTATACTTTTATGTTCCACTTCACCCATATTTATATGCTGGCGACTCACATGTGAAACTTTCTTTTTATTCCACTCTTATGATTTATGAAGTTCGCAATCGCATGCAAGGCAATTATATTTGCTACAACTACTTTACTAGGGACTAGTAAAGGTTAAAGTATGGGGGCATGTCCTTCTATACCTTGCATGACAAAGCTTTTATGGGGTATATTTTAAAAATGTCTGCTCTTCATTTTTTTATTATTATTAATAAATATATTCAAGTTTTTCAAATTAATTGTAAGGTTAGACGAGTCAGTCCTATGAGTCAGACTATTAAATTGTAATTAGACTGATTAGTTAAAGCTCGATTAAGAAATCTATCTCACATTCATGCACTATAGTTCTTAAAAGTGTTTACACCCTTTTAATTTATTTAAGTAACTTCGGATCTTAATGAGATTAGATCGAGTATGTTCTAATTCAATGATAGTTGCCAATATATTGAGCTTACGTAGTTAACCTTGCTTCCACGTAAATCCTTACCTTTGTTGCCATCACATATTACGTTTGAGCTTAAAGACCTGATTATTCATTTCCCTATGTTCTTTAGCTAGTAGACTGACCACTTATGGGTGTTAAAATTTTTTGTATATCATAGTGACATGTGGCCTAAGTTAGCTCCGGCTTACTTGGAATGATCCCAACTATGATAAAAAAAGGATATATATATATATAGCATAGTGATATGTGGCCCAAGGATGTTCACTCATACTTGGAATGATCCCAACTATGATCAAAAAAAAGAATATATATATATAGCATAGTGATATGTGGCCCAGGGATGTTCACTCATACTTGGAATGATCCCAACTGTGCAAATATCAAAAGAAAAAAATTGTTGAAAGTTAAACCCCATAAGTTGGCAAGCTACTAAGTTAATTAATTTGAATCAATGGCTACCCACCTCTCCAAAATTCATCAAGTAGTTTTATTTGGCATCAGTTTTACCAAACTCATGTAGAGGTCATATCAAAGCCTTAGACTACTCTTGATCTATCGTATTGGTGACGAAGTTTATCGAAAATGAATTGTAAGGGATGTAGACAAATTGTTAAGGGCATCACATATAACACTTGAATTCTTAATTGAGCCTTATCTTATATCTATCTGATAGAATTATGAAAGTTTGAATTCTTATGGATTAGCAAGTCTAGCATCAGTTAATGAGAATTACTTGAAGCTATTTTGGTTAACTTATAATGAAGAGTAGACGGGAATGAAATTATACTGTAATAAATCTTTGTCATATCATGATTTACAATGATTTACCTTTGCTAGGGACTAACAAAGAACTAAGCATGGAGGTGTGATAACTTCACAAAAAGAAGTTATCTTCATCCCCATTTTAACCATTTTGTAGCCATGTTATGTGATATTTATACATGAAAAGTAGATTAAAATCCAATTGCCGCATGATTTGGAGTCAAAATGTTTGTACTCTCATTGTTTATATGTTTTTATGATAGGATTCAGGGAGAATTTAAGTCAAGGATTGAATGCTAAGTATTGTGAAAAATCTGGGAAATATGTTGCAACATATTCTCAACAAATCTGGCAGGTCAAATTGGGCAGAAATACAGAACCAGAAATGTTGCAACATATTCGCAACATTTCTGACAGTTACTTGAAATTCAAATCCGAAATTACCAAGTTTTCAACAGTTACAACCTATTTTTAAGCATCCGTTCAGCATTTAAAAATGACTGGATGTGGGGCCCACTAGGAGGGAGGAAAGGAAAGTTTAAAAGAGAAAAATTTCAGCCATTAAGGCTCTATTTGTTTGGGCATTTCGGAGCTCCGTTTTGGGCAAACGCCGCCGGAAGGCGGGTAAACAAATGAACCTCCGGCGGCGTTTGCTCCGTTTCCACCCGCCCGCCTTGAGAAACGCCCCAAAAAGCTCCGTTTGGAGCAGCCACCTCCCCCCTCCATTTCGAACACTCCGTTTCCACCCGCCGGATCGATCCGCCACCGCCGAAACAAATGAAGCCTTAAGGGGGATTCATTTCTATTCTTGGGCAGCCATTAGAGGAGAAAAAAAACTGCAGGGTGAAAAATTCGGGGAAGGAAGAACCAGTCCAGTCTTGGCATTCGGGCTGAGGGAAACGCTTCCACATCACTGGAGAAGGGAAGATTCGCATTTCTTTCGAAATGTTTAGTAAGATCTCTTCAGTTTTGTGTTATTTTCCCGCAGTCATGAACTAAAACTCTCTAGTCTTGCATGATGAGAGTAGTATGTGTATTTTGATGATGAACATCTTTGATTTTGAGTTTGTTTTGTGATTATCTTTATAGATCTTGTGATTTTTATGGTGAAATTGTTGGATCATGTCTTTTTATTACATTGCGTCGCGAGAATCGAGACATGAGCGTCGTAACGTTAATTTAAGGGCTAGTTTATCGCAGTGCGAGAATCGAGAGATGAGCAGTGTGAATCATTAACCAAAATTTCTGTATTTTTACGGTGTTTCAAGAGTCGAGAGAGGAGAAACGTGCGTGCATCACAAGATCTCTTGAGTTTTGAAAAGTGAAAGAGATTTCCTTTTTATGCTAGCGAATTTGATTCTTGCACTTCATAATATTTTCGTTTTGCCTCAGTTAGAGATAACTAGGGTTGCGTAGATATTAAGACTCCTTGTATCGAGAGATAAAAGTTTCTTCTTTAAAAATCATCGCAAGATAATTCAAAGCTCAACCAAATGAAATATTTATTTTATCATCATCATGTTACACATATGAAATCAGAAATGCAAGGCTATTTTCTCTAATTGCTAAGAAATTACTTTAAGATCTTGTTAAATTAGTTTTAATATTTATCTAAAAGTTTTAATCTATTTTCAGAAAATCAATTAATCGTTTTACTTGGATTCATAGAAACGGTGTAGCTAGTAATTGTAAGCACTAAACCCATCACTTCTCCGTGGGAACGATCTCACTCACTCTGTATTACTTATACGACACGTATACTTGCGTTTTCAAGCTCTATTTTGCGCGTATCAACCTCGTCCCCCTTCATATGAGCTTTTACAACCTGGACGAAAGATAACATCATGCAAGGCGCGAAGCCAATACCTTGGAAGATGACGTCAGAGTTTCTCAAATAGATCCGCTTCTCCGCGCAGTCGATCCTCGCGAAGTGCCAGTCCAGCCATGCCATGCCCAAAATGATGTCAAACTCCGGCATTCTCAGAACCGTGGCCGGCGTATCAAAGGTGTTGATGCGCGAAAACGGCACCGGGGGGACAGCTATCACCGAGGGGGTGATTGGGCCTCACAGGCTAGGTGAGGAGGAAGGAGAAGGTTGCGGAGGAAGGGAGAGGCTTGAGAGAATAGGCGAGCCTTGATTAACAGAGAGGGTTGATCAAGAGGGGAAGAGGAGGGAGACCGGGAACGGTCGAGCAGACTGTAATCGCAACGGTTGCACTTGCAGGTTGAAAGCCGAGGAGAGCTGAGCTGAGCCGAGGGCAAGGCTTGCTGAGCAGAGGAGCAAGGCTTGCTGAGCAGAGGAGCAAGGCTTACTGAGCAGAGGAGTAAGGTTTGCTGAGCAGAGGAGCAAGGCTTGCTGAGTAGAGGAGTAAGGCTTGCTGAGCAGAGGAGCAAGGCTTGCTGAGCAGAGGAGCAAGGATTGCTGAGCAGAGGAGCAAGGCTTGCTGAGCAGAGGAGAGAAGAGGGGGCCGCTAGCAGCGGCAACAACACACTTCGCCCGTCGCAGCCTAAATGCCACTCCTGCGACGGGCTTTCCTTTTATTAAAAGCTAGAGGTTACAAGCTTACAAGTACACCTTTACAACAAATCAATAAAAGGGGTACAAGGGGAAGCTGGCGGCTAAGAGAGAAGAAGTGCCAGAAAGCAGAGGAGAGAAGCTGCCAAAGACTAAGTAAAATAGTCTGCTAGCTGCTGGAGGACTGGGAAATTGAGTCTGCAGAGTCTGCTGGCAAGCTGCTGAAGAGCTGTGGAGGACTGCGCGGACAGGAAACTGAGTCCGCTGAGCTTGCTGGAGAGGTGATCACGGACTGGAAAACGGAGTCCGCAGGGGCTGCTGGCAAGACTTGTCTCCACCTCTAGGATCCAGCCTCTCTGAATGAGAGGCTTCAGGGGGGATTTATAGGCCCAGGGAAGTTCTTGAAGAAGCGGGGCCCAGTTACATCAGCATGACGACCTGCGCGGACTCCACGGACTGAGATTTTGCGTCCGCCACTGTTGACTGAGGAAGCAAGTGGAAGGAGGCTCCTGGAGAGAACTGGAGGCCACCCCTGGCGGGCGACCTGGGCGGACTCTGGGAGGAGTCCGCCCGGCAGGCCGGAGGCCGCCCCCTAGCGGGCGGCCTGGGCGGACTCCAGGGGGAGTCCGCTCGGCAGGGCCTGGCCGCCCCCTTGCGGGCGGCCTGGGCGGACTCCGGGGGGAGTCCGCCCGGCTGGGCGCCTGGGCCGCCCCCTAGCGGGCGGCCTGGGCGGACTCCAGGGGGAGTCCGCGCGGCGGGCCTGGCCGCCCCCTTGCGGGCGGCCTGGGCGGACTCCAGGGGGAGTCCGCCCGGCTGGTCGCCGGGGCCGCCCCCTAGCGGGCGGCCTGGGCAGACTCCAGGGGGAGTCCGCCCGGCGGGCCTGGCCGCCCCCTTGCGGGCGGCCTGGGCGGACTCCAGGGGGAGTCCGCCCGGCTGGGCGCCGGGGCCGCCCCCTAGCGGGCGGCCTGGGCGGACTCCAGGGGGAGTCCGCCCGGCGGGCCTGGCCGCCCCCTTGCGGGCGGCCTGGGCGGACTCCAGGGGGAGTCCGCCCGGCTGGTCGCCGGGGCCGCCCCCTAGCGGGCGGCCTGGGCGGACTCCAGGGGGAGTCCGCCCGGCGGGCCTGGCCGCCCCCTTGCGGGCGGCCTGGGCGGACTCTAGGGGGAGTCCGCCCGGCTGGTCGCCGGGGCCGCCCCCTAGCGGGCGGCCTGGGCGGACTCCAGGGGGAGTCCGCCCGGCGGGCCTGGCCGCCCACTTGCGGGCGGCCTGGGCGGACTCCAGGGGGAGTCCGCCCGGCTGGCGGGCAGAGGCCGCCCCGGGTGGGCGGCCTCGACGGACGGCGGCAGGAGGCCGCCGCCTCTCGGGCAGCAGGGAGGTCGCCCCTGGTGGGCGACCCCGACGGATGACGGCAGGAGACTGCCGCTCCTTGGGCTGATTAGGAGGTCGCTCCCGGTGGTGCTGTTGGCGAACTCATGCAAGGAAAAGCACTGCACGATTAGCGGACCTAACCGCATGTCCCGCGAGGGTGAGCCATGGGAACAACCCGCCGTCCCGCAGGGCACGCGGTTGCTAGGAAACCTAGGCGGACAGGGAAAACTGTCCGCCTACGCGGGGACTTGTCGCGATCGAAAGGGAGAACCTAAGGGTCGCGACTAGCCAGCTGGCCACCTTGGGAAGGATCGCCGATTTCTGGGTTAACATAATCCCCGCACTTTTTTAAGTTCCGAAGGGAACTTCGAAAAAGTTGGAGACCCACGAAAATCGTGATCCACCCCAAAGGAAAGAGAGGGGGAAGCAAGGAGAGATAGAACCTGAAGCCTCTCCTCACAAGCTTGGTGTTTCCTGTTTTATTTTCCTGCAAGAGGAAAATTAAGGGTAAACACGTATGAGTGGTACATCGAGTGTGTACCTGAGTTTGATTTTGCAAAATGAATAAGGCGCTTCTCCTATAAAGTTCTGCAAAACAATAGTGAGGGAAAACAGAAAGACATAATAACTTGCAAGTACCTGATAGAGGCTTGCAAGCACCTGTCATTCTCTGCAAAAAGAGAAGGGAAAAGAGTATACAAGGACAGAAAAAATGAGTTACAAGTACCTGGAAGGAACTTGCAAATCTTTGGTGGTATCTGCGAGAGAAGAGTTAACAGTATGCATAGTACATGAAAGTAACTTGCAAGTGCCTGAATGGAGCTTGCAAGTGTTGGTGACTTCTGCAAGAAGAGAGTTAGAGGCAGATATTGTATATAGAGATAAGCTGCAAGTACCTGAATGACTTGCAGATGTCTGCTAACCACTGCAAAGTGAAGAGTAAGCAGCAGAGATAAAATAATGATTTAAACTGCAAGTACCTGGTTGAGGTTTGCAGGTGTCTGTTGTTCTCTACAAAGAGAAAAGTTAGAAGCAGACAATTTGCATATGAATGGAGCTTGCAAGTACCTGTGGAGAAGGCTTGCAAGGGTTTGCTAACCTCTGTGAGGAGAGAGATTAGAAGCAAATAAGACGCGAGGATAACCGCACCAGAGCCATACCAAAAATGTTGATATGACTCGATTAATGTTTGACGCCATTAGACTTTGGCAAGAATAATGAGTAGCTCTGTGAATCTCCATATGATAGAGCTTGAGCAGGCAAAGTATATGAGGTGAGCATAAGCAAAGTGATTGCTGAAAATCTTTTTGAGATAACCCATGAAGGTTGATGAGATAGGGTCGATATGACCAAGTAGCAAGAGAAATGCCCGATGAACATTATCACGAAGTCCAGATTAATGAATCGAGCACTAGCTATTGACATGGCTGGAAATCCTTTTGGCAGGTTGGATTAACCTGTTCACCTGTGAAAGGAGGGAAGAGAGAAAAGGAGGTCTGTACCCGGAATGACTAAAGAGGGTTGAATGCTGCCACAAGTGTTCCCCGTGGGCCTTACGCATCACTTGCCCGAAAAATCATCCCGAGTACAGTCCTACTCAAAGCGGGCTGGCCGCGCACCGTCAAGGAGGGGGGAAAAGGAAAAAGAGGTCCATATTCGGAATGACTAAGGAGGGTTGAATGCTGCCACAGGTGTTCCCCGTGGGCCTTATGCATCACTTGCCCGAAAAATCATTCCGAGCATGATCCTGCTCAAAGCGGGCTGGCCGCGCATCCTCAAGGAGGGCATAAAAGAGGAAAGCAAGGGAAAGGTCCTGAGAAGGACCGCTAGAAGGACCGCTCTCTTGCCTTGGGTACAAGCATCACTGATCAACGAGACGGGTTGCGCCAAGAGGCCTATCTTGTCTGTGTATTGATCAGTGGAGTTGCGAACCCGAGAAGGCACGGATCGAGGATACCGGAGAGTGCTTCGGCCACCACAGTTGAAGGATGAGCAAAGAGACAAGGCTACGCTTGATCGCCATTGCTTGTCCAGCGAAGATCATCCTAACCGTAGTGTATCCTATAGGACGCACAACAGAGCTAACACATGGGGCTCCCCTAGCACACACTCTGTGTCAGATGTTGGCTAGGATCCTAAGTCTGAAGCCCATTCCCGTGATTGAACTTCTCCCACTGCACACATGGGTATAATCCCGCCATATGTGGTCGAAGCGGTAGTGCGAGAACAAACTACGGAGGGAACGTTTCAGGCTCGGCGAAATCTCATTGGCGTAACGATCTTAAGAGAGGGAGAAGAGAGGAAGGAGCAACACAAGAAGGGAACTGTGTCAGTACGGGATCCCTGAATAAAAGCTTTGCTGGAAAGCAAGTAAAGAACACTGAGAAGTGTTGTAATGAAAATGTTTGAAAAGGAGAGAGAGAGTAAGGGTTGAGATAACCCCTGTAGGTTGCAAGAAGTTCTGGAGGACTGTGAAGTCCATCGCTAGCTTAGAATAGCCTTCCCAGCACACCCTCGTCGTCGGCATCGAAGCATTCGACTTCTTGGTTAACAATAAGGAGAGGAGGCTCTTCGACGTGGTTCACTCCTCTTGAGGAGCAAGGAGCGTCTGCAAGTTCTTTGCCCCTTGAAGTTGCTTGATCAGGGCGTTCTTCTTTAGGAAGCAAGTCATGCATCTTGCCTTGCCGGAGCATCCTTTGCACAAGCTGGCGGAATGCCCGGCAGTCTTCTGTTCGATGGCCTGACTCTTTGTGGAATTCACAATAAGGCTCTGAGTTTCTAGACCTCTGATCGGTCGGCCGATAGGGCTTCTTGTAGCTTGCCCTATCTTTCATGATCTGGACTACTTCTTGCACGACGTCGTCGAGATCAGACTCATGCAAGTCATCGTCTTGCTCTTGTTGAACAGTTGCTGTTTGAGAATGAGCTAGCGGCAGCAATGAGTCTTGAGCATTGTCTCAGCTTGGGAAGGAGTATCGCTGGCGATGAAGCCTTCTCTCCTTCCTTGAGTAAGTTGGGGCGTGATTGCGAGGAGACCTTGGAGGATGCTTGCGGGAGGGATCCTCCTCGGATAGAAGTTTGGAGACGAAGCCTGGATTGCTCTTTTCGCCTCAGATGTATGAGTTGGCCAGAGCAATCAACTCTTGATAAGTCCTTGGAGCACGGACGTTAGCTTCAAATTTGAGAGGCCCTTCACGAAGACCGTGGATAAGAGCCACTCGGTACATCTCTTGATCAGTAACCTCGATGTCCAAAATCTCTCTTTGGAATCGATCAACAAACTGAGACCAAGTCTCATTCCCGCGCTGCTTGATCTCAAAGAGGGCTGCAGGACCGCCCTTTCTCTTAGTTGACGTAGAGAATCTGAGAAGAAACTCCCTTCGAAGATCAAGGAAGGAAGCGATGGAGTGAGGACGGAGGCCATAGAACCAGTCCCTCATTTGCCCATCAAAAGAGGTAACGAGAAGCTTGCATTTGGTTGCATCTGAAAGAGTCTTGAGAGCAACGACTGACTCAAAAGCTTGGAGGTGCTTTACTGGATCTGTATCTCCAGTGTAGGTTGGTAGTCGAGGCTCTCTGAAGTTTGCTGGAGTTGGCTCATGGCAGACACTCTCCGCGAATGGTGAAGGCTCTTCTAGCTCTCCTACAGCATAGGGAAAGAAAGGAGCATAAGCTGCAACTGCAAAAGTAGCATGAGGATAACAAGGAAAAGCTGCTGCAGGAGGAGCAGGGGCATGAGCTGAAGGGTAGGGATGACTTCCCTGAAAGTTGAGAACTCTAGCTGGACTTCCCCGGGCTGCTTCCCGGAAGAAGTTATGGCGAGCAGCGAACTCTTCATCTTGAGTTCGCAAAGGATCTGCAGGCCCTTGCGGAAAGGTTGGAGTGTACGGGGGATAGAACGACGGGCAAGCTTGAGAGTAAGCTTGCTGACGCTCTGCTGTTGGTGTTGGGTTGATTGGAGCAGCTGGAGCAGCTGCTGGATGAGCGTCCAATCGCTGCGTTATAGCTGCAAGAACTTTGTTGATAGCTTGGAACTGTTGAGCATTCTCTCGACGCGACTGCTCAAAGGCTTCCCAGAGAGGATCTTCACCGGGACTCGGAGCATGGTTCTCGGCTGACTGATGGTCTGACATGATTAGCTGTTGCTTTCACTGCCTGTTCTGATCTGAAGGTTTGCGCGTGAGCTGTTCGATCCACGCTCACCGCACCAAATGTTGATGCGCGAAAACGGCACCGGGGGGACAGCTATCACCGAGGGGGTGATTGGGCCTCACAGGCTAGGTGAGGAGGAAGGAGAAGGTTGCGGAGGAAGGGAGAGGTTTGAGAGAAGAGGCGAGCCTTGATCAATAGAGAGGGTTGATCAAGAGGGGAAGAGGAGGGAGACTGGGAACGGTTGAGCAGACTGTAATCGCAACGGTTGCACTTGCAGGTTGAAAGCCGAGGAGAGCTGAGCTGAGCTGAGGGCAAGGCTTGCTGAGCAGAGGAGCAAGGCTTGCTGAGCAGAGGAGCAAGGCTTGCTGAGCAGAGGAGCAAGGCTTGCTGAGCAGAGGAGCAAGGCTTGCTGAGCAGAGGAGCAAGGCTTGCTGAGCAGAGGAGCAAGGCTTGCTGAGCAGAGGAGCAAGGCTTGCTGAGCAGAGGAGCATGGCTTGCTGAGCAGAGGAGAGAAGAGGGGGCCGCTAGCAGCGGCAACAACACACTTCGCCCGTCGCGGCCTAAATGCCACTCCTGCGACGGGCTTTCCTTTTATTAAAAGCTAGAGGTTACAAGCTTACAAGTACACCTTTACAACAAATCAATAAAAGGGGTACAAGGGGAAGCTGGCGGCTAAGAGAGAAGAAGTGCCAGAAAGCAGAGGAGAGAAGCTGCCAGAGACTAAGTAAAATAGTCTGCTAGCTGCTGGAGGACTGGGAAACTGAGTCTGCAGAGTCTGCTGGCAAGCTGTTGAAGAGCTGTGGAGGACTGCGCGGATAAGAAACTGAGTCCGCTGAGCTTGCTGGATAGGTGATGACGGACTGGAAAACGGAGTCCGTAGGGGCTGCTGGCAAGACTTGTCTCCATCTCTAGGATCCAGCCTCTCTGAATGAGAGGCTTCAGGGGGGATTTATAGGCCCAGGGAAGTTCTTGAAGAAGCGGGGCCCAGTGACATCAGCATGACGACCTGCGCGGACTCCGCAGACTGAGATTTTGCGTCCGCCACTGTTGACTGAGGAAGCAAGCGGAAGGAGGCTCCTGGAGAGAACTGGAGGCCACCCCTGGCGGGCGACCTGGGCGGACTCCGGGAGGAGTCCGCCCGGCAGGCCGGAGGCCGCCCCCCTAGCGGGCGGCCTGGGCGGACTCCAGGGGGAGTCCGCCCGGCAGGGCCTGGCCGCCCCCTTGCGGGCGGCCTGGGCGGACTCCGGGGGGAGTCCGCCCGGCTGGGCGCCGGGGCCGCCCCCTAGCGGGCGGCCTGGGCGGACTCTAGGGGGAGTCCGCCCGGCGGGCCTGGCCGCCCCCTTGCGGGCGGCCTGGGCGGACTCCAGGGGGAGTCCGCCCGGCTGGTCGCCGGGGCCGCCCCCTAGCGGGCGGCCTGGGCGGACTCCAGGGGGAGTCCGCCCGGCGGGCCTGGCCGCCCCCTTGCGGGCGGCCTGAGCGGACTCCAGGGGGAGTCCGCCCGGCTGGGCGCCGGGGCCGCCCCCTAGCGGGCGGCCTTGGCGGACTCCAGGGGGAGTCCGCCCGGCGGGCCTGGCCGCCCCCTTGCGGGCGGCCTGGGCGGACTCCAGGGGGAGTCCGCCCGGCTGGTCGCCGGGGCCGCCCCCTAGCGGGCGGCCTGGGCGGACTCCAGGGGGAGTCCGCCCGGCGGGCCTGGCCGCCCCCTTGCGGGCGGCCTGGGCGGACTCCAGGGGGAGTCCGCCCGGCGGGCCTGGCCGCCCCCTTGCGGGCGGCCTGGGCAGACTCCAGTGGGAGTCCGCCCGGCTGGCGGGCAGAGGCCGCCCCGGGTGGGCGGCCTCGACGGACGGCGGCAGGAGGCCGCCGCCTCTCGGGCAGCAGGGAGGTCGCCCCTGGTGGGCGACCTCGACGGATGGCGGCAGGAGACTGCCGCTCCTTGGGCTGATTAGGAGGTCGCTCCCGGTGGTGCTGTTGGCGAACTCCTGCAAGGAAAAGCACTGCACGATTAGCAGACCTAACTGCATGTCCCGCGAGGGTGAGCCATGGGAACAGCCCGCCGTCCCGCAGGGCACGCGGTTGCTAGGAAACCTAGGCGGACAGGGAAAACTGTCCGCCTATGCGGGGACTTGTCGCGATCGAAAGGGAGAACCTAAGGGTCGCGACTAGCCAGCTGGCCACCTTGGGAAGGATCGCCGATTTCTGGGTTAACAAAAGGCCTTCCCATCAATAAATAACTCCAACTCGCAATTGGCGGTTGCGATCATCTCCGAGCCATCCGGAAGGCGTACACGTCGGGCTATGCCAGTGAAGTACTGTACACCCTCCACGTCTTTTATGAAATCCTCGGACACAAAGGAGTGTGAGGCATCAGTATCGAACAGCGCATAGGTCGTCTTCCCGCCAATAATCACGATGCCTAAGTACCAACAACCAAAACTTATTGCTAGGTGTCTAGTAAGTCTTAATCAATTCAAGTTAGACCATGAAAATATGTTAATTAATTAAATCAAACCTGCAATCACATCTTGGGGGTTCCGTTCCTGCGCCATGTCAAGCGCGTACACCTGATCCCTAGCAGGGCCAGGGTTACCTCCCCGCGGTCCTCGTCCTCGACCACACACGTGACCCCGCCCTCGAGGAGCTGCCGGAGGGAGAGCGGGAGGGACGTTCCCAAATAGCTGTGGGCAGAAATGTCGGATGTGGCCCGGCTGGTTGCATTCGAATCATACCAGACCACGACGCCCTTCAGGTTGTTGAAATTACTGAGGCTGTGGTGGTGGAGGCAACGCAGGCGGCTGCGGAACCGGATGCTCCACTCTATAGTTCCGGTGGACACGCCCTCCACCTCTTTGATATCCTCTTCCTCCTCTGAAGTCTCGCCTCCTTCTATTCCATGGGCTGGCTTCCATCACATCCTCCGCAGGCCTCTTACTGCATCCCAACTGGTCCGCCTCCAATCTTTTTGCCATATCAATGATCTCCGCCAAGCTACCATCCGCTATAAACAAAAGGGACTGCCTTAGGGGACTCGCAACCCTTTGTAGAAGCGCTTGGCGTAACCTCTGTCATCCAACTCGTAAGAATCCACAAACCTTGCGAGATGCTGGAATTCTCGCTGGTATTCCGTAACCGACTTTGATCCCTGCTTTAGTAGAAGAAACCTCTGCTCAAGCTCATCTCGGGCCGATGTAGGGATAAAGTGCTCCAAGAAAGCACCCGAGAATTCACCCCAACTTATCTCCGTATAGACTCAGCCATGGAAAGTAAAGCCCATAAGGGACTTCCACCACCTCTTATCATGTAAGTCCAAGACGGACACCGCCAATGTCATTGCCATATTGGCCGGGCAACGGATACCAGCCAACAACTCCTGTACCATGTCTAGCCATTCCTCTGTACGTACGGCTGACTCCGTCCCAAGGTAGGCGGGAGGGGAGAGAGCCCGGAAGGTGCTCAGCCAGTTGGAGCTTGGGTCCTGTTGTTGCACCGAGGGCTGCTGCGCCCTAAAAGCATCAAGGATGGCAGTGAGCGTCAGCCCCAACTCAGATTGTTGGAACTGAGTGGGAGTGGGTAAAGAGGGCGCAAGAGTGCCTCCCACCTGCTCAACGAGCGCTAGAATCTACACATAAAATG
This sequence comes from Platanthera guangdongensis, assembly GCA_039583875.1. Lineage (NCBI taxonomy): Eukaryota > Viridiplantae > Streptophyta > Magnoliopsida > Asparagales > Orchidaceae > Platanthera > Platanthera guangdongensis. Next base: position 83,346,533 of record CM077164.1, on the reverse strand, counting down.
CAAACGTATGGTCAGGTTGGCTAATCTTAAGGTCAAAGTTGGACATACTTAGCGTGAATTACATATGAGCACACCACTGCTTACGCTAAGTCAGTTTGTCCCCAAACTGACTAATCAAACGGTGGTGGCACAATTGTTGAATGACTTCCTTAGTTGAAGATCGTGGCAAACTGATACCATTTGTAAGAACCCCCCTCCCGGATCTCGAAACAGCACGAAGGGGGAATCTTATGCCTGAAACAGCCGCCTTGCGGTAGCATTAGCACACGGGTTAACCTGTACCACAAGACGCCTATTCCACCGGCTACAACTATATCAATAGAACATGCCAACCCAACCAAATATAATAAGCAAGAGAAGTCAAATCCTCACTAAGTAATAATGTCCAAATACATCAATAAAGGAGAAGCTAAAACATGCTTCTATAATATGTCAGAGTACAACTAAACATTGCCCAATCAGGCTACATTAGAGTATCAAAATACAAACATCAGTAACCGATGGTATCGACGACACCGTCACTTCAGGCCCTATCATCCTGGCCTGACTGTCCTGCTGCGTAGTCTGCGGCTGCTCTACCTGCGGCGTGAACTCCTAAAAAGGAAGACGTAGCAACTGTTAGTCGAAACGACTAAGTGGTTTCACATCCGCTCCCCCGGCGACTCTTCGGCACCGGGCAGAGATTAGGAACAAGGGTAATGTATATGTGTGCAAGTAAAAGAAGTACAAGCAGGTGGCAGTAGTGTAAGAGTAACAATAACATGATCTAGCAAATATTTAAGAGCTATAGCAAACTAACATGTATAAGTAACAGCAGGAAAGTAACTTAACTTATAAGAATGTCCATACAAACTTATAAGTTAAGGATCGGGTTACATAAAGGTAACTCATCGTATAAGAGTGCCCATACAAACTTATACGATGAGGATCTTGTTGTGCAATGTTATGAAATGCTATGAATGCTATGCAATGACTCACCCATGATCACAACCATGCAATTGCTATGTCGACACAGACTATAGTTCGTACTTTTCAAGCAGGTAGCTAACCTCTCAGGCATCAGCCGCCGTGGCCAAGAGATGACAGTAGAACGGGCACTTCTACTACTAGGCGGGTATCCACACTAATTCATCTAGGCCTCCATATGCCTCAACGCTAAGAACACAACAGCGGAGCCCATGCGTACTATGGATCAACGGGGTCTTGGGTAGATGTGCACCAAGAACACAGCCCGAACTGGCCTTATGTGACTCGAAAGGGGTCTCGGAAGTAAGCACGAGGACACAGCCCAACCGTTCACTTAGCATGGAAGGAGCCCCGGGACATGAACAACGAGGACCAAGCCCAACTGCCCAAAGTCTAACTATCAACTCCTGTCAGTGTGACGATCGGCGAGCCCGTAGACCTGCCACACTATCCTTAACCTAGGATTACGACACCGCGTGTCGACTCACACCTCATACAATTTCATACCACCGTGACATGGAAGGGGCCTCACAATATTAATTCCACCGAATCCAAATCCATATTATATAAAGTCCAGAATTTAGATGCAGAGTAAATCTGGATTGCAAATTTAATCAGAGATTCCTGAAGCTACAGGAATCCGGTGAAGACGTGTAACCCCTCAATGGAAAAGTCTTTCCATGGGCTACAACTATCGTATTCAGACCTCAGCCCAGATTTGATATTATCCTAATTGAAATCAGTCTTGAAGTCTGCTGCATACAGAACACAATTTCTCCATGCATGTTTTACCGAACACCACTTTCGTTCAGACTTTCCTATAGCTACATATGTCGCCTGAAGTCATGCAGCCACTCGTTGGAAAGGTAGTTTCAAGGGCTTCAACTTTCATGTTTAGCCGAAAACCCAGATCTGTACTTATCCCTCGTGAAAATGGCCTAGAAGATCGATGCGCGCAGAATACTGGTTCAGCACGCATCTTGAGGCGGAATGAACAACATCGGTCCATCTTCCACCTCAAGTCGATCCTCTCCGATCACCTCCAGAATTTTCCTCCACCCTTATTCAACCTCAAGAGGCCAATACCCTTCACGAAACCATCCCCTATCTTCACATAGAAGAAGAGAGTGGTTGAAGAGATCTAAAACCTAGGACACAAGTCCTAGCATGGCCTTTCCTAGAAAACCCCTTCTCTCCAACAAGACTCTCTTGAGTCGATATCTCACCTAGGGAAAATAACTATAGTTCTAGCACCAAGGGAGAGGGTAGGAAACTCACCTCGATTCCAGCGGTTCCTCCATTTCCGGCCATGGATCTCGTAATTCTCCTTTGCGGCATCTTCTCCTTCACGGTGATGGCAGATTTTCCCTCCCTAGAACTTGCTCCTGCAGTTCTCCTTCTATAGACGTTCTCTCAGAAAATAGGGACTAAGTGAGCGTGAAGACGGCTAGGGTTTTCTCTTCCCCTTATATATGAAAAGTGATACGGGTTGGGACACGACCGTGTCCTTACCCGTGTCCTACTTGGGCGAAACGGCAACGACAGTTTCCGTATCGGTTCAATACTTGACACGGGTAGGGGACACACCCGTGTCCCGACCCGTGTCCCGACCCGTGTCCCGACCCGTGTCCCGACCCGTGTCCACATGACACGGCCGTGTTCCCTGGCCGTGTCCTTCTCTGGATACATTTCGACGATCTCAACACTTCGTCGACCTCGATCAAAATCGTCGACTGGAGCACACGGGTAGGGACACGCCTGTGTCTCTACCCGTGTCATATAATTCGTCGGTCTCGACACATCTCGTCGAGTTCAACTCGACATAATACCACACGGGTAGAGACACGGGCGTGTCTCTACCCGTGTCGATGCGCATTTCGTCGATCTCGACACATCTCGTCGAGTTCAACTCGACGCATTGCCACACGGGTAGAGACACGATCGTGTCTCTACCCGTGTCATTGATGTCGACGCGTAGTTCGTCGATCTCGACACATCTCGTCGAGTTCAACTCGACACATTGCCACATGGGTAGGGACACGCCCGTGTCTCTACCCGTGTCACATTCACACGGGTAGTGACACGCCCGTGTCACTACCCGTGTCCTTCTCTGCATTGATTTCTCCACTCCTCCACAAGTACAGTCCAATTCCCTCCCCTTCTCAGGACTCGAGTCAACCCTCCTGACTCAAAAAAACACACACGAGGGGCCTAGAGCGATTCAGGACGTTACATGGAGGATCTCTTGTTTTGCAAGGATCTCAACACTCCATTATTGGGGAGGCCTACTACAAAGTTGGATGACGCGGTTTGGATGACATTGGATCGGAAGGCAGTTGGATTCATCTTCTAGTGGCTAGATGATTTTGTCTTCCATCATGTATCCACCGAGACATCGGCCCAGTCTTTGTGTAAAAATCTGGAAGCTCTGTATGAAAGGAAGACATCAGGTAACAAGGCTTTCTTGATCTGGAAGCTTGTGAACCTCAAGTATCGAGATGGTTCTTAGATGACAGATAATCTGAACCTTGACCAGAGCATTATAAATCAGTTGGAAAGCATGAAGATCACCTTGGGGGACAAGCTTCAGGCCTTGATGGTCCTCAGTTCATTACTAGAGTTGGGAGACCCTTGTGATGTCATTGAGCAATTCAGCACCGGATGGTGTCGTGTCAATGGAGATGGTGACGAGCTGTCTATTAAATGAGGATTCGAGAAGGAAGGATTCTGGAAATCCTACATCAGATTCCCTTCTCATGGAGGTTAGAGGCCGGCATCAGGTGAAGGAGGGGAAACCAAGGGGAAACTCCAAAAGCAATTCCAGGCCCAAGTCCAAGAAGGAGTTCAAATGCTATTACTGTAATATGAAGGGCCACATCAAGAAGGATTGCTTCAAGTGGAAGCAAGATCAAAAAGGGAAGGGAAAAGAAGGAGAGTCTAATGGCAACACGGGAGAGGCCTCAATTGTGGATGTGGAGACTTAGTGTTTGCACTGCAGCGAGACTGAATGCCATGAGTGCGTTGACACCGGATGGGTTGTGGATGGTGGTGTTTCTTATCATTACACACCTTACCTGGATTACTTCTATTCCTATATCGTTGGAGACTTAGGGACTATCCAGATGGCTAATGTTGGTGTGTCCCAGATAGTGGGCAGTGGAGATGTTCATCTGGAGACTGAACTGGGGTTGGCTATTCTGAAGGATGTCAGACACATTCCTGATTTGAGAATGAACCTTATCTCCGTCGGAATACTTGATGATGGCAGCTTTACCAGTATTGAAGGTGGATGTGCATGGAGGCTGGTGAAGGGGTCCATGGTGGTGGCCCGAGGAAAGAAATTTTGCGGTTTGTACCGAGCAAAGGCCAAGATCTGTAATCCTAGTGTGAATGTTGATGATGACAACTCCATGGAGTTATGACATTGCAGACTTGGCCATATGAGTGAGAAGAATCGCAAGCTGCTGGTGAAAAAGAAGGTTCTACCAGTGAGTATCAAGGTAGGGCTGCTAAATTTGATTGACACAGATGTGTGTGGTCCAATTGAACCCTTGTCTCAAGGTGGAGCAACCTACTTTGTCACTTTCATTGATGACCATTCTAGGAAGGTATGAGCATACTTCCTTAAGCACAAGAGTGAGGTTCTGACAAAGTTTGCCGAGTTCAGGGAAATGACTGAGAAGATGACCAAGAAGGTTATAAAATGAGTAAGATCTGATAACGGGGGAGAATTTATTTGACTGTTTGATGCCTACTGCAGGCAACACTGTATTGTTCATGAGAATACTATTCAGAGGACACCACAACAAAATGGGTTGGCGGAGAGAATGAACGGAACTATAATGGAGAATGTCAAGTGTATGATTTCTCAGGATGGAATTGGGAAGCAGTTCTGGTCTAAGGAAGCTAGGACTACTGTGCATCCGATAAATCTTTCCCCCTCAGCACCGTTAAATGGATATGTTCCTGAATGGGTGTGGTCCGGTAAGGATGTAACACCTCCCCTGTAATGACCATACAATATGGGTCCGGCCGGGGCCCCACAACATACAGATGCCACAACTTAAGCATTATAAAATGATATAAACTACCCAGCTCAAAACTCAGAATAAAAATAGCAGAAACAAAAGAGCAAAACTAGAAGTTATCCACTAACACATGAGTATCAGCATGACCTTATGGCCTTAAAACATTTTAGAGTCCAAAATTCAACCATAACAATAAGTGTCAATGTGCATATGCACTCCTAGGCTACCTCGTCGTGCATGCCGGAAAATATAGTACATTAAGCATTATGTTCCACAAAACAGAGCTATAACACATCATGAGGCTTAGGCATTTTTGGCTGGCAATCTTGCTCCCGTTTGCGATCCTTATCCTGTAAAAATTTGGTTGTAACGTAGGTCAACAAAGATTGATCTCAACTGTATAACCAAACCATCTCATCTCAGCCATTCCTAGCGGACCCCGGGGCACTCCATCACCCTGCAGGTCACCACTTCGTATGCTAAATACAATAACATATAAAGCTATAATGCAAGTTTGGATGTCTCATACAGCAAACACGTTTCTATGTTGAGCATATAAGAAAAGGGGCATACAATGTAGCATGAATGCAATTCTGGGTTTTACCCAAGGCACCCTAAGCGTATGCTTATAACACATCATCACATCAGGTACTTTCAATTTCCCCATCGACGTTCAAGCTGCAAACACAAGGGTATTCTAAATTCCTCCAAACGGTATACAAGCCGCCAGACAAACAAATCGATAAGAAACCTTGCTAGACCCCACCCGTTTGTGACGACCCAGGCCCGACTCCAATATCAGGATTAATTCCATCGAAGGAGACCCAACGGTACCCAGATGGAATTGTCAGGGCTTGCCCCAAGCTCGACATTCTCGTCAGTTCCAAAGAAGAGGGACTTGTCTCGCCGGGAGACTCTCCACACATGACTTTGCAACGTCACGGGCTATCAAGCCGACTATAGAGACAAATTACACCTTAGCACATCACAATCCCACGCCTTTCCCGCCCAAATCCACCATTTGTACCGTAACATTCCCGTGCCCCAAGGAAACCATCTACTGTCACAACGGAGCTAACCTTTTCCGGTTCCGATTAACGTTACTATGCCGCAAGGAAACCATCTACCGTTATAACAGAGCTAACCTTGTTCGGTTCCACATACACGTACTCACGCAAAATGAGGGGGGGATATACAACATCACAAACGATGTCTTGTCGATATGCATTATCATCGAGTCGGACTAACGGTCGTGTCAGCGGTTTCACCCACAATTCCTAAGCCACTAACGGAGCGGATTTCTAGTGCAATAACATGCCGGCGACAGACACAATCGACCCGGTGGCTCTTCTTGAACCATGGAAACCCGAATCTCTCTCATTTGAGAGATCCAGTGCCTAGAATGCTTAAAGGAAAATAAGAATAGAGTAGATGTCACACACGCATCCTAAAACCAAGAGGAGAAATTTCGTTACCTTACGACACCTCTTCTTAGCCATCAAACTAGTGTCTTGCATGGATGAAAACTAGCGCCTTTACGTCCTCTTCACGGATCTAGCCTCAGAATGATGATCGGAGGTCTAAAGCTCCGTCAATGGTGGAAGAAAGCTCTTTTCTTCCTCCACCCTCCTTTATCTTCAAAACCCTAACTATCACTTCCCACATGAGAAAGATGAGGAGAAACAACGGTTCAACCCTATATAAGCACTCTGGAGGAGATTCTTGGGCATTAAAATCAAATTCTAGAAGAAATCGGACGGCTAAAAAGCCAAATGACGTATATGCTTCCGTCCTCTACCGCCGGGCGGTAACTATCTACCATCGAGCGGTAATTTCCCGAGCACTCGGCCAGAAAATAATGTCGCTCTAATGTCAGCGATAAGACTAACTCCGTATGGTAGCGTCTTTCTCAAGAAATCTACGCTCGATGAACGGGGCCCTATGTTCGACGTTCGACGAAACAGGGCAATTGTCGGGCGATACCTACTATTGTCGGGCGATAAACCTCTTGCGCTCGACAAATAGGACTTTCGTTCTACGGTCGACGAAATGGGGCTAACGCCGAGCGGTACCTACCTAATACCACACACTAGCATTCAACACTCTCAACGCCTGCCTGCTTAACGCTCTCAGAGTATGGCCACTCAACACTAAGCTACCGCTGGGCGATACCTACTACCACCGGGCGATAGCTTCCAGAGTCTCATTCTGAAAATGGGGGTGTTACAATTCCTCCCCCTTTAAAAGAATTTTGTTGTCGAAATTAGTCGTCAGACCGGAAGACAACAAGAAAATTGTTGCAACAAATTTTAAAATTATTGCAACAAACAAATAGTAAGAAAAATGTTACAACGCCTCAAAATACAGTTGCAACATACCTAACACTATTCCATTCAACATTATACAAACAACTCGGGATACTCTTCGCGCATGGTTTGTTCTCGCTCCCAAGAGAACTCATCCCGCCCGCAGTTGTCCCAATTCACCTTTATGAGCTTCACCTCTTTGTTCCGTAACTGCCGAACTTCTGAATCCTGTAAGCCCATCAGATGGACTTTCATCGTCAGGTCCTCTTCTATTGGCACCGTCGTCGGTTCGATCACCACACTAGCCTCCACTAAGGCTTTCCTCAAGACGGAGACATGGAAAACATCATGCAATCCACTCAATTATGTCGACAACGCCAACAGGTAAGCTGCTTTTCTGATGCGTTCTATAACCTCGAACGGTTCCAAAAACCTTGGACTCAACTTTTTTGAGTCGGCGAATCCACGAAACGCCTTTGAATGGTTTGATCTTGAGATAAACCCAGTCTCCTACCGCAAGATCCACATTCCTATAGCAAGCATTAAAATACTTTACTTGCTGGTCCTGGGCAACCTTCACGCGCTCCTGAATGGTTCGCACTGTAAGACCCCCCCTTTTTTAAACCACGAGAGTCTTAGGCCCAGAACCGTCGCTTTGTGGTGCCACTTTCACACCCGGGAAGGTTGTCACTACAAAATGCCAATCCTGCTGGTCATATCGATCATAGAAAAGTAGGAAAAATATGAAAGCACATGAAATAGAACTCTAACACAAGTCCACAATAATCACATATATAATAATAATTCTCCACGAAGGGAGAGTCCACAACAATAATAATAGAAATACTAGAAATAGGGCTCATGCCCGATACATCAAAGTTCTCACTACATGTAACTCATCGCGGAAGCAAAACTATAACATCTACTAGAGAACGGAACTCAGTGTCCCAGCTGTCTGAACTCCGGTGCTATACTATCCCGTTTCCAAGCGTGCCGACCTCCGGGGCTGCACCTCCAAGCTGGGCTCCACGATCCCCTAAATTATTTGGTCTGAAAACCATTAGTCTAAAAGACTAAGTCCTATCATCCCCCACCCCTCCCCCATGGCTCCTAGGCACCGTGCGAAGAGGAGGAAAGGGAAGCTCTGAAGGTGGAGAATAAACAAAGCAGGTGACGGTGGAACTATTCTAGCATGAGTATATAAACCGAGCATGTATATGTAAGCAGTAGTATATGAAAGGTGAACTAGGAAAACAGGTAACCTTAACTTATATGAATGCACATACAAACTTATAAGTTAAGGGGTCTTTTGCAAGGCTCCCATCATATAAAAAGTCTCATACCGATTTATACGATGGGGTGTCGGTTTTCAAGCAAGCAATATATATATCCATAGAATAATAACCTTAACTTATAAGCATGCTCACACAAACTTATAAGCTAAGGGGTCGTTTTGCAAGTCCTATTGTATAAAACGTCTCATACCGCTTTATACAATAGGTGTCAGGAGTAATATGCGATGGTGATGCTATGACATGCAAGTATGTCATGATGTGAACATACAAGTACAACACACTCACTCGACTCTGTACACACAGACCTTTAGTTCCCCCTTTCTGGAGCCTAACCTCCCAGAATACCTCCGTAGTGGCAAACAGAAGCAGTGGGTTGGGCTTAGCCCACCTCTAAACCGGTAATTGCACTACCAGTCAGACTTATCATACGCCTCAACGCTGGTGCACTAAGCGAGGCTCCTGCGTACTCTTTGTCGGCTGGTCCACCGAACTTAAGATGGCAAAGTGCTAAATCACACTTGCCGAGTCAACGTATTGGGGTCGGTGCATCGACCATCCATCACCGAAGACCCACCACCTTATAATTTAAGCACATGTAATCTTTATGTATCAACCACCGAGCCAAAGCTCCCCGGACTAACCCATCCATCACAACCATCAACCGAGTCAAAGCTCCCCGGACTATCTCGTACGCCACAAAAACACCCGAGCCATCGGCTCGCCGGGCTAACCTGCCCATCACCAAAACCACCATCGAGCCTACCGCTCGTGAGACCTAACCTAACCTCCCGAGACACCGGGGTGTGTGAAAGTTGAACCCTAGTTATATTAGTTGCTCTTAAATATTGATTTTTTTTACAGTTTAGGTTAGCCCAGGACTGCCCAAGGTATTTCCCGTGAAGGGCTCTCGAGGGCACTAGGAACTACGACGGGCTGATGCCCAAAGCTCCCTTTTGCAAGGCACTTATTGTTATTGATTAATACCCGATTCTCAATCCCTTTTTAATACTACTCTGGATGTAACCCTAATGTGTTTTGACCCATTCTCTCCCTCCACATGGACGATCTTTTGTCGATACCGAGCACCACCTAAACCTAGTAGACCCAACACTTTACTCATCCCAACTTTCAATGATAAACTCAGTATCATTTTACCCAAACCAACAACTACTAACCCCAACCCATATGCCCAATTCAAATGTTATCGCATTTTCTGCAGTTTTACTAAATGCAGACCAACCTAAGCTATATGATGTACATGATAGGAGGTACACCAAATTTTCTTCCAAATGCCCTAACATAATTAATGGGGCCTATCTTGACATTTGTAGTCTAAATCCAGAAACTTAGAAATTTCCTATTTAAACAGATATTATATTTATTTTCCCAAAAAATCCAAATGCTCTAGTTATGAATATGAAGTGGCTTTTATAATCATCCAAATTGCTCCATAAAATTATGATAAAGACTAGTCAACAAATAGATAGTAAATTCAAATCCCTCAATTTTTTTGCAAGGTTTAGGCCTCTGATCCAAAATTTTAAATGAATACACATATTTATCAATTAAAAAAACAAGTGCTGCAAATAGACATCCAAAAATTATGAGAAAATTCAAGCATGACTGAAATGTCCTAAAAACACACCTGACCATGTTTCCAAATTTTCCAGCAAATAATGAATTCTAATTTTAATTTTAATCAATATTCCTCTTTCATAAATTACAGGAATAACTACAGAACTTATACACCTAAAAATTATGATAAAATTTCTTCATGAGCATATTGACCTTAGAACACCACTGAATAAGTTTCACAATTTTATAATAAGCATTGAGCTATGAATCTATTATTGAACATATTTGCATATTTATAAGCTTGTGAGGTAAGTACTGAAAATATACATTTAAAAATTATAATAAAATTCATGTATGAGCATAATGATCTAAAACTTTCTCTTCCCATTTTTTATAATATTATCGTGAACATTAAGATCATAATAAAAAAATGTCTACCAAGGGCTAATCCATGTACTACAAAGGAGGTATTAAAATTATTGTTCCAAAATTTCCAATAAAATTACCAGAGTCTCATGTTAGCCCTAACAGTACTCTACCCAAGTTTCACCACTTTTCACAGAGTTTTGATGACTTAACTTACATGTATAATTTTGTGCCCTAAACTAGGGTTAGGGTTTTGAGTGGTCCCACGACCTCTAAATTCCATAATATTTCTATCAGAGGACCTTGACTGCCCTAGAGTCCTCTCCACCAAGTTTCAAGTCATTTCAAGGTCACTTGACCCCTTGATCTTCAAACCCTAGGTTTGCACACTTAGGACTTACCCTAGTATTCTAGGGCTCCCCCCTTCAACTTCCACCCAATATCAGTGGAGGGGGGGGGGTAGTATTTTGTGTGCAAATATGGCCGAGTGCCAAGATCCATCACCTTGGATGAGGTTTGCCAGCTCAAGAGCACTTAGCCCTAATTTGACCTAAAAGGGTCAACCTTGGGCTACACAATTTCCCTATCAAATTAAACCCAAAATGGGTGAGATTTTTACCAGAGCCCTATAATATTCCCTAAAATCACCCATCAAAATTTTGGGGGTTTTTGAGGTGTTTAAGACACCTAATAAATTTGTACATGATTTATTAAATTTTTCCAAAAACTATAGAAAAATATCCCCCAAAACTCTCATTTTGGTCAGGACCAAGGTATAGGTTAGAATGACTCTCTATCCAAATTTCAGGTCATCTGGACAAGCGATGAAGTGGGGGCACTCATTTTAGTCTCTGACTAACCCTAGGTATAGACCCCACCAAAATTAGTTCCCTGGTCAAACTAGACATCCAAATTGGTTCAAACCAATTTTAAATTAAAGTACACCCCTAAGGATACAACTTTGATGTTTACCATTTTTTCACTAAATGTCTATAGGTATTTTTAATAATTAAAAACATTGAATACATTTCCTGTGACAGAAATCAAATGAAATGAATTTTATCCTATGATTTAAATTGAATCAACACGAATCTTGGTGAAAAGATGGACGTCATCGGGTCATCTTCTCCAGCGCGCCAGTGGTCGGGATTCATTCTTCATGGAGCTGTTTCCAAGTGCTTCCGCCGGCGACCCAGCCATCTCCCCGGCCGGCCACCGCCAGCACCACCTCCGTCAAGGTGGTGGCTATCGCCAGGCGGCGGCTCAGCCGCCGGAGTGGCGGATTCCGGCGATCCCGACAGGTTGATTTTTCATTGGAAAATACGGAAAATGCCTTCCCAATCGAACTTAGTTGAGCCCGATTCTCATCTCTAATGATCCCTACGATCTACCCACAGAGAGAGGAGAAGGAAAGGAACTTATTGGAGGCTTGAAGTCGCATTGATTGCCGGGTTGCCATGGTGGTGGTGCCTCCGATCGGGTTTCTGCAACATCACAGTGGAATGCCTCATCTCCTTCAGGTGAAGTGTGTAAACGACTCTCCTGAGTCCAGTGGTGCTTTTAAGATCATCAAGGGGGAAGAGGAAGGGCCAAGCACCAATGGCCATTAATGGCCTTCAATGGAGCTTTCGGCCAAGTGGTGGTGGTGGTGGTGGGGGGGGGGGGGGTGAACCTGGCTTGGAGTGACCAGAAAATGGCTGGAAACTTCTCCTCTTCCCCAGAGGATTTGAATCCAGCCATCAAAGGTGGCCCTTGGCCTCCTTATGCCATGAATGGTTTCTTCCTCCCCCTTTCTCTCTCCTCCATTAAGGAAAATGAGCTTTCTCTCTCCTAGTCATCAAGGATGACTTGCTCATCCCTTTTGCCTATTTGCAGCCCATTGAATCATGCCATCATATAATTATGAGGTGGTTAGCCCAAATGAAAAAGGGCTTGGGCTTGGGTTGGCCCATTTGAGCTAAGTTTGACCTAACCTAGACTAGGGTTGACCTTGGTCAATATGACCTTTTGGGTTGACCCCAAGGGGTCCTTGGTGACCCATTGGACTCCCCTAATGTCTAGGTAGGGCTGGGTAGAGTTGACTTGGCACTTTGGGGGTCACTTGACCCTTAGGAAGGGTACTTTGACCAAATAAGGGTTAGAGTTGACTTTGGTCAACATGACCATTTGGATTGACCCCAAGCGGTCTTTCGTGACTCATTGACTTCCCATTAGGTCTAGAAAGACCTAGGTAGGATTGGTTGGGCATCTTGGGGGTCACTTGACCCTTAGTTAGGGCACTTTGACCTTTTTGGGGCTAGGGTTGACATGGGTCAACTTAGCCTCTTTGGTTGACTCCAATGGGTACTTGGTGACCCATTAGCCTCTCTTAGGGCTTGGGAAGGTCTAGGTGGGTCCCGTTGGCCAAGGGGAGGTCAGTTGACCTTGTATGAGCTTAGTTTGACCTGATTAGGGTTTGGATTGACTTTGGTCAACTTGACCATTTTAGTTGCACCTAGTGGGTCCCTATGGCTCTAATGGACCCTCTAACAGGTTGGTGAGGTTGTGCTGAGGTCTTGGATTCATGGTGAAGCCCATGATCACCCTAACCTAGTGTTTAGAAATCTACTATTTGCAGACCATAGTGATCTCACCTACATTCCTAGGTTCAGTTGGTCTTCCTAGGGTTTTGCATGACCTAGTCATGACAAAACCATTCCTGGGGGTCTAGTTGTCTGAGGTATGTTACAAATCACAATACTTAAACAAAAATTTTGTCCTTAAAATTCGAGTTAGGCCTACGGGGTTTTAAGTATGAAAAAGAAAATGTAATATCCCGAGAGGTTGTAAGAAATACCTGACTGAAGAGTTTCAGCTACTTTTGTTGCATCAAGTCTTGTGTCTCCCATGTGTGCTACTCTTGCCCGTGAATCCTCCACAAGACTTTGACCAATGGGACCTTCTTGCGTCGCAAGACCCGCATCCCAGTATACTCTATTCGAATCGGCTCCAGGTGCACCGATCGATCGGAAGTTATAGGCCCATTTATAGTCGAAATCTGCTGCTCCGGTTGAAGTAGAGCTCTCCTCAGGGAGTAGACGTGGAAAATGTCATGCAGGCCATCCAATTCTGGTGGCAGCTCCAGCTTGTATGCTAAGGGAATGATCCGCTCTAGGATCCTGTAAGGCCCCATATATCTCGGGCTGAACTTCTTCTTCCGACCACGCACCCGTGAAACTCCATGCATCGGTTGGATCTTCAAGAATACCCGGTCTCCAACCTGGAACTATACCTGACAGTGTCTCGCATCGTAATACCTAGCCTGCCTGCTCTGCGGCTCCTGTATCTAATCCCATATCAGCCTCACCTAAGCCTCGGTGTCCTCAACAAACTCCAAGCCCAGCACCTTCGGGTCCTCGTCCTGTATCCATGACAGCAGAGTCCTACAACTTCGTCCGTATAGAGCCTCATAAGGGGTCATCCTTATGATGGACTGGTAGCTGTTGTTATAAGAGAACTCGACCAGTGACAACAACTTCTCTCAAGGCTCTCCGTAGTCCAGAATACATAGGCGAAGCAGATCCTCCAAAGTCCGATTGGTGCGCTCTGTCTGCCCGTCTGTCTGGGGGTGGAAGGCTATGCTGAATGTGAGCCGAGTGCCCAAGTAGGTATGCACTAATCGCCACTCCCTAAACAAATACCGTCCATCCCAATCCGACATGATCGTCCTGGGCATGCCATGATAACGAATGAACTGCTCCACAAACTTCCGCACCAGCACACCAACCGAGTCATCCTTCCTGATTGGAATAAATCTGGCTACCTTCGTCAGCCGGTCCACAATTACCCAGATCGAATCGTTCCCCGTCCGCGATCGGGGAAGCCCATGCATGAAGTCCATTGCGATATCATCGAACTTCCACTCCGGCATCGGGAGCGGTTGCAATAATCTTGCAGGGTTCCTGCACTCCGCCTTCACCAGCTGGCATGTCTCACAGTGGGTCACAAAGTAGGTGATATCCTTCTTCACGCCTGGACAATACATGGTATTCTTCAGATCCGCAGTCATCTTCGTAACTCCCGGGTGTACCGAATACCGACTATAGTGGGCTTCCGTCATGATATCCTCCCGGACCTGCACCTCAGTTGGTGATGAGGAGTGGTTTGAAAACTCCTTATGAAGGAGGTCTCGGGATCGATCCCCGGCCTCAACAACGCGCCTGTGTATGGAGAGGGGTTGGGGTGCATGGTCTACAGACCTGGTGCAACATCCCATTTACAACTAGAACCCTAAGAGTGGTTTTAGCCATGACTAGGTCATGATAAAACCCTAGGAAGCTAAAAAGGGCCAAGTGATAGAAGGCCAAGGTGAGAATCACCTTGGTCTGCCTATGGCACAACCTCATCACAAAACCTAAGGTTTGACCTTAGGGATTCACCATGACTCCATGACCCCACCACAACATCATTAACCTATTAGAGGGTCCACTAGAGCCCTAAGGGTCCATTAGAGTCAACCCAAAGTGGCCAATTTGACCTAGGACCACCATAGACCTAAATTGGGCAAGGTGCCCTAACAAAGGGAAGTTGGTCTCTAATGTGCCCAACCAACCTTGCCCAGGTCTTCCTAGACCTAAAGTGGTGTTAATGGGTCACCAAGGACACATTGGGTGCAGTCCTAGAGACCCAATTGACCCAAGTCAACTCTAGCCCTAAAGTGGTCAAAGTGCCCTTACCAAGGGACAAGTGACCTCCAAGATGCCAAGTCAGCCCTATCCAACCCTACCTAGACCTTAGGGGAGGCCAATGAGTCACCAAGGACCCATTGGGGTCAACCCAAATGGTCATGTTGACAAAGGTCAACTCTACCTTAAGGTTAAGTCAAATTAACCCAAATGGGCTAACCCAAGCTCAAGCCTCCTCCTGTGGCTTCTTTAGGAGATGATGTGTATGGATGGGCTGCCAATAGACCTCCAGGTTGACCAAGTCAACTTGGTGACTATGAGAGAGGGAGAGCTTCATTTCCATGGTTATGGAGGAGAGAGAAAAATGAAAGAGGAGGGAAGCAAGGGGCTCGGCCAAGGGAAGGCCAAAGGCCACCTTTAATGGCTGAATTCAACTCCCCCAGGGAAGGGGAGAAGTTTCCAGCCATTTCCCTGGCCACCAAGGGTCTGGTTCAGCCCCCCTACTATGGCCGAATCTAGACATTAATGGCCTTAATGGCCAATAATGATCCAGCCTCACCTCTCCCCATCTGAGGCTTTAAACAACTTAAGTGGGCCGAGAGGAGGATTTCCCAATCCTTACCTGAAGAAACCGAGCCTCCCCACAGTGCAGTTGCAGAAACCGAGTAGGGCCGCCTTCAAAGATGGCTTCCCGGTGATCTTCTCGACTCCAGGCCGCCGGCAAGGTCCTCCTCCTCCCCTTAACTCATGGATAGATCGTAGCAATGTCTAGGTTCAAGGTTCGGGCTCAATTGAGCCAGAACCAATTTTATATTTCCATTGTTTTGAGCCAAGAAATAACTTGGTAGAACTGTCGGAATATGCCTCTCCGGCGGCTGTGCCGCCGCCTGACGACAGCCACCACCTCAACGGAGGTGATGATGGTGGTGGCCGGCCGGGGCAGCGGCTGGATGGCCGCGGCAGGCGCTTGAAGTTGGCCCAGGAAAAATGAATCCTATCCGTCGGCTCAAGGTTGACGATGGAGGGATGCCGTCCAAGGCACGCCAAGATTCGTGCTTTATCAAAATCAAAACTATAGGATATAATTTTATGATATTTCATTTCTGTCACGGATTTTGTATTAAATAGTTTTAATTTTTAAAAATACTTAGAAGCTAGAACAGAAAGAGTCGTCAACATAGAAACTGTAGCCCTTGATGTCTAGTTTAATTTAAAATTGATGTCACTCAATAGGGAGTCCCGGTTAGACCACATCACCCATTTTGGTGGGACCTATACCTAGGTCTATCCTGAGATTCAAATGGATGCCCACCCTTCATCCCTTGTCCAAATGATCTGAGATTTGGGCAGGGAGTCTACCCTAGCTATACCTAGGGCCTGTCCAAAATTCAGAATTTTTGGAGAATAGGTTTCTATAGTTATTAGAAAAATTCAATAATCCATGAATAAATTAATTAGGTGTCCTAAACACCTCAAAATCCCCCCAAATTTGGGTGGGAGGTCTTAGAGGGCATGTAGGGTTCTGGAAAAAGTTTAATCTCATTTGGAGATTTTTTGGTTAGGTATTGATCCAACCATAGGTTGACCCCTTTTAGGGTTTACTAGGTCAAGCACCCCCTTTGGGTTTTGAGTGGTCAAATCACCTCAACAGAGGCTGATATTTTGGCCACTGACTCTCTATAGTATGACTCACCCTCCATTGGAATTTGGGGTGGTTAAGAGTAGGGTATCCCTAGAGCCCTAGGGTAGGTCCCTTAATGGGGATTTATAGGGTTTGAAGGTCATGGGGTCAAATTACCTTGGAATGACTTGAAAATTTATGGAGAGGACCATAGGATTAGTATAGTCCTCTGGTTAAAAGTTTAGGGAATTTGGAAGCCTTAACCCCCCTCAAAACCCTAACCCTAGCTTAGGGCACAAACATTATAGTGAAGGAAAAAGTCACTAAAACTCATTGAAAGGTGATGAGATTTGGGTTGAGTAGTTTTTAAGGATAGTACAAGCTCTGGAGATTTTATTATGAAATTAGGATTATTATTTTGGATACTTCATTAACAATTTAGTAATTTGTAATATTTACTTAGAAATTTATTATGAAGTAACTACTTGCTAGAAATTGATAAAGGTTGGCCAGAAGAACTTTTATTATGTTTTAAAGCTCTGTAAATTTTTATGGGATTTCTGGAAGATTATTTCTAAGGGTTGCTTCATTAAGTATGGTTTCCCACGAAAAATTAATTAAATTTATTTTGGTGTTTAGCAAGCCTGTAAAATTATGTTTTTGCACAATGACCCTTTCTGTACCATATTAAGATTCTGTAATTTTTATATAATTTTCGGATGAATAATTTTGGTACTTCCTTCTTTGCATATTATTAAGAGAATTATTTTGGTTAAATTAATTAGAGGACAAATAGTTTCTGAAAAATTATGGAAATTTGTATCTAGTAATATATCTCTGTTATGTAGTGTTCAAAATTTTCGGGTGGCCATTACTTGAGTAGATCATATAGTTCATGTTCAAAATTGCCCATGGCCAAACATTTGGAAAAATTCAATAAATATCAAATTAATTTGAACAATTATGAATCTCTGATTTTAGACTAAATTCGTTATGATAGACCTCTGGTAAATTTTATAGGAGATTTGGAAGAAAATCCGGAGTACCTCCTTTATACATCTCATATAGTATAGGGTGGTCTGCATATAGTAACTGCAGGAAACGAACTAGAGTGGGTAATGAATTTTGAAGAGTTGAATCCTCAGTAGGTTGCTGGTTTGGGTAAATAAAGGAGTTCATCATTGGGGACAGGATTAGTAGAGTGTAAGGTTGACTAGTGTTATGTGGTGCTCGGGATCGACAAAAGATCGTCGTTCCCATAGGGTGGAAGTGTTTTAATGCACTAAGATTAGATCCAGTAAAATTAATTAAGGGCTGGGAAATCGGGTAGCAACCAATAATAGTAAGTGCCTTGCGAAAGGGAGCTTTGGGCATAATCCCATTGTATTTCCTAGTGCCCTCGAGAGCCCTTCACGGGGTATACCTTGGGCAGTCCTGAACTAACGTAAACTGTAGGAGTGATAAATGTTAAAGAGCAAATAGAATAATTAGGGGTTCACTTTCACACACCCCAGTGTCTCGGGAAGTTGGTTTGACTCGGTTGATATTTGAGAGGGGAAGGATGACCCGACGAGCTTTAGCTCGATTGATGTTTGTGACGGACGGGATGGTCCGGGGAGCTTTGGCTCGGTGCTGATACATAAGGTTGCATGTGCATAAAGTAAAGGTGGTGGGTCTTCGGTATTGGAGTGTCGATGCAGCAACACCAATACGTTGACTCAGCAAGTGTGGCTAGCACTTTGCCAACAGAAGTCTGGTGCGCCAGCCGGCAATAGTACGCAGGAGCTCCGCTTTGTGCACCAGCGTTGAGGCATACGATAGGTCTGACCGGTAGTGCATTACTGGTTTAGAGGTGGGCGAGACCCAACCCACCGCTTCCGTCTGCCACTACGGAGGTATCCTAGGAGGTGAGGCTCCAGAAAGGGGGAACTAAAGGTCTGTGTGCACTGAGTCGGGTGGGTGAGTTGCACTTGCATGATCGGATCATAACCCACGTGCATGTCATAACATAATCATAGCATAAAACCCCTGTCACCTATTGTATAAGTGGTATGGGACACTTATACAATAGGCCCTGCAAAACGACCCCTTGGTCTATAAGCTTGTGTGGGCAAGTTTATAAATTAAGGTTAAATTCTTTATATATATTGTTGTTAATAACCGACACCCCAACATATAAACTAGTATGTGACTCTTTATACGATGGGAGAACTGTAAAAGATCCCTTGCCTATATGTTTCCGTATAAGTTATGGTTACTTTTCATACTTTACTCTACAGCCACATGTACTATAAAATTGCTAGTATAGGTCCGCTGCCATCTGTTTCTTGATTACTCTCCACCTTCAAGTCCTCCCATTTCTTCCTCTCTGCTCGGTGCCTAGGGGCCATGGGGGAAGGGGTGGGGGATGATAGGACTTAGTCTTATAGACTAACGGTTTTTGAACCACATCATTTAGGGGATCGTGGAGCCCAGCATGGAGGAGCAGCCCCGCAGGACGACACGCTTGGAGATGGGGCAGTCTAGCACCGTAGTTCAGACGGCGGGGACTGTGAGCCCCTGACCTTAGTAGTGTTTTATTTTGCTTCCACTTGATTGACTATGTAGTGAGGATTTGGTGTATCAGGCTTAAGCCCTTATTGTCAGTACATTTATATATTTTGTGGACTCTCCCTTCATGGAGATATATTTACTCTGATGTGATATTATTGTGGACATTTGGTTAGAGTTGAAAGTCCACCTAGTGTCAACTATGTGCACCTATGGGGGGGGGGGGGGAATAGGTGACGTGTGGTTCTTTTGCGGAATTTACGGATGTACCTGCACAATAAAATTAAAGAGCACAGCACACAGAATACACAACAAATTTATAGTGGTTCCCCGACTTGGGTACATCCACTTTCCCCCTTCGACCTATCTCCCCAAACAAGGGACGACTCGGTCACTTCTCCAACGGGATTGAAATCCAATCCCCGCACTAACGGAAGGAGCCCTTCCACACGTGAGAGTCAATACTCCCACAAAAAGGGTTGCACCCAACCCTTACAACACGGAACAAAAGTTCCTTTACAACGAAATTAAATGTAGAGTGTACACGTGATACAAACTTCTTTTGGAGACTACGGTGTTCCTCTTTGTTCGACGACGTGTTCTTGAAGTCGATGAAGAGTCTACGACCTTGGTCTCTCTTGGAGAGGATCTCCCCGGAACCGGCGGCGGCACACGAGCGGCGGCTAGCTTCGGGATCGGCGGCTACGATGAAGAGTGGCTGCTGAACTTGGAGATCCAAACTTCGTAGCGAAGCAAACTAGGTCTACCAACGGTCACTCTAGGATCGGTCGTCTCGATCGATTCGGACGGAGGAATTTTTCCCGTTCAACAAATCGAGAGACAAGAGATCTCTGGATAGACACGTGAGACGCAAGCTTTGCTAAGCTTCTGTCGCCGGAGATCGGGAAGAGGAACGATCAGCAGCGGCGACGTATTTGCCCGAGCGCGACGGCGGCGGCGGAAGGAGTTTGCGAATTTAGGGTTTTTCTTGCTCGGCTTCTTTCTTGGTATCTATTTCGTTCAAAATACCTGTGTATAAATACTGTAGAATTCTCAAATATGACCGTTTGTGGGACCCACAAAAGAAATCCCCAAATCCCGGTCCAGGAAATTAACTGCGGCAGAATCCGGTTCAGAAAATTCCAGAGAAAACGCCAAGGAAAAATCGGCGAGAATTGCAGGCGATTCTCGACAAATCGGCGAGAATCACCAAGTGATTCTCGACGATTCGCGTCGAATCACTTATTGATTCTCAACGAATTTTACTTTGTATACATGGGCTGCTTGGCCACTGGTTCGGCGGGAATTACTAGTGATTCTCGCCGAATCATACTTGGCACCATTTTGAGGTGGCCAGAAGGAGTCGGCGAGAATCACTAATGATTCTCGTCGATTCTGCGAGAATCACTAGTGATTCTCGCCGAATCGGCGAGAATCACTTGGTGATTCTTGTCGAATATGCCTTGGACGAATTTTCGTCTTCCACCCAGGAGCTGCTCCTTGATCCTCCATGCTCCTTGTCTTCTCTTGCATATGAACGGCCCTGTACTTGAGAGTAAGTGCACTCCAATAGAGAGAGTACACATAGGCCAACACACTGATCTGCTCAACGAGGGATTACGTCATGCAGACCCGTGTATATTGACCTACTGCACCCTGACATTGGTGTGCACTTAGCGTGGAGGAACTGCAAGCACACCTTGAAAAAGTTTATCAAATACATAGTCTATTGACCTTAGCTTGTCCAGGGGCTTCTTCAAATCAGGTACATTGTGGATACAATACCCAACAATCTCCCCCTATTTGAAGAAGCCTAAACCCTACAAGCTAAGGTGAATAGAACAAATGGAAATGAAAGCAAATGAAAGCCATAAACTTAACATCGAGTGGAGTTATCCCTTACCAATACCGATTGCTTGGGAGCAAGCTGGAGCCACCTTAGCCTTGACCCCGAGAGGGTAATCTCCCCCTTTTCGGCTTCGGCAAATCGGGGTCTGTAACCTTTGGCCCTTAGCTCCCCCTCAGTTCTTGCAGCTGTACTCACGCTGGAGTTCTCTGCTCCCCCTCAGATCATGTACGAGTCTGGAGCTTCTGAAGTCTTCATGCTTCATAATTGAGCATCCCCAATTCAGTCTTGAAAAGATTGAACTTGGCCTCGTCTAAGGGCTTTGTGAATATATCAGCAATCTGCTTGTCCGTGGGGACATAACAGAGAGAGATGTCCTTGTTTTCCACGTGCTCCCGAATGAAGTGGTAGCGCACTTCAATATGCTTCGTTCTGCTGTGCGAGACAGGATTGTTGGCAATGACAATCGCACTGGAGGAGTCGCAGTACATTGGAACTTCCTTGAACTGAAGGTTGTAGTCGGCCAACTGATTTCTGATCCAAAGGAGTTGCGCGCAACAGCTGCCTGCTGAGATGTACTTAGATTCTGCTGTGGAGGTAGCCACACAGTTCTGCTTCTTGCTGTTCCATGAGATAAGCCTTCTTCCGAGGAATTGACACGTCCCGGAAGTGCTTTTCCTGTCATCCCTACTCCCTACAAAATCAGCATCTGAAAAGCCTATTAGCTCGACATCATTGTTTCTCGGGTACCACAAGCCAAGATTAGGAGTACCTTTAAGGTATCTTAGAATTCGCTTTACAGCGACATGATGAGATTCCTTAGTGTTTACCTGATATCTGGCACAGACACATGTGGAGAACATAATATCCGGTCTACTGGCAGTAAGGTAGAGCAGGGATCCAATGATGCTTCTGTATTTGGTTTCATCGAAAGGTTTACCTTTCTCATCCTTATCCAGAGACATGGTGGATCCCATTGGAGTCCTCATAGAGGTTGCACTCTCCATACCGAATTTCTTAAGGAGTTCATTTGTGAACTTCGTCTGAGAGATGAAGATTCCATCCTCAGACTGTTTCACTTGAAGTCCTAAGAAATACTTGAGCTCTCCCATACTGCTCATTTCAAACTTTCCTTGCATAAGTTTAGAAAACTTTTTGCAAAGATTGTTGTCCGTTGAGCCGAATATTATGTCATCGACATAGATTTACACCAGCAAAATCTTGCCTTTGACTTCCCTGAGAAACAATGTTTTATCTATTTTACCTCTAGAGAACTTGTTCTCAATAAGAAACCTAGATAAAGTCTCATACCAAGCTCGTGGAGCTTGTTTTAACCCATATAATGCTTTATTAAGAAAGTAGACATGATTGGGAAAAGTAGGATCGACAAAACCTGGGGGTTGAGCGACGTATACTTCCTCTTTCAGGTCTCCGTTCAGGAAAGCCGATTTCACATCCATTTGATAGACTGTGAATCTTTTGACTGCAGCATACGCCAGGAACAACCTGATTGCCTCGAGCCTTGCTACTGGTGCAAAGGTCTGGTCGAAATCAATCCCTTCCTCCTGTCTGTAACCTTGAGCCACCAGCCTAGCTTTGTTCTTTACGATGACACCATGTTCATCCAACTTGTTTCTGAAGATCCACTTTGTGCCGATCACATTCTGCTTGTATGGTCTGGGAACCAGCGTCCAAACTTTGCACCGGTCGAATTGATGTAGTTCCTCTTGCATGGCCAGAATCCATGCCGCATCCTTGTTCGCCTCGTCGAACTTCTTTGGCTCTACCTGTGATAGGAAGCTAAGATGCAATACTTCGTTAGTTGTACCTCTTCGAGTTCTGACGCCGACACGAGGATCCCCGATGATCTGTTCTCTAGGATGATCCCTCACGTGACGGAGCTCTAGAAGTCTGGCGTCTGGTGCTTCAACTACTTCTTGGGCTTCTCTTTCTTCCAAGAGATTTGTTTCATCTTGATCTTAAACATTTTCAGATGACGTGGAGGTGGACACTTTGACGTACTTAGGAGTGTCATCTTTAGCGGGCTCATCCAGACTCAGCTGTTTCAATCGTGCACCTACATCTTCAAGAATACCACTGGAAGAATTGTTGTGAAGCAAACTTCCTTCATCAAATACAACATTTATTGATTCTTCTACCACTAGGGTTTTCTTATTGAAGACCCTATATGCCCGACTATGGGAACTATAGCCCATGAATATGCCTTCGAAGCATTTTTCACCGAATTTAGTACGCGGGTACTTCCCATTATTTAGTACATAGCATCTGCAACCAAAAATCCTTAAGTAGGACATGGTTGGTTTCCTGCCTTTCAGTAGCTCGTAGGGCGTCTTACGATGATGCTTGTTGATCAATGCGCGGTTTTGTGCATGACAAGCTGTGTTGACAGCCTCTGCCCAGAAGTATTCCGGGAGAGAAGCGTCTTTCAACATTGTCGTGCAAGCTTCAATGAGAGTTCTATTTCTCCTCTCCACAACCCCATTTTGCTGAGGAGTGCGTGGGGAGGAAAACTCATGAAAGATACCTTGTTCTTCACAGAATTCTGTCATAGCACCAGATTCGAATTCTGTTCCATGGTCACTTCGGATTTTGACCACGGAGCAGTTAAATTCGTTCTGAACCTGCTTGACAAAATTAGTGAAGATGTCAAAAGTATCTGACTTTCGTTTAAAAAAGAACACCCATGTAAACCGAGAGTGATCATCAACTATCACTAGCGTATATGACTTGCCTCCCAAGCTATGAACTTGCATTGGGCCAAACAAGTCCATATGTAACAGGTAAAGACATCGGGAAGAGTCTTTGTCTGCAATGCTCTTAAAGGTAGCCCGAGTCTGTTTGCCCATCTGGCATGCAGGACAGGGGCTATCTTTGATGCACTTGATACTGGGAGCATCTCTTACTAAGTTCTTAGAAAATAGCATACTAATTGTCTTGAAATTAATATGTGCCAATCTCTTGTGCCATTGTTCACAAAGAGATGCACTGCCTGTTGCCACAAGACATACGGGGGTAGATGAATCTACACTAAGAAAATCTAAGCAGAAGATATTTCTGCTCCTAATGCCTGATAATACCGTCTCAGAAGAGGTACGTGAAATTATCAGACATTTGTCCTTGCAGAACTTAACGTCATAACCTTTGTCACATAATTGACTTACGCTGATCAGGTTATGGTTTAACCCTTCAACATAAGCCACGTCGGTGATAGAGGTTATACCGTTGGAAATCATACCGTAACCCCTGGTGACTCCTCGATCTGACCCTCCGAAGATGACTTTGGGTCCATTCTCGACTGGAGTGTAATCACGCAGCAGGCTTCTTGTCCCAGTCATATGCCGGGAGCATCCACTGTCCAAATATCAGATCGGCGTTTTGGTGGCCTTTGGACATTCCTGCAAAACAAAATTAATTTGCCTTAGGAACCCAATCGAACTTGGGTCCTAGATTCCTGGTTAGCACACTCCCCCTCGGAAGGTTAACCCTACGAGTGGTCGGCCTCGCATTGCTAACATGGGGATTCTCGTAGTACCTTGGATTAAACCAACAATCCACGGCAAAGTGACCGACTTTGCCATAGCACCAACAGTCGAACCTGTTGTATCTCTTCCGAGGCTCCTGCTTTACCCTGGGAACAGCGGGTACAGCTGGGGCCTTGGATCTGGAGGTGGAGGCCTCATGGTGACGGCAGTCACATGACTTTGTCACCTTTTGTATAACAGGCTTGACTTTTGGTGCCTGCTTTCCATTATGGCCGCTAGAGAACGGACCATAATTTTCCATGTGGATTTCCTCATAAGGTGCCTTGAAGGCACTCTCACCGAAGTTCCGGGGAAAGTTCCAATCGTCATACCGGCTCTTTGGCTTTGCAACCGAGGGCCGGAAATGATGCCCAAATGTTGACTCAAAGTCATGTTGGTTGCACGGAAAGCCAGGCTTTCTGAACGGAACATGACTAAGAGGAGCCTTGCCCTTTTCACCAGCAGAGGCCTTCTTGGCGGCCTTATTCTTCCTCTGGTTCCTGTTTCTCCTGGAAGAGGAACCAGATACCCCTGCATGCCCCAAGCCATCTCCTTTGGCCTGAGCAGAGAAGGTATCAACGACTGGAAGAACTATTTTTGGCATGGATAAGCTCTTGATGATCTTCTTTTCTGCCGCAAGTAGTTCTTCCAACTTGTTGACTTCCTCCTGCTTTAGATCAAGAAGCTTCAAAGACTCTGAATGCTTTGAGGTCAGGTCAAGGTGATCCTGTCGGAGAGAGATCAAACTAGTGACCTCTTCCCTTAGGGAAACACACTCGCCCTTAAGGAATTTTACTTCCTTTTTCTCAGCCTTCAGTCTCTTTCGGCACTCCTCGAAGGTGTTGAGCAGAAGCTCATACTTCTCGAGGAGCTCAGCTTCGCGGGCCGAAAGGCTATCCTCAGGTCCATCGTCCGGAGACTCAGGATCAGAGTCAGAGTCGGAGAGAGGGGTGTGAGCGTTTACCTTCCCAGAAAATGGGGGACATTCTCCTTCTGAGTCGGAGCGACCCACCAGCCCGAAGTAGGCTTCTTCATCATCACTGGAGTCTGAGGAATCAGACTCACTTAGTGTCTTTGGCCTTCTGGCGATGTAGCTCCGCTCCTTCTTCTTATCTCTGGTGGATTTGAGCTCCTCACCATTTCCCTTTTCTCTTTTGCTTTGATAGCAGTCGGCCACGACGTGTCCTGGCTTATTACATCCAAAGCAAATAATGTCAGAAGAACGATGTTTGTTGGGTTTAGATGCATACCTGTCAGAAGAGTAGTTTTTCTTCTGATGTCTGGAAGAGGAGCCGTCTCTCTTTCTTTGATTCCTCATCTTGAGGAACTTCTTGAACTCTCGAGTGATGAGGGAGAAATCCTCCTCCGACAGTTCTGAGCTGGAGGAGCATGGATCGGAGTCCTCCTCCTCATCCTTTTTCCTGGCACGGTACGACACCGTACTCTTCCCTTTTCTGGAGTGACTGGCTTTTAGAGCCACAGTCTTTTCTTTTGCAGCAGCCTTTTCTGCTTCTTCCTCAGCTTTCCTGGTGTTCAGCTGAAGCTCATAGGACATCAGCTTCCCAAACAGAATTTGTGGATCAGTTTCTGCCAGTCTGCCAAATTCTCTGATGGCGCAGATCTTAGTGTCCCATTCCTTAGTAAGGGACCTAAGGAATTTGTCATTGAGTTCACCATTAGTGAACACTCTTCCGTACCCCTTGAGGGCATTGACAATCTTTAGGAAGTTCTCGTAGGTGACCCCGATCTCTTCCTTCGGCCCTTGTCTGAAGGCCTCATACTTCTGGTTCAGGAGGGATCTCCGATCATCCCTCACTTCATCTGTGCCCTCCATTAGAATGATCAGACACTGCCAGATCTCCTGAGCTGTCCTGCAGTTGCTGAAGTTCTGCATCATCGAGTCATCAACTGCGCTGACCAGGATGTTTCTTGCCTTCATGTCAAGGCCCACTAGGACCATCTCATCCTTGTCCATTTCAGAGAGTGTCTTCGGCACTTTCTTGGTGGTATCAATGGTGGAGGCCTTAGTGGGGACATAAGGTCCCTCCAGCACAATCATGAAAAGTCGAGGGTCCACTGCTTCCATGTAGAACCTGATCCTTTCCTTCCAGATAGGAAAGTTGAGTCTGTTGCACACTGGGATCTTGCCGGAGTACTTGAGCCCGTCCATAGTAGATGTATGTCTCCTTGTCGACACTAGTGGCAGGATTCAACTCAAGGTGTTAACCTTTTTGCTGAGTAACCTCCCTCTGATACCACTTGAATGTCCACCTAGTGTCAACTATGTGCACCTATGGGGGGGGGGGGGAATAGGTGACGTGTGGTTCTTTTGCGGAATTTACGGATGTACCTGCACAATAAAATTAAAGAGCACAGCACACAGAATACACAGCAAATTTATAGTGGTTCCCCGACTTGGGTACATCCACTTTCCCCCTTCGACCTATCTCCCCAAACAAGGGACGACTCGGTCACTTCTCCAATGGGATTGAAATCCAATCCCCGCACTAACGGAAGGAGCCCTTCCACACGTTAGAGTCAATACTCCCACAAAACGGGTTGCACCCAACCCTTACAACACGGAACAAAAGTTCCTTTACAACGAAATTAAATGTAGAGTGTACACGTGATACAAACTTCTTTTGGAGACTACGGTGTTCCTCTTTGTTCGACGACGTGTTCTTGAAGTCGATGAAGAGTCTACGACCTTGGTCTCTCTTGGAGAGGATCTCCCCGGAACCGGCGGCGGCACACGAGCGGCGGCTAGCTTCGGGATCGGCGGCTACGATGAAGAGCGGCTGCTGAACTTGGAGATCCAAACTTCGTAGCGAAGCAAACTAGGTCTACCAACGGTCACTCTAGGATCGGTCGTCTCGATCGATTCGGATGGAGGAATTTTTCCCGTTCAACAAATCGAGAGACAAGAGATCTCTGGATAGACACGTGAGATGCAAGCTTTGCTAAGCTTCTGTCGCCGGAGATCGGGAAGAGGAACGATCAGCAGCGGCGACGTATTTGCCCGAGCGCGACGGCGGCGGCGGAAGGAGTTCGCGAATTTAGGGGTTTTCTTGCTCGGCTTCTTTCTTGGTATCTATTCCGTTCAAAATACCTGTGTATAAATACTGTAGAATTCTCAAATATGACCGTTTGTGGGACCCACAAAAGAAATTCCCAAATCCCGGTCCAGGAAATTAACTGCGGCAGAATCCGGTTCAGGAAATTCCAGAGAAAACGGAAAGGAAAAATCGGCGAGAATTGCAGGCGATTCTCGACGAATCGGCGAGAATCACCAAGTGATTCTCGACGATTCGTCGAGAATCGTTTGTGATTCTCGTCGAATCACTTATTGATTCTCAACGAATTTTACTTTGTATACATGGGCTGCTTGGCCACTGGTTCAGCGGGAATTACTAGTGATTCTCGCCGAATCATACTTGGCACCATTTTGAGGTGGCCAGAAGGAGTCGGCGAGAATCACTAATGATTCTCGTCGATTCGGCGAGAATCACTAGTGATTCTCGCCGAATCGGCGAGAATCACTTGGTGATTCTCGTCGAATATGCCTTGGACGAATTTTCGTCTTCCACCCAGGAGCTGCTCCTTGATCCTCCATGCTCCTTGTCGTCTCTTGCATATGAACGACCCTGTACTTGAGAGTAAGTGCACTCCAATAGAGAGAGTACACATAGGCCAACACACTGATCTGCTCAACGAGGGATTACGTCATGCAGACCCATGTATATTGACCTACTGCACCCTGACATTGGTGTGCACTTAGCGTGGAGGAACTGCATGCACACCTTGAAAAAGTTTATCAAATACATAGTCTATTGACCTTAGCTTGTCAAGGGGCTTCTTCAATCAGGTACATTGTGGATACAATACCCAACAAGAGTTTTTACCTCACATGTGTTTAATCTACTTTTGTTGCTTTTCTGTGATCGAATCGGCCGACAGAATCGGCGTTTCGCGGTGATGACCCTTCAGGGCGTGAAGGTGTCACTGCAAAGCGGCGGTTCTGGGCCTAAGACCCCGGTATTTAAAAGAAAAAAAAGGGGTCTTACAAGTGGTATCAGAGGAAACCTCGATCGAAAAGTAACAGTCCACAACCCCTGGGTCACCCCCGCGCGAGTTTAGTTTGGGGACAAACTAAGCAGCGGAAGCAGTGGTGTGCCCATATGTGGGATCACATGTAAATTGTCCACTTTTTATTAGGTATTGATGCAGAACGAGCACGTAATAGCCTATGCCTCCCGACAGCTGAAGATACATGAGACGAACTATCCGGTGCATGATCTGGAGATGGGTGCAATGATCTTTGCTCTGAAGATTTGGCGACACTACCTCTACGACGTTCACTGTGACATCTTCTCAGATCACAAGAATTTGAAATATGTGAACACACAGAAGGAACTCAACATCAGACAGAGACGTTGGGTGGAGTTCCTGTCGGATTACCAGTACACCATGCACTACCATCCCGGGAAGGCGAATGTGGTGGCAGATGCTCTGAGCTGGAGAAGAGATACCTCAGGGAAGGGACCACAATTGATGTCCATGGAGTTAGTCCGGTCTTTTAGAGATATACAAATATCCCTAGTGTCCGAGTATGATCCAGAGCTATACATGGAGTATCTAGCATCGATGGTTGCCATAGATGATATTCGGGACCGCATCCGGGACGGACAAAAGACAGATGCATGGGCAGAGCCGATATTCCAAGTCTTGGAGGAGGGTTCGACGAGGGATTATTTACTGAGAGATGGATTGCTATATTTCCGAGGCAGGGTATACATACCCGCAGGAGGTCAGATTCGGGAGGACATCATGGCGGAAGCACATTATAGCAGATATTGTATACACACGGGGATCACCAAGATGGCGGCAGACTTGAAGAAGACGATGTTCTGGCCGGGGATGAAGAAGGACATTACATACTTCGTGACTCATTGCGAGGCATGACAGCTAGTGAAGGTGGAGTACAGAAACCCCGCAGGATTACTACAACCACTTCTGGTGCCGGAGTGGAAATTTGAGGACATCGCGATAGATTTTATTCATGGCCTTCCCCGATCACGGACGGGAAACGATTCGATTTGGTTCATCGTCGATCGGCTGACGAAGGTGGCCAGATTCATTCCGATCAAAAAAAATGACTCGGTTGGGGTACTAGTGCGGAGATTCGTAGAGCAGTTCATTCATTACCACAGGGTATCCAGGACGATCGTGTCAAATTGGGATGGTCGGTTCACATCCAGGGAGTGGAGATCCGTGCAGGCTTACTTGGGCACGCGGCTGACATTCAGCACAGCATTTCATCCCCAGATGGATGGGCAGACAGAACGCACCAACCGGACATTGGAGGACCTCCTAAGGCTATTCATTCTGGATCGAAACAAATCTTGGGAGAAGCTTTTACCACTGGTCGAGTTCTCCTATAACAACAGCTACCAGTATAGCATAGGGATGGATCCTTATGAAGCCTTATACGGAAGGAGATGTAGGACTCCACTTTCATGGATTCAGGACGAGGATCCGAAGGCGTTGGTATCGGATTTTATCAAAGACACCGAAGCTCAGGTGAGACTGATACGGGACAGAATGCTGGGAGCGCAGAGCTGACAGGCTAAGTATTACGATGCCCAACACCGTCAGGTAGAGTTTCAGGTGGGAGACCGGGTTTTCTTGAAGATCCGGCCCATGCACGGAGTTTCACGGGTGCATGGTCAGAAGAAGAAGAAGCTCAGCCCTAGGTATATGGGCCCTTACAGGATCCTGGAGCGGATCAGACCCCTAGCTTACAGGCTGGAGTTGCCACCGGAACTGGCAGTTTTACACGACGTGTTCCATATTTCTTCACTTAGGAGGGCTCTACTATGCTCGGAGTAGCATATTTTGACCACAGATGGACCGGTAGCCTCAGACCGGTCAGTTCACTTGGAGCCGGTTCGGATCGATGACAGAGGAGTATGGATCTTGCGTCGCAAGAAGGTTCCGTTAGTCAAATTTCTGTGGAGAAACCATGGCCAGGAGGAGCATACCTGGGAACCGCAGGACCTGATGCGACAAAAGTATCCAGAGCTGTTCAGTCAGGTATACCTCACAACCTCTCAAGATGTTCAATTTACTTTCCTGTTTTAAACTAGTAGGGCTGCTCTAGGAAGAGTAGAGGCTAATCTTTTGTTTATTGGGATCTTGGCTTTGCCAATTGGGCGAATTGGTCATAGATTTAGGTTTTCCTTTAAACCTCACTTAGCAAACATGACGTCGAGATGTAATCTTTCACTTCTTATGGGGTGTTACAAGTTTCCTTTCCTTCGATAGAAATTCCCGTAGGATTAACCTTGATTTCGGGGACGAAATCTTTGTTTTGTTTATTGGGATTTGTAACATCCCATTTCCAACTAAACCCCTAAGAGTGGTTTTGGCCATGACTAGGTCATGACAAAACCCTAGGAAGCTAAAAAGGGCCAAGTGATAGAAGGCCAAGGTGAGAATCACCTTGGTCTGCCTATGGCACAGCCTCATCACAAAACCTAGGGTTTGGCCTTAGGGCTTCACCATGACTCCATGACCCCACCACAACATCACTAACCTATTAGAGGGTCCACTAGAGCCCTAAGGGTCAATTAGAGTCAACCCAAAGTGGCCAATTTGACCTAGAACCACCATAGGCCTAAATTGGGCAAGGTGCCCTATCAAAGGGCAGTTGGTCTCTAATGTGCCCAACCAACCTTGCCCAGGTCTTCCTAGACCTAAAGTGGTGTCAATGGGTCACCAAGGACACATTGGGTGCAGTCCTAGAGACCCAGTTGACCCAAGTCAACTCTAGCCCTAAAGTGGTCAAAGTGCCCTTACCAAAGGGCAAGTGACCTCCAAGATGCCAAGTCAGCCCTATCCAACCCTACCTAGACCTTAGGGTTGGCCAATGATTCACCAAGGACCCATTGGGGTCAACCTAAATTTTCATGTTGACCAAGGTCAACTCTACCTTAAGGTTAAGTCAAATTAACCCAAATGGGCTAACCCAAGCTCAAGCCTCCTCCTGTGGCTTCTTTAGGAGATGATGTGTATGGATGGGCTGCCAATAGACCTCCAGGCTGACCAAGTCAACTTGGTGACTAGGAGAGAGGGTGAGCTTCATTTCCATGGTTATGGAGGAGAGAGAAAAATGAAAGAGGAGGGAAGGAAGGGGCTCGACCAAGGGAAGGCCAAAGGCCACCTTTAATGGCTGAATTCAACTCCCCCAGGGAAGGGGAGAAGTTTCCAGCCATTTCCCTGGCCACCAAGGGCCTGATTCAGCCCCCCCCCCAAACATGACCGAATCTAGTCATTAATGGCCTTAATGGTCATTGATGATCCAACCTCTCCTCTCCCCATCTGAGGCTTTAAACACCTTCAGTGGGCCGAGAGGAGGATTTCCAAATCCTTACCTGAAGAAACCGAGCCTCCCCACAGTGCAGTTGCAGAAACCGAGCGGCGCCGCCTTCAAAGATGGATTCCCGGCGATCTTCTCCACTCCAGGCCGCCGGCAAGGTCCTCCTCCTCCCCTTAACTCATGTATAGATCGTAGCAATGTCTAGGTTCAAGGTTCGTGCTCAATTGAGCCCGAACCAATTTTATATTTCCATGGTTTCAGGCCAAGAAATGACTTGGTAGAACCGCTGGAATATGCCTCTCCGGCGGCTGTGCCGCCGCTTGACGACAACCATCACCTCAACGGAGGTGATGGTGGCGGTGGCCGGCCGGGGTGGCGGTGGATGGCCGGCGGCAGGCGCTTGAAGTTGGCCGAGGAAAAATGAATCCTGGCCATCGGCTCAAGGTTGACGATGACGGGATGCCGTCCAAGGCGCGCCAAGATTCGTGCTTTATCAAAATCAAAACTATAGGATATAATTTTATGATATTTCATTTCTATCACAGATTTTATATGAAATGTTTTTAATTTTTAAAAATACTTAGATGCTAGAACAGAAAACATGGTCAACATAGAAACTATATCCCTTGATGTCTAGTTTAATTTAAAATTGATTTCACTCAATTTGGAGTCTTGTTAGACCACAACACCCATTTTGGTGGGACCTATACCTAGGTCTATCCTGAGATTCAAATGGATGCCCACCCTTCATATCTTGTCCAAATGATCTGAGATTTGGGCAGGGCGTCTACCCTAGCTATACCTAGGGCTTGTCCAAAATTCAGAATTTTTGGAGAAGAGGATTCTATAGTTATTAGGAAAATTCAATAATCCATGAATAAATTAATTAGGTATCCAAAACACCTCAAACTCCCCCCAAATTTGGGTGGGAGGTCTTAGAGGAAATGTTAGGGCTCTGGTAAAAGTTTCATCGCATTTGGAGATGTTTTGGTTATGTATTGATCCAACCCTAGGTTTACCCCTTTTAGGGTTAACTAGGTCAAGCACCCCCTTTGGGTTTTCAGTGGTCAAATCATGTCAATAGAGGCTGATATTTTGGCCACTAACTCTCTATAGTATGACTCACCCTCCAATGGAATTTAGGATGGTTAAGAGTAGGGTATCCCTAGAGCCCTAGGGTAGGTCCCTTAATGGGGATTTTTAGGGTTTGAAGGTCATGGGGTCAAATGACCTTGGAATGACTTGAAAATTTGTGGAGAGGACCATAGGATTAGTATAGTCCTGCAGTTAAAAGTTTAGGGAATTTGGAAGCCTTAACCCCCCTCAAAACCCTAACCCTAGCTTAGGGCACAAATCTTGTAGTGAAGGAAAAAGTCACTAAAACTCATTGAAAGGTGATGAGATTTGGGTTGAGTAGTTTTTAAGGATAGTACAAGCTCTGGAGATTTTATTATGAAATTAGGATTATTATTTTGGATACTTCATTAACAATTTAGTAATTTGTAATATTTACTTAGAAATTTATTATGAAGTAACTACTTGCTGGAAATTGATGAAATTTGGCTAGAGGACCTTTTATTATGTTTAAAGCTCTGTAAATGTTTATGAGATTTTTGGAAGATTATTGCTAAGGGTTGCTTCATTAAGTATGATTTCCCATAAAAACTTAATTAAATTTATGTTGGTGTTTAGCAAGCCTGTAAAATTATGATTTTTGCACAATGACCCTTTCTGTACGATACTAAGATTCTATAATATTTATATAATTTTCTGATGAATAATTTTGGTACTTCCTTCTTTACATATGATTAAGAGAATTATTTTGGATAAATTAATTAGAGGACAAATAATTTCTGAAAAATTATGGAAATTTGGATATAGTAATATATCTCTGTTATTTAGTGTTCAAAATTTTTGAGTGGCCATTACTTGAGCAGATCATATAGTTCATGTTCAAAATTGCCCATGGCCAAACATTTGGAAAAATTCAATAGATATCAAATTAATTAGAACAATTATGAATCTCTGATTTTAGACTAAATTCGTTATGATAGACCTATGGTAAATTTTATAGGAGATTTGGAAGACAATCCGGAGTACCTCCTTTATACATCTCATATAGTATAGGGTAGTCTGCATATAGTAACTGCGGAAAATGAACTAGAGTGGGTAATGAATTTTGAAGAGTTAAATCCTCAGTAGGTTGCTGGTTTGGGTAAATAAAGGAGTTCATCATTGGGAGACAAGATTAGTAGAGTGTGAGGTTGACTAGTGTTAGTTGGTGCTCGGGATCGGCGAAAGATCGTCGTTCCCGTAGGGTGGAAGTGTTTTAATGCACTATGATTAAATCCAGTAAAATTAATTAAGGCCCGGGAAATCGGGTAGCAACCAATAATAGTAAGTGCCTTGAGAAAGGGAGCTTTGGGCGTAATCCCATCGTAGTTCCTAGTGCCCTCGAGAGCCTGTTGGGTATTGTATCCACAATTACCTGGATTTGAGGAAGCCACCTGTCAAGCTAAGATGAATTCACAATGTATTTGATGAAACCTCTCAAGTTGTGCTTGCAGTTATTCCACGCTAAGTGCACACCAATGTCAGGGTGCTGTAGGTCAATATACACGGGTCTGCACGTCGTAATCCCTCGTTGAGCAGATCAGTGTGTTGGCCTACGTGTACTCTCTCTATTGGAGTGCACTTACTTTCAAGTACAGGGCCGTGTTTATACAAGAGCAGACAAGGAGCAAGGATGGGTCAAGGAGCAGCTCTTGGGTGGAAAGACGAAAATTCGTCTAAGTGTAATTCGACGAGAATCACTAGTGATTCTCGCCGAATCGTCGAGAATCATTAGTGATTCTCGCCGACTCTATCCGACTACCTCAAAACGGTGCCAAGTAAGATTCGGCGAGAATCACTAGTGATTCTCGCCGAACCCATCGTTGAGCAGATCATGAATAAAGTCATATTCGTTGAGAATCAACAAGTGATTCGGCGAGAATCACTAGTGATTCTCGACGAATCGTCGAGAATCACTAACTGATTCTCGCCGATTCGTCGAGAATCGCCTGCGATTCTCGCCGATTTTTACTTGGCGTTTTCTCTGGAAGCTGCTGGACCGGATTCTGCCGCTGGACTATGTTGAATCGGAACTAGGGTTTCCTTCAGGTGGGACCCACAACGGTCACTTTGGACTATACATGTGTATAAATACACGGGTATTTTTGAACAGTAAAAGGGGAAAAGAAGAAAAGAAAAACGCGAGCCGCGACGTGACCTAGATCGCCGTTTCCGCTCCGCCGCCGCTGCCGCTCGCGCCAAGTTGTTCGCCGGTTGATCGTGGTTTCGCCCAGATCCTCCTGCGATAGAAGCCTAGCTAAGCTCAGCGTCTCACGTGTCTAACCGGAGATCTCTTGTCTCTCGATTTGTAGATCGGGAAAATCTTCCCCATCCGAATCGATCGAGACGATTGATCCTAGTGTGACCGTTGGTAGACCTAGCTAGCTTCGCTACGAAGTTTGGATCTCTAAACAACAGCAGCCGCACATCGTTGTTGCCGCCGATCCCGTGAACCTAGCCGCCGCCCATCTTGCCGCCGCCGGTTCCGGGGAGATCCTCTCCAAGAGAGATCTAGGGTAGTGAACTCTTTGTGGACTTCAAGAACACGTCGTCAACAAAGAGGGACACCCTTGTCTCCAAACGTAGTTTGTATCTTTTATACATTCTATTTTATTTTTTTTGTAAAGGAACGGTGGTTCCGTGTTGTAAGGGTTGGGTGCAACCCATGTTGTGGGAGTGTTGACTCCTTCGTGTGGAAGGGTACCTTCCGATAGTGCAAGGATTGGATTTCAATCATGTTGGTGAAGAGACCGAGTCATCCCGTGTTGGGAGATAGGTCGAAGGGGGAAAGTGGATGTACCCAAGTCGGGGAACCACTATAAATAGCTTGTGTACTCTATTGTGCTGTGTTGTTTTATTTTCGTGTGCAGGTACAATTTAAATTCCGCAAAAACGCTGCATGTCACCTATTCCCCCCCATAGGTGAAGATAGTTGACACTAGGTGAACTTTCAAGTGATATCAAAGCGAGGTTACTCATCAAAAAGGTTTACACCTTGAGTAGTATCCTGCCACCAGTATCAGAAGCATGGAGCTGGATTATGAGATATCGCCACTAAGACTCCCCGCATGTACAAAGGAGTATTATCCCGTCTGGAGGATGAGGGTGTCATATCACTTGGAGTCCATCGATCCTCGAGCATCTTTCATCCTGGAAGAGGGTCCTTTTATTCCTATGAAGACCTCCTGCTCTGGAAAGAATATCGAAGTGCCCAAGTGCATTGCAGAGATGTCAGAGACGGAACTGTCACTATTTAACTTGGACAAGAGGATTCGTCAAATTATCTTGGATATCTGGTCTGGAGCTTCTCGCTCTAGAATGGAAAAATGTAGGACGGCTAAATCTATGTGGGTGATGATCTCAGAGCTGATGGGGGGGGGGGGGGTCAGAGAAAGCTGGAATCTGCTGTCAACCAGAGGATGAAGCCTATGTGGGGGTCCTCACCTCTGAAGATGAAGGAAAGGATCTCTCGGACAGCATCAGAGCTCTAGTGTCCGTGTCAGAGACTCAAGAGGCCAGTGAGGAAAGCAGCTCTGATGAGGATGGCACAATGGTCACTGGCTCTAATGACAATAACATAAAAGAGCAGGTAACTTCTACATCCTGCCCCGTATCTCTTGAAGTTTCTGAAGACAGGAACTACTTTCCTTCAGAAAATTCTGATTCCCTGAAGAGAGCCCTTCAGAAAAGCAACCTACTTGCTGAGGAGCAAGCTCAAGAGATTGCTCGACTGAAGATCTTGTTGGTTCTCCAATTGGCGTCCAACAAGGTCAAGGACTCTAAAATCTCAGCTCTAGAGAGTAGTCTAGAGAATGAGAAAAGAATAGTATCAAACTTTTCCAAGGTTGATGCTATAAAGAGAAAGCAAGAAAATGGGTGGATCTCCCGAATTATCAATTCGTGGAGAAATGGGGAAACGGTATTCCGACCCCCCACTCCAAGCAGGACGACAACTCATCATGCCTTCAGGTATGACAACAGGAATAGTCGTGGTCACTGCAAGGGTGATCTGTCCCCATGTGGAAACACCCGTAGTGCAAGGGCCGTCGTGGCCACCCATGAGAGAATACCTAAGGCTCATCCTGAGCCCTTTGTATTCACTGCCACTGCCTCAACTCGGTGTGAATCTGCATGTCCCAGCTCACAGAACACTTCTCACCACCAGAGGACACAAGATAGGGAGGTTAGAAGTCATGATGTAAGTTTTCATGGGGCCTCTGGAAGGGGGATGCCTGAAAGGAAGGCACCACCTCCCCGGCCTCATGACGCTCGCAACATGCATTCCTTCCACCCTTCCACGTGTCACGGTGGAAGAGGAAATTTTGTGAGGAGATCATGCCCTATCCCGTTTAGACTGAGGACCGTGACTACCTCAGTCACTAGATCAGGTCAGAAACGGCGATACAACATTCACCCGTGTTGGTGCTGTGGCAAAGTGGGACACTTTGCCATCGACTGTTGGCACAACCCCTCTGTGCCAAAGGCAAGGGCTTATCCACATTCACGGGGCAGAGGTAGTCTTCCTGACAGGTTTCCTGAAGGAAGGCAGTCGAGTGCTTATGCTAACAGGAACCTAGGACCCAATATGATTTGGGTTCCTAAGGTAAGGTAATTCTTTCTTGCAGGGTAGTCTAGGTTCCCGTAACTATGATGGGAACTAGACAGTAGGTGTTTCAAGACTGAATTGGAACATGCATCTGGAATAACAGAAGTGATATCTATATAAGCATACTCACATCGAGCACCTGGTATGTTATAGTCAGAGAGACTAAATGTTAACTCTCATAATCCCAGGTACTTTTGATCAGTTCAAGGACTTGAGTCATATTGTATCCACATTTACACACATATATATATATATATATATATATATATATATATATATATATATATATATATATATATATATATATATATATATATATATATGTATATTTATACTTATGCTTATACATATATGTGTGCACATCTAAGGATAGGTCAACACGGTGAATATAAAGATTAGATACATCATTAAAGAGTTATCGGAAATTCCACTGGTAGATTCAAGAACTAACATCTTCAGGCGTAAATTAGTTCACTGAAAACTGACGAAGATACATCTTTGGAAATCTCGACAACGAAAATACATCATTGGAAACCTTGTTATCAATAAATGTATGGAAAAGCCGGCTCAAACCCTAATAGCTTGGCTTTAAGGAGTATCTATATAGTTAGAAGACTTTCAAATTAACTTAGACAAACGGAAACCTTGAGAATCCCATTTAACTCGTCGAGCTTGGCTTTAAGGAAAATCACATTTAAGGAGAATCACATTTAAGGAGAATCCCATTCCCACCGACTCTTCACATTCCTTACGAATCCCGCACGGTCTTCGCCGAATCGTCTTCCCGCAAGGTTCTCGCCAAATCCCGCCGAACTCCGCAGGATTTTCGTTG
This sequence comes from Platanthera guangdongensis, assembly GCA_039583875.1. Lineage (NCBI taxonomy): Eukaryota > Viridiplantae > Streptophyta > Magnoliopsida > Asparagales > Orchidaceae > Platanthera > Platanthera guangdongensis. The sequence continues at coordinate 83,307,845 of CM077164.1, read as the reverse complement.
AGCGAAGAAGAACTCCGCAGGACTCCACAGGAAACTCACCAGGAATCGTGCAGGCTTCCGTCGAATCCCGCCAAACTCCGCAGGAAACTCACCGAATCCGCTAGTTTCTCACCGAAGGTTTCTCGCAAGAATCCTGCCGAAGATTCTCACCCAGGGAAGTTTCTCACCGACGATCTCTCCCGGTTTCGATTCCTTCTTCCAGGAATTTCTCCGCGTGCACTCATCGGGTGTCCCTCGTCTTCATCGAACTAACTCACCGTCTACGCCTGTAGGTAACCACCTCCCTCACCCTTACTTGTACTTGTTCACTAGTGTCGCTTCCTTTTTGATTTTTGATTAAGTGTAGAGTAGGGCTTCTCTCCCTAGATCTGCAATGGCTTCAAGGACAACCGCTGGGCTGGTCACTGATTGCGAGCTAGTTTGAACAGGGTTCTCTCATGCCTCTGACGAATTCAGAAACATCATTCTGATGCTGGAAGAGGCTGGGCTCTCATTCGTCCTGGAGCACCCGTGCAAAATCTTGGACAAAGAGGTGCTAGAGTTCTTCGCTACCGCAAAACTCCGGAATGGCGACTCTCTTATCAAAAGCAAGGTGGCTGGGGCAAAGATCAAGATGTCTGCCAGCAAGCTGACCCGCTTCCTGCAGCTCTCTAGCTCGGAGCACGAGGACTATCTTGAGGAAGAAGAAAAAACCAGGACTCTCTTATTTTGTGGTCTCCCACGAGGAACTCGGTCAATAAAGTGCAAGGATATGAATGAAGAAGGGAAGCTTCTGTCAGACATAATCGGAAAAGTACTCATCTGCAAGCCAGGCTCTCATGACCATATCTCTGCAGACATGTTCAAGGTCCTGGTGGCAATTGTCTGCCGTAAAAGGTTCAACTGGGGGGCTATGCTATTTGAGAAGATAAAGGACACCCTGAGATCTCCGAGCTTTGGCCGAATCATAAGTCTGTATCTCAATCAGCTGAATCGAGACAAGTATGACATGAGTAAAGGTGTTCCTCTACACTACTTGAAGAAAATGGACTCAAGTGTGTTTGACAGATGGGAGAGGCGAATTGGGCAGGCTCCCGTGGAAGAACAACAGGACGTATCTCCAGCAGTAACCCCCAGTGAAATTCCTGATACTTTGACTGCAGGAATTGAGGGGGAGCCTCCACCCACTCATGCTGATATCGTAGCTGACATCTCCCAAATGGCCAGAGATGTTGTGGCAGATATACAAGAAGACAGTGAAGCTGTGCCGGAGAATGAGGAGGCCCTGAACCGGAACGATCAAGGAGCCGAAGCTGATGTACAGGGGACTGCTGACCAAGAGTTGGAAGAGGATGCTGATGAAGATGATTTCATGGATGATGAAGGAGAGGAAGATGACAATGAGGGACAAGAAGCATTGGAGACTCAGGATCTCATTGAACCTCCATCAGACAAGCACGCACCTGAAATCGTTCCTGAAAACATTGGTGCACGAGTGGAGGGGGAGTCCGAGAAATCTACAGATGCTGCCAGTATTCCACCCTTAGAGGCTGTGCTCCTGTCCAGCTCTACAGGTGCATCTGATGAAGTGCAAGGCCAAGAAGTGCCTCCGGATCTTCCACTACGAGATAATCTAGCCACTCATACCGTGAATATCATTCAGGGTATAGTGAATGAGCTTAATGCCTCCTTTGATAAAGCTCAGAATAAAATGCTGCAAAGGATTAAGAAGTCTGAAAATCTCATGCTCAAGAACATGGTGGAGATCAATCATAAACTTGACATGATGGACAAGAAATTTGAAGAAAAGTATACAGCGGCCGGCCAAGCGGTCACTCTTCTTATGGACGGGTTGAAAAAGAACACCGACACTCTCATCGTAGTAAATCAGAATGCTCATGTTGTAGCAAACAACATTCAAAAGTTTGACGGTAATATGGTAACTCTCAACGCCAATCAACAAGCATTGGTCACTGAATTCTCCAGGACTACAACGCATATTGATGACTCACTGCACTTCTATGCAAACTCCATCGCAGTCGAAGCCAAAAAGGGGGAGAAGGAATATATAGCTAAGATGGCCGAGCTTCAAGAAATCATGATCACAAACTTTGAACAGTCAAACAAATATGTCTATGACAGTTGCTGGTGGATGCTCCAACAGGCGTTAGGCGTCGTTTTGCCTGAAAATCCTGCGGGTATTCATGCTCCTGAGACCTCTACGGCTGCTGAGGGAGTAAGTGCTGCAGAAGTTCCCATGAGTGAAGATGATGCTAGGGCTATTTCCAAAGCAAAACTGATGAGCATGTTTGACCAAGAGGCCCTAGCAAAAGCCAGGGGGAAGAGAAAAGCTCAAGAAGGGACCTCCAAGGAGACACAAGCTGAAAAGAGAATTCGACTGAGTGAGGAGGAAGTAAGAAACGAAAAGTGGAGTCCAGTTTCAAAGAATATCATTTTGGACACCTTCTGGCTACAGGAAAAAGGAGAAATCAATCGAAACGAAGTATACAGCCAGTATGAGTGGGAAATGCACAAGACGTATGAAGCGAAACGAAACATCTTCTTCAGGACCAACACGGCGGCAGATAAAGCTCCTCCTCCCAGATAATATCCGAAGCCCAAAGAGTATATGGAGAGGCAAAGAAAGAAGTATTTGGCGCAAAAACTCAAGGAAGACTTAGCCAAAGAAAAATAGTCAAAAATTGATAGCTTGTCATTCTCTCTTAAGAACAATTAATGGTTATTGTTATTATATGAACAATCTTGAGATTATGTATATATATATATATATATATATATATATATATATATATATATATATATATATATATATATATATATATATATATATATATATATATATATGCATTTGAATTTATGAATGACTCAAGTCTTGATTTGTCTGCCTATATTCTCTTGTGCTGCATATTTAAACTCTGAATGTTGTTTATATTATCTGGTTGGTGTTATTCATCTTAGCTAGTAGGGTTTTGGCTTCGTCAAATAGGGGGAGATTGTTGGGTATTGTATCCACAATTACCTGGATTTGAGGAAGCCACCTGTCAAGCTAAGATGAATTCACAATATATTTGATGAAACCTCTCAAGTTGTGCTTGCAGTTATTCCACGCTAAGTGCACACCAATGTCAGGGTGCAGTAGGTCAATATACATGGGTCTGCACGTCGTAATCCCTCATTGAGCAGATCAGTGTGTTGGCCTACGTGTACTCTCTCTATTGGAGTGCACTTACTTTCAAGTACAGGGCCGTGTTTATACAAGAGCAGACAAGGAGCAAGGATGGGTCAAGGAGCAGCTCTTGGGTGGAAAGACGAAAATTCGTCTAAGTGTAATTCGACGAGAATCACCAAGTGATTCTCGCCGATTCGGCGAGAATCACTAGTGATTCTCGCCGAATCGTCGAGAATCATTAGTGATTCTCGCCGACTCTATCCGACTACCTCAAAACGGTGCCAAGTAAGATTCGGCGAGAATCACTAGTGATTCTCGCCGAACCCATCGTTGAGCAGATCATGAATAAAGTCATATTCCTTGAGAATCAACAAGTGATTCGGCGAGAATCACTAGTGATTCTCGACGAATCGTCGAGAATCACTAACTGATTCTCGCCAATTCGTCGAGAATCACCTGCGATTCTCGCCGATTTTTACTTGGCGTTTTCTCTGGAAGCTGCTGGACCGGATTCTGCCGCTGGACTATGTTGAACCGGAACTAGGGTTTCCTTCAGGTGGGACCCACAACGGTCACTTTGGAGTATACGTGTGTATAAATACACGGGTATTTTTGAACAGTAAAAGGGGAAAAGAAGAAAAGAAAAACGCGAGCCGCGACGTGACCTAGATCGCCGTTTCCGCTCCGCCGCCGCTGCCGCCGCTCGCGCCACGTTGTTCGCCGATTGATCGTGGTTTCGCCCAGATTCTCCTGCGACAGAAGCCTAGCTAAGATCAGCGTCTCACGTGTCTAACCGGAGATCTCTTGTCTCTCGATTTGTAGATCGGGAAAATCTTCCCCATCCGAATCGATCGAGACGATTGATCCTAGTGTGACCGTTGGTAGACCTAGCTAGCTTCGCTACGAAGTTTGGATCTCTAAACAACAGCAGCCGCACATCGATGTTGCCACCGATCCCGTGAACCTAGCCGCCGCCCATCTTGCCGCCGCCGGTTCCGGGGAGATCCTCTCCAAGAGAGATCTAGGGTAGAGAACTCTTTGTGGACTTCAAGAACACGTCGTCAACAAAGAGGGACACCCTTGTCTCCAAACGTAGTTTGTATCTCTTATACATTCTATTTTATTTTTGTTGTAAAGGAACGGTGGTTCCGTGTTGTAAGGGTTGGGTGCAACCCATGTTGTGGGAGTGTTGACTCCTACGTGTGGAAGGGTACCTTCCGATAGTGCAAGGATTGGATTTCAATCCTGTTGGTGAAGAGACCGAGTCGTCCCGTGTTGGGAGATAGGTCGAAGGGGGAAAGTGGATGTACCCAAGTCGGGGAACCACTATAAATAGCTTGTGTACTCTGTTGTGCTGTGTTGTTTTATTTTTGTGTGCAAGTACAATTTAAATTCCGCAAAAACGCTGCACGTCACCTATTCCCCCCCCATAGGTGAAGATAGTTAACACTAGGTGAACTTTCAGAGCCCTTCACGGGGTATACCTTTGGCAGTCCTGGGCTAACGTAAACTGTAGGAGTGATAAATCTTAAAGAGCAACTAGAATAATTAGGGGTTCACTTTCACACACCCTAGTGTCTCGGGAAGTTGGTTTGACTCGGTTGATATTTGTGAGGGGCAGGATGGCCCGACGAGATTTGGCTCGGTTGATGTTTGTGACGGACGGGATGGTCCGGGGAGTTTTGGCTCGGTGCTGATACATAAGGTTGCATGTGCATAAAGCAAAGGTGGTGTGTCTTCGGTGTTGGAGTGTCGATGCACCGACGCCAATACGTTGACTCGGCAAGTGTGGCTAGCACTTCGCCAATAGAAGTTCGGTGTGCCAGCCGGCAAGACTACGCAGGAGATCCTCTTTGTGCACCAGCGTTGAGGCGTACGATAGGTCTGACCGGTAGTGCATTACTAGTTTAGAGGTGGGCAAGACCCAACCCACTGCTTCTGTCTACCCCTACGGAGGTATCCTGGGAGGTGAGGCTCCAGAAAGGGGGAACTAAAGGTCTGTGTGCACAGAGTCGTGTGGGTGAGTTACACTTGCATGATCGCAACATAACCCACTTGCATGTCATAGCATAATCATAGCATAAAACCCCTGTCACCTATTGTATAAGTGGTATGTGACACTTATACAATAGGCCATGCAAAACGACCCCTTGGTCTATAAGCTTTTGTGGGCAATTTTATAAATTATGGTTAAATTCTTTATATATATATTGCTGTTAATAACTGACACCCCAACGTATAAACTGGTATGGGACTCTTTATACTATGGGAGCCCTATAAAAGATCCCATGCTAGTATAGGTCCGCTTCCATCTGTTTCTTGATTACTCTCCACCTTCAAGTCCTCCCCTTTCTTCCTCTCCGCTCGGTGCCTAGGGGCCATGGGGAAGGGGTGGGGATGATAGGACTTAGTCTTATAGACTAACGGTTTTCGAACCACATCATTTATGGGATCGTGGAGCCCAACATGGAGGAGCAGCCCCGCAGGACGACACGCTTGGAGATGGGGCAGTCTAGCACCGGAGTTCAGATGGCGGGGACTGTGAGCCCCTGACCTTAGTAGTGTTTTATTTTGCTTCCGCTTGAGTGACTATGTAGTGAGGATTTGGTGTATCAGGCTTAAGCCCTTATTTTCAGTACATTTATATATTTTGTGGACTCTCCCTTCGTGGAGATATATTTACTCTGATGTGATATTATTATGGACATTTGGTTAGAGTTTTACCTCGCATGTGTTTACTCTACTTTTGTTGCTTTTCTGTGATCGAATCGGCCGGTAGAATCGTCATTTCGCGGTGATGACCCTTCAGGGCGTGAAGGTGTCACCGCAAAGCGGCGGTTCTGGGCCTAAGACCCCGATGTTTAAAAGAAAAAAAGGGGGTCTTACACCTGGTTAGGCTGAACCATTTCGAGCGTTGTGCTGTGGGTGCCGGCGGCCATCCTTGAGAGCGTGGTGCTGGGGAGGCCATTACATGCACCAACTCGCATGCATCGACCACAACTTCTTTTCCCAATAGTTTGGTGTCTCCCGCCTCTATCCAGAACATTGGCATTTGACACCTCCTTCCATACAAAGCTTCGTATGGCGCCATCGTTATACTTACTTGGTAACTGTTGTTATATGCGAACTCAAACATAAAGAGGTGATCTTCCCACTTCTTCCCAAAGTTAAGAGTACACATCCTCAGCATATCCTCCATTGTACGGTTCGTTCTTTCTATTTGTCCATCAGTTTGAGGATGGAATGCCATATGGAACTTAAGCTTCGTGTCCTGACTTTTCTGAACCAACCTCCAGTCTTTGGATGTGAATCGTCCGTCGCAATGACAAATTATACTCCTAGGAATCTCATGTAGTCGCACAATGTTGCGAACATACAACTCTACCAGCTTCTCCATGCTGTCCTGTTTCCGGTTTGGGATGAAATGGGCCACTTTGGTCAAGCGGTCCACAATCACCCAAATCGCGTCGTTTCCCTACTGCGATCGAGGTAAGTATGCACAAAATCCATGAAGATGTCATCAAACTTCCATTCGGTAATCAAAGGAGGCTTCAGGAACCCGCCCGGCCTCTGACACTCGGCCTTCACTAAGGCACATGTTTGACACCGGCTCACATACAATGCTATATAACGCTTCAAACTATGCCACCAAAAGGATTTCTTCATATCCAAGTACATCTTCGTACTGCCCGAGTGAATGGAGTACTTCATAAATTGAGCCTCAAACATCAACTTCTAGCAGAGCTTGCCGAACTGCGATATATAAATCCTTCCGTCCTTCCCCAAGATCTCGTTAATCATCTCTCAGGCGCTACCCTCGCCCATTTGCTCTTCCACCACAAATGGTTGCAACTCTTCATCCAAATTAGTCGCTTCCCGTATATGATCGGATAAGTCATTTTGTAACTCAATTCAGTTCAATCGAGCCATGCTTGACTCGCCTCTTGCTACGTACTCAATGCCAAGGGCTCACAGTCCCGCATCAATCGCTCATCATGAGCTTCGATCCAACTCCCTTGACCAGAGTATTTCCTAATCAAGGCATCCGTCACCATGTTGGCTTTGCCTAGCATATACTAAATCACCACTTTGTAGTCACGAAGAAATTTGACCCATCTGCGATGCCGCATATTCAAGTCCTTTTGGTCTAGAAGATACTTTAGGCTTTTGTGGTCTGTGAAGATCTCCACCTTCGCACCATACACATAGTGCCACCACAACTTTAGTGACCGCCTCCAATTCCAAGTCATGGATGGGGTAATTCCTCTCGTGAGGCTTCAACTGCCTAGACCCAAAAGCAATGACACTGCCATGTTGCACCAACACGTAACCCAGCCCACATCCTAATGCGTCACTGAAAATCTGAAATCCTTCAGTCCCTTTAGACAGACTTAGGATTGGAGCTGTCATCAGTCTTTCCTTCAAGGTGTCAAACGCCTGATTGCACTCTTAAGTTCACACAAACTTCTGATCCTTATGAGTTAGAGAAGTGAGGGGTAGAGCTATCCGCGAAAAGTTTTCCACAAACCTTCTATAGTACCCAGCTTGTCCAAGGAAACTTTGGACTTCCACCACGGTTCTCAAAACTGGCCAATCTCTGATGGCCTCCACTTTTGCAGGATCCACTGCCACCCCATCACCACTAATCACACGGCCCAGAAATGCCACCTTCTTTAACCAGAACTCGCACTTTGAGAACTCTGCATAAAGATGGTTCTCTCTCAACACTTGCAACACCAATAGCAAATGAGTCTCATGCTCCCCCTCCTATTTGGAGTATACCAAGATATCATCAATAAAGACGACAATAAAATAGTCCAAGTACTCACAAAATACTCGATTCATCAAATCCATGAATACTGATGGTGTGTTCGTCTGCCCGAACGACATCATCGAGAACTCGAAATGACCATACCTTATTTCAAAAGCCGTCTTGGGTATGTCCTCATCTCGAATCCGCAACTGATAGTATCCTGACTTCAAGTCCAACTTAGAATACACCACTGACCCCACCAACTGGTCGAACAGGTCATCTATCCGAGGAATCAGATACTTATTCTTGACATTCATTTTGTTCAGCTCTCGGTAGTCTACGCACAACCACATATTATTGTCTTTCTTCTTCACAAACAACACTAGCATGCTCCAAGGTGAAGAACTGGGTCTAATATACTCCTGCTCTAATAGTTCCTGTAACAGAACTTTTAGTTCGGCCAACTCTTTTGGTGCCATCCTAAAAGGATGACGTGACAACGACCTAGCCTATAGCACAAACTCAATCGAGAAATCGATCTCCCGTCGAGGAGGTGCTCCAGGAAGCTCATCAGGAAACACATCCTCAAACTCTGGCACTAATGGCACATCTCCAAGTGATGGCCTGGAAAGGCAAACCTACAACAATGCTACAAGTGCTACTCCTCCCTAGTTAACTGCCTGCACAAACTGCATGGCCAAAATCAGGGAGCATGCCACTCCAATAAGGCACTCGAACTTAACTTCTGCCTGCCCTTCACTTCTCAGGGTCACCACCTTAGATAGGCAGTCGATACTGGCACGCTGCTCTGCAAGCCAGTCCATTCCCAATATCAAATCGAAATCAACCAACGGTAGAACCGCCTCTACCAACGTGAAGTCAACTCCGCCTAGACTCCAACAAATGCGCCCCTTCGCCCTGGTAGTCATGGATGACCCATTGGGCATGTGCACCTTTAGCTCTGCGTCTGTCGAGAATGGCTCAACTCAAATCCTCCGGATAAAGCATTCCACAAGGAAGGAGTGCGACGCTCCCGTATCAAACAATACCCTAGCGGGGTACCAAGAGACTAACACAAAGCCTGTCACCAAATCAGGTTTGCGGATCGCTTCATGCTGCCCAAGGTTATACGCCCTTGGCTGTATGGGTTGGAAACGAGAAGCGCTAGACTCTGCCATCTTTCCTTTCTCCACTGCGCTGGGCCCGGAGCGCACCGACTATTCTTATCTCGGCTCCTGCTCTGCACCACCCTCAGTACAGAAAACAACTATGTGGCCCGCTTTACCACACTTGTAGCACGATCGTGGTCCCTTGAAGCGAGACCCCCCCCCCCTCGACGTCGCACTAACCTTATCCCAATTCTTGTATGGATGGGACTTCTTCTTCCACTTACTCCTATCGGTTCTTCCTTGAGATAAAGAAGACTTTCCATCTCCCTTCTTGGCCGCAAAACCCTTTTGACGTTGGGTTCGCTCCAAATTGCTCTCCAACATTCTTCCAGCCTCAACCAGCTCATTGAAACCAGCATTCTTCATAGATATGAGGGGTTGCCTCAGATTCTCCCTCAGTCCGTGGTTGAAGAGGTTGTCCCTCTCCACATCATCAGTCATGGTCGTTCCAACATAACGACCCATTCGAGTAAACTCTTGAACATACTCGTTCACCAATTTGTCCTGCTGCACCAAGTGCAGAAATTGCCTCTAAAGGGCTAGCCTTGTCGATACAGTAATTTACTTCTTCAAGAAAGCATTCCCGAATTCTTCAATGGACGAGGCCTCTGAAGTGCACTTTTTATAACGCCCTCCCCAGCCCACGGCTCAAAAGGACGGCCGCCGGTACCCCCAGCACCATGCTTGAAAGGGTTAAGCCTAACCAGGTCTGCAGACCATGCACCCCAACCCATCTCCATCCACATAAGTGTTGTTGACGTTGGGGATTGAACCCGAGACCTCCTTGATAAGGAGTTTTCAAACCACTCCTCATCACCAACTGAGCTGCCTCTCCATCCACAGGCGGGTTGTTGAGGTCGGGGATCGAACTCGAGACCTCCTTGATAAGGAGTTTTCAAACCACTCCTCATCACCAACTGAGCTGCAACTCAATTGGTGATGAGGAGTGGTTTGAAAACACCTTATCAAGGATGTCTCGGGTTCGATCCCCGGCCTCAATAACCCGTCTGTGGATGGAGAGGGGTTGGGGTGCATGTTCTGTAGACCTGTTTAGGCTTAACCCTTTCGAGCATGGTGTTGGGGGTGCCGACGGCCGTCCTTTTGAGTCGTTGGCTGGGGAGGCCATTACAAAGGAGGTGTCTTATGGACATGTATGTTGGATCCCTAGTTGATTTGGGCTAGGTCTACTAACTTAGGATGTGACTCATCATGTATAGTCTGGGTCAAGTTTATATCTTAGAGTCTAGGACAGTCCTCTATATCAACTTCAGATGGACCAGCCTTCCTCAATACCATCAGGAACTCCAGATCTATCAGTTTTTCAGACTAAGTGAAATGAGTTCGACGTTCGTCAAACTCAGCTCGATGAAGGGAGTTCTGCGCTCGACGATCGTGAGACAATTCGTAGTGCTGAGCTCGACAAACTATGTTCTTTGTTCGACGAACACCGGGATTCTACTTCAAGCATTATCAGGACTACTTCAGAATTTCTCTAAGTCCAACTTCAAGCTTCGGTCGACGAATAATATTCTGAGCTCGACAAACTTGGACCTCAAGTTGTCAATTTCTCAGGTCGACGAAGTCAGCTTCTCTGGTCGACGAATGCTGTACTCTACTCGACGATTTCTGGACTCAGAGAATTTGCGTCGATACTTAGGGTTTGTGTCGACAGTAGACAATTTGTATCTACACCAGCTTATGTCGACACCAGAGGATTTGTGTCGACACCAAGATATCTGTCGACACTAGAGGATTTGTGTAGACACCAGGATATCAGTCTACACCTGCTTATGTCGACACCAAGATCAATCTGTCGACACCAACTTTTGTCGACACAGCATTTCAGCAGATGCAGGATATTTTGCCTAAGTTCAAAACTTTTCTCAGCTCGATGAATTTGATTCTCAGTTCGACGAATACTGTCTTACATTGAAGATTGTCTGTTCAACGAATGAAGACTGTCAGCTCGACGAACTCAGCTCAGCTTGAAGAACTCAGCTTAGCTCGATGAACTCAGGCTCAGCTCGACAAACTCAAAACTCAGTTCGATGAATTATGTTCTTCGGTCGACGATTCCAGACTAGGTCTTCTTTCGTTCCCGTCTCATTCCATGGCGCTGATTCCTGAACATTTAATGGCAGTTCTTCCCAGAATACTACCGTTAGAATGCGAAGTTAATCCTGGATTATTACATGCCATTTTCCCATGGAAATAATTGGGGAAATAATTTATTGCTGCTTCCTTTCTAGGCCGTCTGCCATTACTGCTCCATATTCAAGAATTCGAATTTTTCTTATGAGACATGGAGATATACAGAAAGAGGGAACAATACAAACATACACAACAAAAAGACAGACAGTGATTCACATAACAGAAAAAAAGGAATTCATTCTTGGCCCAGAGAGAAACTGATCAAGAGGAAAAAGAAGAAGAACACTACATCAATATCAAGAGTCTTCTTCATCTGCTTTTACTCAGGATAACTTCAAAGACAATACATTCATATCAGTCACAAGAAGTTCCTGGAGACTTTCTCTGGACCAGGAAATCTAGGTCTTTGAAGACCTATCACCCTGAAGCAGTGCTCCAGCATTCTTCCTGATTCATTCTACATCTTAGGGGGAGCAAAGCTGGTAAACAACAATCCACAAGTCTTCTCATTTGACTTGAGAAAGAGAAGAGCTCATCACCCTCTCACTCCACCTCTGTACAGGATTTTAATTCCCTTCAAAATTATTCTGGTTGCAAGTATCCCTCCAAAAGACTTGAGGGTTTGGTTTTTGGGAACCTGATCAAAACCCCATTGGTGCCAGGACACCTGATCAACCCCTTCCTGCAGTGGATTCCTACCAGGGTGGTAGAAGAGTGGACTACCCAGTTTTGGGGAACCACTATAAAATTCTTGTGTCGTCTGGTTGCTTTCCTTTCTTTTTGTTTTCTGGCCTTGCTCTGTGAATGTGTTGTGATTAGATAATTGCTGCATCTTGGTTTATTGTATTTTCTTCCCTGCACACACACCTAAAATACAACAATAGTTGTAAAAGTTTTAAAATCACCAACATACTCTATTCACCCCCCCTCTAGAGTATATCTAATCTAACTAACACCTTCAGGTGGTATCAAGCATACCTCCTGAACTTTCAATTGGTATCAGAGCCAGGTTGGTTAAAAAATACCAAATCTTCCAGGATGGTTAAATTACCAGACCTTACAAGTTGGTTAACATACCATACCTGATTGGTTGTACATGCTAACACCTGAACCCAAAGATCCCTTAGTTAGATCAGTTTGTTTTTATTATGTTATTGGACTTATCCTTCTCACAGACATGGCCCAAAACAAGGATTATACAAGCATCAGACCTCCAATGTGCAATCTTAATAAGTTTGCCATCTGGAAGGCAAGAATTAGATTATATATGAACTCCATTGATGAGGATATTTTTTCTGTCATTTCAACAGGTGTTCCTCCAGCTCCTGCAACTTTTGCCAGCACATCAACTAATCTGAGTGCAGTACCACCTCCAGACAATACTGAAGCCTATAAGAAAGCCAAGATGGCTGATGCAAATGCTATGAATATTCTGGCCCAAACAATGTCAGATGACATATTTCAGAAGGTGGCTGAGTGCACCTCAGCCAAGGCCATTTGGGACTCTCTCAACCAAATGGTAGCAGGCTCAGCTGATGAAAGAAAGGATATGAGATCCAGTCTCATTTCTCTCTATGAGAATTTCAAAAAGGATGAGAAAGAATCTGTGGCTGAGATGTACAATAGATTTAGTTCAATCATCAGTAAACTCAAGACTCTTGACAAGGACATCACCTTAACTGAGGAGAATGACAAGATACTGATGTGTTTTCCCAGTTCATGGGATACCAGAATCTGGCCAATCAAAGAAGCCAGAAGCCTCAATGAGATTTCAACAGAATCTCTGTTAGGCAAGTTGAAGTCATATGAGCAGCTTGTTAAATCAAGAGAGGCAGCAGAACAGAAGGTAACTACCCCAGTTAGGAAGGAGCACAGCTTGGCCTTCAAAGCTTCTGAAGACAATGAAACATCTACATCCAATGAAGAGTTAATGAGTCTTTTTGCCAAAAGATTCTACAAAATGGCAAGAAAGGACTTTAGAAGAAAATCATCCAGGCAGGATGATAAGCCCAAATATGACAAGACACCAACTAAGGAGGTTGTGTGTTTTGGATGCAGAAAGCCTGGGCACTATATTTCAGAATGCCCAGAGAATCAGAAAAAGGATAAGGGCAGGGTCAAGGATTCTAGAAGAAAACAAAGCAGCAGACCCTCCTCCAACAAATATAAAAGGAAAGACAAAGGATTTGTTGCTGAGTCCTGGAGTGACACAGAAGAGGAAACATCCTCCTCCAGCTCCAGTGAAGAAGAGGAAGAAGCCAGATCCAAGGAGGTGTGCCTAATGGCAATAGATGCCTCCAGAAGCAACTGTGGATCAGAAGAGGATTCTGAAGATGAAGGTGCCTCAGACTCAGAGGCTGATCAGGTGATTTCTAGTTTTGATTTCAATTCTGACTTATTTAAAGTAGAATTTAAAACTATGTTCATGGATCTAATAAACTCAGAGAAAGAAATAAAAACCTTGAGGACTACACTAGAAAACCTTGAATCTGTCAGCACAGAAAATAGAAAACTAACTGATCAATTGACACTAGCTAATGAAAAGATAATCAAGTTAAAATCTGAATTATGTGAGGCAAAACAACTTGAGCAATCTCTTAATGGGAGAAGCCTCAAGATGATGGATATCACAAGCACAGTAAATGCCAGATTAAATGGCAGGCTGGGCTTGGGTGCTTCATCAAGTTTACCCCCCATAATAAAGATGAATATACTTTCTACTCCCATAAAGTTTATCACTGCTAAGGGTAAAGAGAAACTAATTGAAAAACCCATGTCAGAAAACAAGTCAAATCCCCTAGACAATAGAAACAGAAAATAGAAGAAAGCTGTTAAAAACCAAGTTCAGCAGAATTCGTCGAACTCAGATCGACGAAATCCTGCAAGTTCGTCGAACCCCGATCGACGAACACTGAACGCAAACTTCAGAAATAATTATTCGTCCTACTGCGATCGACGAACTGTGTATGGTTCGTCGAGCAGAGGTCGATGAACGTGGGACGCAGAAAATGACCATGGTCATTCTCTGAGTGGAGGTCGACGATCTCTTCCCCATTCGTCGAACTCTGGTCGACGAACTCACAATAATTCGTCGATCCCAGAACGACCAAATATAAATCATTTATCCTATAGAAATTTTAAAGCAGCTAACAAGACATTTAATCTAGAAGCTGATTGGATAATCCCACCTAGGAGATATCACCCACTAGGGTATAAGTCTCAACCTGCCTTATTAGTCATTTCTAGTTTTACTTTTCAGCCAAACCAAGGACCCAAGGTAACCTGGGTCAAGAACAATTGAGCTTTATTTTTTAATGCAGGTACAGGTGAAGAGCTGTCCAAGGTTAAGTCAGACCTGGTACCTGGATAGTGGCTGCTCCAAGCACATGACTGGCAGCAAAGCAAATCTCTCTAGCTATAAGTCCAAGCTAGGACCAAAGGTGATATTTGGAGACTCAAAGAGTGGTCAGTCAGAAGGATATGGAAGAGGAAGCATTGGAGCAGTGACCTTCAAAAAGGTGACATATATAAGAGGACTTAAACATAACCTTATATCCATAAGTCAATTATGTGATGAAGGTTATCAGGTACATTTCAACTCTACCTCTTGCTCTATTATAAATGATAAAAACCAAACTGTTTTAATTGGACTTAGACAAGGAAACATATATTTAGTAGATTTCATTTCTGCCACAACTGATATTTGATTACTCAATATCACTAGTAACCAAAATGAGTTATGGTACAAAAGGCGAGGACATGTAAACCTTAAGAACATATCTAGGTTATCTAAATACAACCTTGTTAGAGGTTTACCTTCTGGTCCCTACAAGAAGGAAAGACTATGCAAGGCTTGTCAACTAGGCAAGCAAACTAAAACTAGTTTCAAATCCATTAATAAAAGTGATTCACCTAGGATATTGTATCTGCTTCATATGGATCTTTTTGGACCCATTCTAGTACAAAGCCTAGGAGGGAAGTCTTACACCTTAGTCATTGTTGATGATTTCTCCAGATTCAGTTGGGTAGCCTTTCTGAGAGCTAAGTCAGATACATTCAAATTTCTTACAGATTTTCTCAGGACCATACAGATTGAGTTCTCTACTCATGTTGCATTGATCAGAAGTGATCATGTCACAGAGTTTGAGTCTCTTCTTATGAATGAGTTCTGTGAGAAAGAAGGTATCAGGCAGTGCTTCTCAGCTCCTAGAACTCCCCAACAAAATGGGGTTGCTGAAAGGAAAAATAGGACACTCATTGAAGCTGCAGGTATATTGTTAGCAGATGCTTACATGCCTCTATCATTTTGGGCAGAAGCTGTAAACACAGCTAACTATGTCCTGAACAGATGTCTTATACATAAACTAAAACATAAGACCCCCTATGAATTACTTAAAGAAAAGAAACCTAAAATCACTTACTTTAAAGTTTTTGGTTGCATATGTTACATCCACACTAATAACAAAAGATACATTAGAAAATTTGAGGCTAAGGTTGAAGAAGGGATTTTTCTAGGATTTTCCCAAGTAAGCAAGGCCTATAGGGTTTTCAACAAATCATCCCTTAAAATTGAAGAATCTGTCCATGTGTCTTTTGATGAAGCTAACATGTCTTATAAGGAGAAAGACATTTCTACCAATAGTTTTTTGCAGGTTTCACCACTGTGTGAGTCTATGGATGGACTAAACCTTACCCAAGAGGTTCCAACTCATCCCACTCCACAGGCTGCTGAAGATAGTGAAGAAGAAGTCCAAGAGGAAGTAACTGAACTTCCATCAACAGCCAGTACCATTCCTCAAGAGGAATTATTTACAGAAGCTGTTGCTCAACCAACTCCACCAACTGATCTTGTCACACTTAGAGATCACCCCAGATCTCAAGTGATTGGAGACATTTCAGTTGGTGTACAGACAAGACATCAGCTCAATCAAGACTTGATGCATGCCCGTTTTCTCTCTCAAATTGAACCTCTCACCATCCATGAAGCTGAGCAAGATCCCCACTGGATTCTTGCAATGCAAGAGGAACTAAATCAATTTGAGAGATGTAGAGTTTGGGATTTGGTTCCAAGACCCCATAACTACCCGGTTATTGGAACCAAATGGGGCTATAGGAACAAATTGGATGCACAAGGGAACATAGTAAGAAACAAAGCTAGACTTGTTGCTCAAGGTTATAGGCAAGAGGAAGGAATAGACTATGACCAAACCTTTGCCCCTGTTGCAAGGTTGGAGGCCATTAGAATATTCCTACCCTATACAGCCTACAAAAAGTTCAAAGTATTATAGATGGATGTTAAGAGTGCCTTTCTGAATGGTGTACTTCAAGAAGAGGTTTATGTAGAACAACCTCCAGGTTTTATCTCTCTAACTCAACCCTCTTATGTTTACAAATTGCATAAAGCTCTCTATGGTTTAAAGCAAGCTCCAAGAGCTTGGTATGAGACCCTATCTAGCTTTCTCTTAGTGCATAAATTTACAAGAGGAACAATAGATAAAACACTTTTAACTAGACATCATAAGGATCAAATCTTATTGGTACAAATATATGTGGATGACATTATTTTTGGGTCTACTGATCCCAAATTATGCAAGAGGTTTGCTGACCTCATGTATTCCAAATTTGAGATGAGTAGCATGGGTGAGCTTTCCTACTTCCTTGGTCTCCAAGTGAAGCAGCTCCCTGATGGTATCTTCCTCTCCCAATCTAAGTATGCTAAAGAGCTTATTAAAAAGTTTGGGATGGGTGATGCTTCAGGAATGAAAACACCTATGACAACCAATGCTGTTGTGGATTTTGATACAGCAGGGAAACCTGTAGATCAGAAACATTATAGGGCAATTGTTGGATCCCTATTATACTTAACAGCTAGTAGGCCTGACATAATGTTTGTCACATGCCTTTGTGCTAGATTCCAAGTGAATCCTAAAGATTCTCATCTTATTTTTCTAAAAAGGATTTTGAGATATATAAAGAGTTGTCCTAGTTTAGGACTCTAGTATCCTGCAGAGTCAGAATTTGAGTTAACTGGATACTCAGATGCTGACTATGCTGGATGTAGAGTGGACAGGAAAAGTACCTCTGGAACTTGCCAGTTCCTGGGTATGAGACTTGTCTCTTGGTTTTGCGAAAAGCAGACATCTGTGTCTACATCAACTGATGAGGCAGAGTATATGGCTGCTGGCAGCTGCTGTTCACAGATGCTATGGATACAAAACCAACTCCTAGATTATGGTATCAACTTAAATAATTCAACCTTATTTTGTGATAATACAAGTGCTATTGTTATATCTCAGAATCCAGTTCATCATTCTAGGACTAAACATATTGAAATAAGACATCATTTCATTAGAGATAATGTAGACAAAAAGAAGATTAACTTGATTCATATTCCTACTGATTTACAGAGAGCAGATATTTTCATCAAACCTTTAGATGAGAAAACCCATCTGTTCTTTATAAATCAACTGGGAATGATTAATGGAGAAGAGTTAAATTAATTTCTGTCTGCATTCGACGAATATTCCAGAGTTCGTCGAACGGAGTTCGACGAATTAGGGAAAGTTTGAGAGATTCTCGTTGAACGGAGATCGACGAATTCTCTGTGTGGAAACAATTTTCGTCGACCGGAGATCGACGAACCTTGCTTCAGAAACCATTTCGTCGAACGGAGTTCGACGAACTATTTTCAATTCTTCTAAATGAGTTCGATGAACTACTCAACTCTAACTTATTTCGTCAACCTCAGTTCGGAGAACTGTCTCTTTTCGTGGAACGGAGCTTGTCGATTCATATTCCGAAAATCTTATATCTAGGTTTTCTTCGACCTCCGTCCCGCGCTTTCAGTTCCTTTGCTCTTGATCGTCGTTTTCTCTGTGATTTTCTTTGCAGGTCATCAATGGCGATTCCTCCAGGAGCACTTGCGGCGATGAAGTTTGATGCAGCATTCTCCATGGATTTTGAGTCTTTCCAACATTCAGATCCAATCTTTCTTTATATTATGGAATTACTTGAAGAATTGCATCTCAAGGATTTCATGACTCGCAGCATCAAGCTACACTCAACCGAGATAAGAGAATGGGTATACACTGTAACCGTTTCTGAAGACGGAGATCTGACAGGACATATTCGAAACACTGCCGTTTCCCTGTCTCCAGCAGTACTTTCTGAAATTTTTGGACTGATCAATGGTGAAGACAACTTGGAAATGGACGCTGAAGAATATTTTGATATGTTGAAGGTAATGGGTTTCTCCGGCAGCAACCCTAATAAGCTTCTGAAGAAGCAACTGTCTGCCGCTATCAATTCTTGGCCGACATTGTAGGAAAAATTCTGATGGGCAAGCACTCGGCACATGACTATATCACTCGCCATCAATTCCTGATTATGTGCGCAGTGCTCAACAAACGACAGGTCGACTGGGGCATGGTCTTCTTTGACCTAATCAAGAAGAAAACAAGAAAGAAGGACGTCTGCTATGGCAGAATCCTGGGAAGTTTCCTCCAGGAAAAGGCCAGTGAATGTTTGGTCTCCCCGACCACATTCATTAATGCCAGCAAGCGCCTCACCTGCGCCTTGTTTGGTAGATGGGAGAGGACAATCACCAAACCCTCCAAGGGTTCCTCCTCCTCCATCAACGCTTATGAGAGCACAAGGACCGTCAAGGTCACTCCCCACCCTGACACTAAAGAGGCCATTCCACCTCCTCCATCTCTTCCCACTCCTCCTGCACCTCAATTGACTCCACCTCAATTGACTCCACCTCAACATCAATCTCCACCGCTTGATCTTTCACATATACCTACACCTCCACTTTCCCCCACTGCAACCCATATTCCATCACCTCCTCAATCCCCTCTTCCCCCACACCTATCTACTATTCCATCCTACACCATACCCACTGAACCACACACTGTTCTCCCTCCATTATCCCCTCCACATATTCTTCCTTCCTCCTCTGCTTCTATTCCCTCCACCATTCTTTCTCCACTTCTAGACTCTTCCACCATTCCCTCCATCATCTCTCTTCTGACTCCTCTCATTCAATCACTCATCACAGAGGCCATTACAGCTCTGGTGAATTCCATTAATTCTTTATCTGCACAAATCACAGCCCTTTCTGCTGCCCCCTCTTCATTCAGAAGCCTGGCTCCAGGTTCTCCTGAACCCAGGCAGGGGGAGATGCTCCATGATGAAGCTGGTGCAGCAGCTGCAGAGGTTGATACAGTTTTTGACAATACAGTTGATACTGCAGATACAGTTTTTGATAATACATATACAATTGATATAGTGCTTGATAATGCAGTTGCAGTTACAGATACAGATTTTGATTCTGAAAAAATTGATTTTATTCAATTTATGGACACTGACATTAGCTTTGATGAGTCAGTAGATACAATAACAACTGCTGGTGATTTTCTTATAAATCCCACAGTTAATTTATCTGAGATACTTCATACCTTTGATCCTGTATATATGAAGCTTCCTTCAGTAGAGGTTGCTAAGCCATATTTGGCTATTGTCCAGTATACCTCTCCAGCTAGTCCAGCAGTTGCCAAGCAACTCTGTGACACCCATGCTGCTCCTACTGCTGTTCCAATTCCTGTGTCTATTCCAAACTTCTGATATGTCCCAGATTTTGTCGAAGAGAACAAGGCAGCAGCTGAAAGCTCTGTTTCTACTGCTGTTGAACCCTCACCCTCTGAACCTTCTATCCCCCCTCAAGAAAAACCTCTTATCATTTCTGATGAAACCCTGAGGAAGTTGAATGCTCTATATGACAATCCTCAGAGTTCAGGTTCTAATGATGATGATGATGATGAATCAGATGAGGAGGCTGCTAAAAAGAAAAAGAAGTTACTTTCTAAGAAAAGGAAGGCTCCTCCTCCTCTTGCTCCCAAGCCTAATCCCACTGCAGACACTTCATACTATATTCTGCACAATGTTGCTCCTTATAAAGGGATGCCTGCATGGATGTGGCTATCAAAGAACCAGCAAAGAGAGAAGAAGAGGAGTAGGAGATACTCTCCTCCCCCAGTTCATAGATACAGAAAGGATCCTCCTCCTCCTCCTCCTCCAGCAGTAGGTGCCTCTGGCTCTGGCCCTCAGAGATCTGCCCATATTCAAACTTATCAGAGACAAACAGGGAGATCTTCTGGTGGTAGTCAGCCAAGGCCACCATCTTCAGGCAGACAACACCATCAACAACCACAGCAGCAGCAGCAGCACCAGGAACATAAGGAACATGAAGCTGAAAGGCCCTATTCTTCTCCTGAAGATCCAGAAACAGCCAACACAGCCAGAATGGCAAGGTTCCAAGAGCTCATTGGCTTATCTCTAATCAACAAAGGTAAAGCTGAAGGCAAGGACACAACAGGCTTAACTACTATGTCTCAGTACAGGAGAGATGAGCTAAAGAGATTTGGGAAAGGAAACAAGCTACTCAATGTTGATGAGTACATGCATCTTCACCCATAAGCAGTTGTCCCTAGAGCCACCTCACTGAACATCATAGGGGCAGCTGACATGACTATGACCAGGGATCAAGCTTCAGATCCCAATAGGGAAATCATTTTCAAAAAGCCAGGAGATAAAGCACCAGAAGACAAGCTAAAACAAAAGAAGACAGAGAAGTAATTTTGTGGTTATTTCATTTCTACTTCTATTTCAGACTATATCTTGTATTAAAACATAGCCTGTATGTATATATATCTGATGCATGTGTTGTAAATTCTCTGCAAGATATATTTCTCAATTTTGCTTTGTTTTTCTATTTGTTCTTTGCTTGGAGTCTCTGTTAGTGACCTCACCCAAATAGGGGGAGATTGTTAGATCCCTAGTTGATTTGGGCTAGGTCCACTAACTTAGGATGTGACCCATCATAAATAGTCTGGGTCAAGTTTATGTCTTAGAGTCTAGGACAGTCCTCTATCTCAACTTCAGATGGACCAGCCTTCCTCAAGACCATCAGGAACTCTAGATCTATCATTTTTTCAGACTAAGTGAAATGAGTTCGACGTTCGTCGAACTCAGCTCGACGAAGGGAGTTCTGCGCTCGATGATCGTGAGACAATTCGTAGTGTTGAGCTCGAAGAACTATGTTCTTTGTTCGATGAACACCAGGATTCTACTTCAAGCATTATCAGGACTACTTCAGAATTTCTCTAAGTCCAACTTCAAGCTTCGGTCGACGAATTATATTCTGAGCTCGACAAACTTGGACCTCAAGTTGTCAATTTCTTAGGTCGACGAAGTCAGCTTCTCTGGTCGACGAATGCTGTACTCTACTCGACGATTTCTGGACTCAGATAATTTGTGTCGACAACAGACAATTTGTATCTACACCAGCTTATGTCGACACCAGAGGATTTGTGTCGACACCAGGATATCTGTCGACACCAGAGGATTTATGTCGACACCAGGATATCAGTCGACACCAGCTTATGTCGACACTAAGATCAATCTGTCGACATCAACTTTTGTCGACACAGCATTTCAGCAGATGCAGGATATTTTGCCTAAGTCCAAAACTTTTCTCAGCTCGACGAATACTGTCTTACATTAAAGATTGTCTGTTCAACGAATGAAGACTGTCAGCTCGACGAACTCAGCTCAGCTCGACGAACTCAGCTTAGCTCGACGAACTCAGGCTCAGCTCGACGAACTCAAAACTCAGTTCGACAAATTATGTTCTTCGGTCGACGATTCCAGACTAGGTCTTCTTCCGTTCCCGTCTCATTCCATGGCGCTGATTCCTGAACATTTAATGGCAGTTCTTCCCAGAATACTACCGTTAGAATGCGAAGTTAATCCTGGATTATTACATATCATTTCCCCATGGAAACAGTTGGGGAAATAATTTATTGCTGCTTCCTTTCCAGGCCGTCTGCCATTACTGCTCCATATTCAAGAATTCGAATTTTTCTTATGAGACATGGAGATATACAGAAAGAGGTAACAATACAAACATACACAACAAAAAGACAGACAATGATTCACACAATAAAAAAAAAAAGGAATTCATTCTTGGCCCAGAGAGAAACTGATCAAGAAGAAAAAGAAGAAGAACACTACATCAATATCAAGAGTCTTCTTCATCTGCTTTTACTCAGGATAACTTCAAAGACAATACATTCATATCAGTCACAAGAAGTTCCTGGAGACTTTCTCTGGACTAGGAAATCTAGGTCTTTGAAGATCTATCACCCTAAAGCAGTGCTCCAGCATTCTTCCTGATTCATTCTACATCTCAGGGGGAGCAAAGCTGCTAAACAACAATCCACAAGTCTTCTCATTTGACTTGAGAAAGAGAAGACCTCATCACCCTCTCACTCCACCTCTGTACAGGGTTTTAATTCCCTTCAAAATTATTCTGGTTGCAAGTCTCCCTCCAAAAGACTTGAGGGTTTGGTTTTTGGGAACCTAATCAAAACCTCATTGGTGCCAGGACACCTGATCAACCCCTTCCTGCAGTGGATTCCTACCAGGGTGGTAGAAGATTGGACTACCCAGTTTTGGGGAACCACTATAAAATTCTTGCGTCGTCTGGTTTCTTTCCTTTCTTTTTGTTTTCTGGCCTTGCTCTGTGAATGTGCTGTGATTAGATAATTGCTGCATCTTGGTTTATTGTATTTGCTTCCCTGCACACACACCTAAAATACAACAACAGTTGTAAAAGTTTTAAAATCACCAACATACTCTATTCACCCCCCGCTAGAGTATATCTGATCTAACTAACACCTTCAGGTGGTATCAAGTATACCTCCTGAACTTTCAATTGGTATCAGAGCCAGGTTAGTTAAAAAATACCAAATCTTCCAGGTTGGTTAAATTACCAGACCTTACAAGTTGGTTAACATACCATACCTGATTGGTTGTACAGGCTAACACCTGAACCCAAAGATCCCTTAGTTAGATCAGTTTATTTTTATTCTGTTATTGGACTTATCCTTATCACAGACATGGCCCAAAACAAGGATTATACAAGCATCAGACCTCCAGTGTGCAATCTTAATAAGTTTGTCATCTGGAAGGCAAGAATTAGATTATATATGAACTCCATTGATGAGGATATTTTTTCTGTCATTTCAACAGGTGTTCCTCCAGCTCCTACAACTTTTGCCACCTCATCAACTAATCTGAGTGCAGTACCACCTCCAGACAATACTGAAGCCTATAAGAAAGCCAAGATGGCTGATGCAAAGGCTATGAATATTCTGGCCCAAATAATGTCAGATGACATATTTCAGAAGGTGGCTGAGTGCACCTCAGCCAAGGCCATTTGGGACTCTCTCAACCAAATGGTAGCATGCTCAGCTGATGAAAGAAAGGATAGGAGATCCAGTCTCGTTTCTCTCTATGAGAATTTCAAAAAGGATGAGAAAGAATCTGTGGCTGAGATGTACAATAGATTAAGTTCAATCATCAGTGAACTCAAGACTCTTGACAAGGACATCACCTTAACTGAGGTGAATGACAAGATACTGATGTGTTTCCCCAGTTCATGGGATACCAGAATATGGCCAATCAAAGAAGCCAGAAGCCTCAATGAGATTTCAACAGAATCTCTGTTAGGCAAGCTGAAGTCATATGAGCAGCTTGTTAAATCAAGAGAGGCAGCAGAACAGAAGGCAACTACCCCAGTTAGGAAGGAGCACAGCTTGGCCTTCAAAGCTTCTGAAGACAATGAAATATCTACATCCAATGAAGAGTTAATGAGTCTTTTTGCCAAAAGATTCTACAAAATGACAAGAAAGGACTTTAGAAGAAAATCATCCAGGCAGGATGATAAGCCCAAATATGACAAGACACCAACTAAGGAGGTTGTGTGTTTTGGATGCAGAAAGCCTGGGCACTATATTTCAGAATGCCCAGAGAATCAGAAAAAGGACAAGGGCAGGGACAAGGATTCCAGAAGAAAACAAAGCAGCAGACCCTCCTCCAACAAATATAAAAGGAAAGACAAAGGATTTGTTGCTGAGTCCTGGAGTGACACAGAAGTGGAAACATCCTCCTCCAGCTCCAATGAAGAAGAGGAAGAAGCCAGATCCAAGGAGGTGTACCTAATGGCAATAGATGCCTCCAGAAGCAACTGTGGATCAGAAGAGGATTCTGAAGATGAAGGTGCCTCAGACTCAGAGGCTGATCAGGTGATTTCTAGTTTTGATTTCAATTATGACTTATTTAAAGTAGAATTTAAAACTATGTGCATGGATCTAATAAACTCAGAGAAAGAAATAAAAACCATGAGGACTACACTAGAAAACCTTGAATCTGTCAGCACAGAAAATAGAAAACTAACTGATCAATTGACACTAGCTAATGAACAGATAATCAAGTTAAAATCTGAATTATGTGAGGCAAAACAACTTGAGCAATCTCTAAATGGGAGAAGCCTCAAGCTGATGGATATCATAAGCACAGTAAATGCCAGATTAAATGGCAAGCTGGGCTTGGGTGATTCATCAAGTTTACCCCCCATAATAAAGAAGAATATACTTTCTACTCCCATAAAGTTTATCACTGCTAAGGGTAAAGAGACTCTATTTGAAAAAATCATGTCAGAAAACAAGTCAAATCCCCTAGACAATAGAAACAGAAAATAAAAGAAAGCTGTTAAAAACCAAGTTCAGCAGAATTCGTCGAACTCAGATCGATGAAATCCTGCAAGTTCGTCGAACCCCGATCGACGAACGCTGAACGCAAACTTCAGAAATAATTATTCGTCCTACTGCGATCGATGAACTGTGTATGGTTCGTCGAGTAGAGGTCGACGAACGTGGGATGCAGAAAATGACCATGGTCATTCTCTGAGTGGAGGTCGACGATCTCTTCCCCATTCGTCGAACTCTGGTCGACGAACTCACAATAATTCGTCGATCCCAGAACGACCAAATATAAATCATTTCTCCTATAGAAATTTTAAAGCAGCTAACAAGACATTTAATCCAGTAGCTGATTGGATAATCCCACCTAGGAGATATCACCCTCTAGGGTATAAGTCTCAACCTGCCTTATCAGTCATTTCTAGTTTTACTTTTCAGCCAAACCAAGGACCCAAGGTAACCTGGGTCAAGAACAATTGAGCTTTATTTTTTAATGCAGGTACAGGTGAAGAGCTGTCCAAGGTTAAGTCAGACCTGGTACCTCGACAGTGGCTGCTCCAAGCACATGACTGGCAGCAAAGCAAATCTCTCCAGCTATAAGTCCAAGCTAGGACCAAAGGTGATATTTGGAGACTCAAAGAGTGGTCAGTCAGAAGGATATGGAAGAGTAAGCATTGGAGCAGTGACCTTCAAAAAGGTGACATATGTAAGAGGACTTAAACATAACCTTATATCCATAAGTCAATTATGTGATGAAGGTTATCAGGTACATTTCAACTCTACCTCTTGCTCTATTATAAATGATAAAAACCAAACTGTTTTAATTGGACTTAGACAAGGAAACATATATTTAGTAGATTTCATTTCTGCCACAACTGATATTTGTTTACTCAATATCACTAGTAACCAAAATGAGTTATGGCACAAAAGGCTAGGACATATAAACCTTAAGAACATATCTAGGTTATCTAAAGACAACCTTGTTAGAGGTTTACCTTCTGGTCCCTACAAGAAGGAAAGCCTATGCAGGGCTTGTCAACTAGGCAAGCAAACTAAAACTAGTTTCAAATCCATTAATAAAAGTGATTCACCTAGGATATTGTATCTGCTTCATATGGATCTTTTTGGACCCATTGCAGTACAAAGCCTAGGAGGGAAGTCTTACACCTTAGTCATTGATGATGATTTCTCCAGATTCAGTTGGGTAGACTTTCTGAGAGCTAAGTCAGATACATTCAAAGTTATTACAGATTTTCTCAGGACCATACAGATTGAGTTCTCTACTCATGTTGCATTGATCAGAAGTGATCATGGCACAGAGTTTGAGTCTCTTCTTATGCATGAGTTCTGTGAGAAGGAAGGTATCAGACAGTGCTTCTCAGCTCCTAGAACTCCCCAACAAAATGGGGTTGCTGAAAGGAAAAATAGGACACTCATTGAAGCTGCAGGTACATTGTTAGCAGATGCTTACATGCCTCTATCCTTTTGGGCAGAAGCTGTAAACACAGCTAACTATGTCCTGAACAGTTGTCTTATACATAAACTAAAACATAAGACCCCCTATGAATTACTTAAAGAAAAGAAACCTAAAATCACTTACTTTAAAGTTTTTGGTTGCATATGTTACATCCACACTAATAACAAAAGATACATTAGAAAATTTGAGGCTAAGGCTGAAGAAGGGATTTTTCTAGGATTTTCCCAAGTAAGCAAGGCCTATAGGGTTTTCAACAAATCATCCCTTAAAATTGAAGAATCTGTCCATATGTCTTTTGATGAAGCTAACATGTCTTATAAGGAGAAAGACATTTCTACCAATAGTTTTTTGCAGGTTTCACCACTGTGCGAGTCTATGGATGGACTAAACCTTACCCAAGAGGTTCCAACTCATCCCACTCCACAGGCTGCTGAAGATAGTGAAGAAGAAGTCCAAGAGGAAGTAACTGAACTTCCATCAACAGCCAGTACCATTCCTCAAGAGGAATTATTTACAGAAGTTGTTTCTCAACCAACTCCACCAACTGATCTTGTCACACTTAGAGATCACCCCAGATCTCAAGTGATTGGAGACATTTCAGTTGGTGTACAGACAAGACATCAGCTCAATCAAGACTTGATGCATGCCTGTTTTCTCTCTCAAATTGAACCTCTCACCATCCATGAAGCTGAGCAAGATCCCCACTGGATTCTTGCAATGCAAGAGGAACTAAATCAATTTGAGAGATGTAGAGTTTGGGATTTGGTTCCAAGACCCCATAACTACCCAGTTATTGGAACCAAATGGGTCTATAGGAACAAATTGGATGCACAAGGGAACATAGTAAGAAACAAAGCTAGACTTGTTGCTCAAGGCTATAGGCAAGAGGAAGGAATAAACTATGACCAAAACTTTGCCCTGTTGCAAGGTTGGAGGCCATTAGAATATTCCTAGCCTATGCAGCCAACAAAAAGTTCAAAGTATTCCAGATGGATGTTAAGAGTGCCTTTCTGAATGGTGTACTTCAAGAAGAGGTTTATGTAGAACAACCTCCAGGTTTTATCTCTCTAACTCAACCCTCTTATGTTTACAAATTGCATAAAGCTCTCTATGGTTTAAAGCAAGCTCCAAGAGCTTGCTATGAGACCCTAGCTAGCTTTCTCGTAGAGCATAAATTTACAAGAGGAACCATAGATAAAACACTTTTCACGAGACATCATAAGGATCAAATATTATTGGTACAAATATATATGGATGACATTATTTTTGGGTCTACTGATCCCAAATTGTGCAAGAGGTTTGCTAACCTCATGCATTCCAAATTTGAGATGAGTAGCATGGGTGAGCTTTCCTACTTCCTTGATCTCCAAGTGAAGCAGCTCCCTGATGGTATCTTCCTCTCCCAATTTAAGTATGCTAAAGAGCTTATTAAAAAGTTTGGGATGGGTGATGCTTCAGGAATGAAAACACCTATGGCTACCAATGATGTTGTGGATTCTGATGCAGCAGGGAAACTTGTAGATCAGAAACATTATAGGGCAATTGTTGGATCCCTATTATACTTAACAGCTAGTAGGCCTGTCATAATGTTTGTCACATGCCTTTGTGCTAGATTCCAAGTGAATCCTAAAGAATCTCATCTTATTTTTCTAAAAAGGATTTTGAGATATATAAAGAGTTGTCCTAGTTTAGGACTCTGGTATCCTGCAGAGTCAGAATTTGAGTTAACTGGATACTCAGATGCTGACTATGCTGGATGTAGAGTGGACAGGAAAAGTACCTCTGGAACTTGCCAGTTCCTGGGTATGAGACTGGTCTCTTGGTTTTGCAAAAAGCAGACATCTGTGTCTACATCAACTGCTGAGGCAGAGTATATGGTTGCTGGCAGCTGCTGTTCACAGATGCTATGGATAAAAAACCAGCTCCTAGATTATGGTATCAACTTAAATAATTCAACCTTATTTTGTGATAATACAAGTGCTATTGCTATAGCTCAGAATCCAGTTCATCATTCTAGGACTAAACATATTGAAATAAGACATCATTTCATTAGAGATAATGTAGACAAAAAGAAGATTAACTTGATTCATATTCCTACTGATTTATAGAGAGCAGATATTTTCACCAAACCTTTAGATGAGAAAACCCATCTGTTCTTCATAAATCAACTGGGAATGATTAATGGAGAAGAGTTAAATTAATTTCTGTCTGCATTCGACGAATTTTCCAGAGTTCGTCGAACGGAGTTCGATGAATTAGGGAAAGTTTGAGAGATTCTCGTCGAACGGAAATCGACGAATTCTCTGTGTGGAAACAATTTTCGTCGACCGGAGATCGATGAACCTTGCTTCAGAAACCATTTCGTCAAACGGAGTTCGACGAACTGTTTTCAATTCTTCTAAATGAGTTCGACAAACTACTCACCTCTAACTTATTTCGTCAACCTCAGTTCGGAGAACTGTCTCTTTTCGTGGAATGGAGCTTGTCGATTCATATTCCGAAAATCCTATATCTAGGTTTTCTTCGACCTCCGTCCCGCGCTTTCAGTTCCTTTGCTCTTGATCGTCGTTTTCTCTGTGATTTTCTTTGCAGGTCATCAATGGCGATTCCTCCAGGAGCACTTGCGGCGATGAAGTTTGATGCAGCATTCTCCATGGATTTTGAGTCTTTCCAACATTCAGATCCAATCTTTCTTTATATCATGGAATTACTTGAAGAATTGCATCTCAAGGATTTCATGACTCGCAGCATCAAGCTACACTCAACCGAGATAAGAGAATGGGTATACACTGTAACCGTTTCTGAAGACGGAGATCTGACAGGACATATTGGAAACACTGCCGTTTCCCTGTCTCCAACAGTACTTTCTGAAATTTTTGGACTGATCAATGGTGAAGACAACTTGGAAATGGACGCTGAATAATATTCTGATATGTTGGAGGTAATGGGTTTCTCCGGCAGCAACCCTAATAAGCTTCTGAAGAAGCAACTGTCTGCCGCTATCAATTCTTGGCCGACATTGTAGGAAAAATTCTGATGGGCAAGCACTCGGCACATGACTATATCACTCGCCATCAATTCCTGATTATGTGCGCAGTGCTCAACAAACGACAGGTCAACTGGGGCATGGTCTTCTTTGACCTAATCAAGAAGAAAACAAGCAAGAAGGACGTCTGCTACGGCAAAATCCTGGGGATTTTCCTCCAGGAAAATGCCAGTGAATGTTTCGTCTCCCCGACCACATTCATCAATGCCAGCAAGCGCCTCACCTGCGCCTTGTTTGGCAGATGGGAGAGGACAATCACCAAACCCTCCAAGGGTTCCTCCTCCTCCATCAACGCTTCTGAGAGCACAAGGACCATCAAGGTCACTCCCCACCCTGACACTGAAGAGGCCATTCCACCTCCTCCATCTCTTCCCACTCCTCCTGCACCTCAATTGACTCCACCTCAATTGACTCCACCTCAACATCAATCTCCACCGCTTGATCTTTCACATATCCCTACACCTCTAGTTTCCCCCACTGCAACCCATATTCCCTCACCTCCTCAATCCCCTCTTCCCCCACACCTATCTACTATTCCGTCCCACACCATACCCACTGAACCACACACTGTTCTCCCTCCATTATCCCCTCCACATATTCTTCCTTCCTCCTTTGCTTCTATTCCGTCCACCATTCTTTCTCCACTTCTGGACTCTTCCACTATTCCCTCCATCATCTCTCTTCTGACTCCTCTCATTCAATCACTCATCACAGAGGCCATTACACCTCTGGTGAATTCCATTAATTCTTTATCTGCACAAATCACAGCCCTTTCTGCTGCCCCTCTTGATTCAGGGGCCTGGCTTCAGGTTCTTCTGAACCCAGGCAGGGGGAGATGCTCCATGATGAAGCTGGTGCAGCAGCTGCATAGGTTGATACAGTTTTTGACAATATAGTTGATACTGCAGATACAGTTTTTGATAATACAGATACAGTTGATACAGTGCTTGATAATGCAGTTGCAGTTACAGATACAGATTTTGATTCTGAAAAAATTGATTTTATTCAATTTATGGACACTGACATTAGCTTTGATGAGTCAGTAGATACAATAACAACTGCTGGTCATTTCCTTATAAATCCCACAGTTAATTTATCTGAGATACTTCATACCTTTGATCCTGTATATATGAAGCTTCCTTCAGCAGAGGTTGCTAAGCCATATTTGGCTATTGTCCAGTATACCTCTCCAGCTACTCCAGCAGTTGCCAAGCAACTCTGTGACACCCTTGCTGCTCCTACTGCTGTTCCAATTCCTGTGTCTATTCCAAACATCTACTCTGTCACAGATTTTGTCATGGATGATTCCCCCATGCCTGATCTGGATGAGCTCATTCTGGCAGACATTGAAGAAGAGAACAAGGCAGCAGCTGAAAGCTCTGTCTCTACTGCTGTTGAACCCTCACCCTCTGAACCTTCTATCCCCCCTCAAGAAAAACCTCTTATCATTCCTGATGAAACCCTGAGGAAGTTGAATGCTCTGTATGACAATCCTCAGAGTTCAGGTTCTGCTGATGATGATGATGATGAATCAGATGAGGAGGCTGCTAAAAAGAAAAAGAAGTTGCTTTCTAAGAAAAGGAAGGCTCCTCCTCCTCCTGCTCCCAAGCCTAATCCCACTGCAGACACTTCAAACTATATTCTGCACAATGTTGCTCCTTACAAAGGGATGCCTGCATGGATGTGGCTATCAAAGAACCAGCAAAGAGAGAAGAAGAGGAGTAGGAGTACTCTCCTCCCCCAGTTCATAGATATAGAAAGGATCCTCCTCC
Source organism: Platanthera guangdongensis (assembly GCA_039583875.1). NCBI lineage: Eukaryota > Viridiplantae > Streptophyta > Magnoliopsida > Asparagales > Orchidaceae > Platanthera > Platanthera guangdongensis. The sequence goes on along the minus strand of CM077164.1, from coordinate 83,276,704 downwards.
TCCTACTCCTCCAGCAGCAGGTGCCTCTGGCTCTGGCCCTCAGAGATTTGCCCATATTCAAACTTATCAGAGACAAACAGGGAGATCTTCTGGTGGTAGTCAGCCAAGGCCACCATCTTCAGGCAGACAACACCATCAACAACCACAGCAGCAGCAGCAGCACCAGGAACATAAGGAACATGAAGCTGAAAGGCCCTATTCTCCTCCTGAAGATCCAGAAATAGCCAACATAGCCAGAATGGCAAGGTTCCAAGAGCTCATTGGCTTATCTCTAATCAACAAAGGTAAAGATGAAGGCAAGGACACAAGATGCTTAACTACTATGTCTCAGTACAGGAGAGATGAGCTAAAGAGATTTGGGAAAGGAAACAAGCTACTCAATGTTGATGAGTACATGCATCTTCACCCAGAAGCAGTTGTCCCCAGAGCCACCTCACTGAACATCATAGGGGCAGCTGACCAGGGATCAAGCTTCAGATCCCAATAGGGAAATCATTTTCAAAAAGCCAGGAGATAAAGCACCAGAAGACAAGCTAAAACAGAAGAAGACAGAGAAGTAATTTTGTGGTTATTTCATTTCTGCTTCTATTTCTGACTATATCTTGTACTAAAACAAAGCCTGTATGTATATATATATCTGATGCATGTGTTGTAAATTCTCTGCAAGATATATTTCTCAATTTTGCTTTGTTTTTCTGTTTATTCTTTGCTTGGAGTCTATGTTAGTGACCTCACCCAAATAAGGGGAGATTGTTGGATCCCTAGTTGATTTGGGCTAGGTCCACTAACTTAGGATGTGACCCATCATGTATAGTCTTGGTCAAGTTAATGTCTTAGAGTCTAGGACAGTCCTCTATCTCAACTTCAGATGGACCAGCCTTCCTCAAGACCATCAAGAACTCCAAATCTATCAGTTTTTCAGACTAAGTGAAATGAGTTCGACGTTCGTCGAACTCAGCTCGACGAAGGGAGTTCTGCGCTCGGCGATCGTGAGACAATTCGTAGTGCTGAGCTCGACGAACTATGTTCTTTGTTCGACAAACACCGGGATTCTACTTCAAGCATTATCAGGACTACTTCAGAATTTCTCTAAGTCCAACTTCAAGCTTCGGTCGACGAATTATATTCTGATCTCGACAAACTTGGAGCTCAAGTTGTCAATTTCTCAGGTCGACAAAGTCAGCTTCTCTGGTCGACGAATGCTGTACTCTACTCGACGATTTCTGGACTCAGAGAATTTGTGTCGACACTTAGGGTTTGTGTCGACAGCAGACAATTTGTATCTACACCAGCTTATGTCGACACCAGAGGATTTGTGTCGACACCAGGATATCTCTCGACACCAGAGGATTTGTGTCGACACCAGGATATCAGTCGACACCAGCTTATGTCGACACCAAGATCAATCTGTCGACACCAACTTTTGTCGACACAGCATTTCAGCAGATGCAGGATATTTTGCCTAAGTCCAAAACTTTTCTCAGCTCGACGAATTTGATTCTCAGCTCGACGAATACTGTCTTACATTGAAGATTGTCTGTTCAACGAATGAAGACTGTCAGCTCGACGAACTCAGCTCAGCTCGACGAACTCAGCTTAGCTCGACGAACTCAGGCTCAGCTCGACGAACTCAAAACTCAGTTCGACGAATTATGTTCTTCGGTCGACGATTCCAGACTAGGTCTTCTTCCGTTCCCGTCTCATTCCATGGCGCTGATTCCTGAACATTTAATGGCAGTTCTTCCCAGAATACTACCGTTAGAATGTGAAGTTAATCCTGGATTATTACATGCCATTTTCCCATGGAAAGAGTTGGGGAAATAATTTATTGCTGCTTCCTTTCCAGGCCGTCTGCCATTACTGCTCCATATTCAAGAATTCGAATTTTTCTTATGAGACATGGAGATATACAGAAAGAGGGAACAATACAAACATACACAACAAAAAGACAGACAGTGATTCACACAACAGAAAAAAAAAGGAATTCATTCTTGTCCCAGAGAGAAACTAATCAAGAAGAAAAAGAAGAAGAACACTACATCAATATCAAGAGTCTTCTTCATCTGCTTTTACTCAGGATAACTTCAAAGACAATACATTCATATCAGTCACAAGAAGTTCCTGGAGACTTTCTCTGGACCAGGAAATCTAGGTCTTTGAAGATCTATCACCCTGAAGCAGTGCTCCAGCATTCTTCCTGATTTATTCTACATCTCAGGGGGAGCAAAGCTGATAAACAACAATCCACAAGTCTTCTCATTTGACTTGAGAAAGAGAAGATCTCATCACCCTCTCACTCCACCTCTGTACAGGGTTTTAATTCCCTTCAAAATTATTCTGGTTGCAAGTCTCCCTCCAAAAGACTTGAGGGTTTGGTTTTTGGGAACCTGATCAAAACCCCATTGGTGCCAGGACACCTGATCAACCCCTTCCTGCAGTGGATTCCTACCAGGGTGGTAGAAGAGTGGACTACCCAGTTTTGGGGAACCACTATAAAATTCTTGTGTCGTCTGGTTGCTTTCCTTTCTTTTTGTTTTCTGGCCTTGCTCTGTGAATGTGATGTGATTAGATAATTGCTGCATCTTGGTTTATTGTATTTTCTTCCCTGAACACAGACCTAAAATACAACAACAGTTGTAAAAGTTTTAAAATCACCAACATACTATATTCACCCCCCCCCCTCTAGAGTATATCTGATCTAACTAACACCTTCAGGTGGTATCAAGCATACCTCCTGAACTTTCAATGTACGTGTGTTCGGTTGTCGAGTACATGTTCATATCCCCAAGGAGGAGAGATCGAAGCTCGACGTGACATCCCATGAGTGCATCTTGTTTGGATACCCAATTGAGGAGTTTGGTTATAGACTCTGGGATCTAAAGCAAAAGAAGATCATTAGGAGCAGGGATGTGATCTTTGTTGAAGATCAAGTCGGTAGTGAGAAGGAGACTGAGAAGCCATAATGTCCACCTATTGTGGAAGTTCCTGATGAAGATATTGGTGCTAATGATGCTGATGGTGCTATTGGAGAGCCCATTATAGAAGAAGCAGTTTAGATTCCAAAGTAGGAAGAGATACTGGATAAGAGGGGATCTTTACCCATTGATATTCCACCTGTGGTGGAGGTGCCCCTCAGGAGATCGGAAAGAATGCAAAGAGGCAGCACCAGATATCCACCGCAGGATTATATTATGTTGTCTGATGGTGGAGAGCCTGAGTGAAAGATATGGTACCTAAACACCTAGAGGGGGGGGGGGGGTGAATAGGTGACCTAATCCTTTTCTAACTTTACTGGCAGCAAACAGTTTATTATCACAGATTTATAACTTTTGCACAGCAATCACAAAGTATTAACAGCATACACAGCACAATCACAGCACAACACAGTGGTTTATAGTGGTTCCCCAAGATATGGGTACATCCACTTTCCCCCTTCGCCTATCTAGCAGTGTACTAGATTCAACCAAACTCCTCCACTGTCTCAGAACCCAAATTGGTTCCTACACCTCAGGCCCAAAGCCTTACAACTCAGCTTTATCCCAAAGCCTACACTCAGCCAATCAAGGCCTACACTCAGCCAACCAAGGCCTACACTCAGCCAACAAGGCCTACACTCAGAGATCTCAATCTCCTACACTCAGGCTAACAAGCCCTACCCTCAGCCTTTATAGTTATAGGCTTACAATTCACTCAGATCCAAAGGATCCTACAAGATAAAAATGTTTTACAAAAATTAACTCAACAACTCAGAAATGAAAGAGGGGAGTTGAGAGTTTCTTGATTAGTTCTTGGAAGAACTCAGCTGGATTCACCCTGACTTAGCTTTCTTCAAAGCTTCTTGAGTAGAACTGAATGAGACTGAATCCTCCTACAGTTGTTCCTTGACCTCTGCCACTTAAGATCCAGAATTGAATCTGAATCCTTCTTCTCAGCCTAGTTCCAGAGGCTGATTTCTTGGATGGAGCCCTCTCTCTCCAACTACTTAGATCTGCACTTGGACTGCAAGATCTTCTTGTGTTGATACTCTTGGTACCACTTCAATAATTTGTTTTTCAACAAACAGAACTTTTGAACAATAATCTGATCCACAATTTCTGTAAACTGTAGATGCCTATTTATAGGCCTTCTTCATGGTAACCGGCTGGTCCGGTCCATAACTGACTTCTGATATCTCTGACAGGTGCTGTAGACCGGCTGGAACGGCAGCTGTCAAGTCATCCAGTCATTTTTTGAAAATCTCTAACTGTTTGTAAGTGTCGAGACTTTCTGTCTTTAAGTGTCGACACTTATAGTCCAAGTGTCGACACATGTTGTGTAAGTGTCGACACAAGTCTACAAGGTGTCGACACATTTCCTTGTATGTCTCGACACAGATTCTTCTGCATGTGTCGACACTGAAATTGAGTGTCGACACAAGTACTTGTTCTTCTAGCTTTTGCTGAATTCTTCTAAGTGTCGACACATCTCCTTTGTGTCGACACATCTTCTTGTGTTGAATCTGTCAAGTGTCGACATTGCTTCTTGGTGTCGACACATCTTCTTCAATGTCGTTACTTGCTGAGTGTCGACACAGCTCCTTGTGTCAACACACCTTCTTCTTGTTGAGACTTCAGCTAAGTGTCGACACATTCCCTTAGTGTCGACACTTGTACTTAGAATATTTTTGTTGATCTTTCTGATCTTTGCTAAGTGTCGACACAGCTCCTTGTGTCGACACTTTCTTCAAGTGTAGAGTCTTTAGCTGAGTGTCGACACATTGTGCTGGGTGTCGACACTTACTTCATGTGTTGACTCTTCTGGTTGTGTGTCGACACATTGTGCTGGGTGTCGACACATTCTTCAAGTTCTGACTCTTCTGTTGAGTGTCGACACATTGTTCTGAGTGTCGACACTTTAACTTAGTCTCTGCAGACTTTTGCTGAGTGTCGACACAGCTCCAAGTGTCGACACTTTCTGGTGTAGACACAGCTTCACTGGGTGTCGACACAGCTCCTTGTGTCGACACTTTCTGTCTGCACTTTTCTTCACTGAGTGTCGACACAGCTCCAAGTGTCGACACTTTCTGTCTGGTGTCGACTCTGCATCCCAGGTGTCGACACAATGACTCCAAGTGTCGACACTGCTTGTCTGGGTGTCGACACAAGTCTTCTTAAGTGTCGACACTTTCCCTCTGGGTGTCGACACATGGACTTAGAAACTTTTTGCTTCAGTCCAGTGATTTCTTAACCTGCACAAGTAAACTCAACATACATCAAATACATTATGATGTATATCATTGAGTTGGGTGAGGCTTCTTCAAATCAGGTACATTTGACCAATGTACCCAACAATCTCCCCCTATTTGGAGAAGTCATAACCCTTAGTCAATGATATACACCATTCATAATTAAAGATTACAAAATGATGTAAAACAGATTATTTACAGCAGGGTAAACATAAACATGTAATAATTCACACATGTATACACATTCATCATTTCAGAACAAGAAATAGACACATTCACAGAACAATCATGAAATATATTTATCATATATTGTTCTAACATTTTTCTAATACACCTTCAATGGTTTACAAAAATGTTTTACATTTAAAAGATTACAAAATAATCTTCAAGTAATTTCTTAATCTATTTCTGGTCTGGTTCTTTGATAACTATGCCTTTGCCAGGTTGGACTTGAGCTTTGACAGTGGCTTCAGCAGTTTCAGCAACAGCAGGCTTCTTGCCTTTTAGATCTTTCTTTTTGAGTTCTTCTGCCTTGATCTTCTGCCTCTCAAAGTAGTGATATGGCTTGGGAAAGTACTTGCTAGGCTCCACTGCAGTAGGAGGTAGCTTTCCCATCTTAGCCTTCCTTCTGAATTGAACAGTGGCCTCTTGTCTTATTTCATGTTTTCTCCATTCAGCTTCAGAGAACCATTTGTTCCTGTCATGGGTATTGTCCTTGGCAGCTTTCCAGGCAGTTAAAATTATATTCCTAGAGGTAGGGCTCCACTGTTCAAAATCTGGCTTTTGTTCTGCTTGTTCCCTAAACCTCTTTTTGGACAACCTTGTCTCTTCCTCTTTCTGTAGAGCCTCTTGCATGGCTTCAGACATAGGTTGAACAACCTTTTCAATATGAACATGGTCCTTGCCCTCAGGTGGGCTATACATGGTGCTCACATCTGCTTGAATCATGTCAAAGTCTGGAGGTGGATAAATGACCTGAGCTACCTCTGGTTGCTCACCTCCAAGATAGGCAGTTTGAACCCCTGATTCAGCAACATTATCATCATCACAGAGTGGAGGATAGCCCAGTGTGGCTCTGATGGAATTAGATAATAATTTGGCATGGTCAGAGCTAGCTTTGACTAATACTCTCTCCCCCTTTATGACTTCTCGAGCCATATGGTCTCTGACATCATCCTTTTGAAATCTTATTTGACTGTCCAAATATCTAATTCCCTCTTTAAAGAATGGTTTGAACTTTTGCAGTTGATCAGATATAGCTTTTTGAGAGGCGTGGATGGCAGTCTTGACAGCAGAAATTTCTTGTTGAAAGGCTTTGTCAAATTCTGTTTTAGCAGCAGCAGTAGATGTAGAAGGTTCATCAGCCTTGTTCTTCAACTCAGTGATTATAGCATTATGTGATTCAGTCAGATTGTCATTCATTCTGATTTGATTTTCCAGCATATATCCTTGCTTTAATGCTATATCATCTACCTGTGTCTTGATCTTCTCTTGGTGTGTTGCCAGATACACCACTGCATTTCCACCCTTGTGGAAGCATTCATTCATTTCCTTCTTGTTAAGGTTCATCTCAAACCTTATGGATTTTATATCTTGGGCAAGATCAAACTGTAATGCTTTGTGCCATTCATCTACATAAGCCTCTATATCTTTTCTTTGTTCATCCATTTTAATCTGCAGTGCAATCAGTAAAACACTATAATCAACAGTTGGAGCTTGTTGAACTATAGGCTGTGGGGCTATAGATTGCAGAGCTTTCTTGTAACTCTGACTTCTCCTTTTAAAAGCATATAATTTCTTCTTCTTTGCCCGAGCACTCTCCTCATCTTCAGAGGCAGAAGTGCTGGCTATCTCAACCCTATCCTTAGGGCTTTGAGGTTTTTCAGCTTGCACATCAGGTGCCTTCTCAGTTTCTGGCCTAATAGGCTCTTCCAGATCTTGTACTTGCTCCCCCTCAGCAGTAGCAGTATCTCTTCCAGCAGCTTCTTTGTCCATGTCAAAATCAACTTGATCTAGATTGAGAAATAGATCTTCCATGGTGAACTCTTGAGGTGATTGAGCTGGAGACATTCTTTGCTCTTCAACTACTGGAACAGCAGATGTGTCTTTGATAACAACATCTGGTTCTTGACTATGCAGCTGAGTTTGCTGAGGAACAGCAGACAAATCAGCATCTTCTATAAGATATTCTAAAGTTTTTAGGTCAGTGAGTACCTCTTGGATGATGATGGTGGCTTGCTCACTGTCCAGTGTAGATGGTTCTTCTACAACTGGAGGCTCCCCCTGGCTTTGATCCCTGTGGATGGGGCTAGCCTGTGGTAGCTCCCCCTGGATCTCAGCAATATCTTGAGCAGCAGGGGTCTTCTCTGCAGCCACTTCCTCTTGGTCATCAGGAGTGAAAACAACATGTTCTTCACTCCCTGAACTGCTGGAGGACTCTTGTTCAACTGGAGCAGTTTTTCTCTTTTTCTTAGGAGGAATCTCCTTCTCAGTAATTGTCTTCTCAGGGGTTGGCATGTCCTTTGACAACACCCTGTCCCATCTTGAAAAGATCCTTAGATCCATTTTCCTCATATGGTTTATCTTGCTGCCTGCAGCAGTATTCATTACCTCTGGTATGGTACCAGCTAGGTAGAGACTCATGATCCTGCCCAGATTGGGCTTCTTCAAGCTTTCCTTAATCTTCTCATAAACCACGTGAGACCAGTCTGTTTTTAGAGTGAAGATAATTCTTGTCATGAGACCAAACATATGGGCAGACACTCTGTCATGCCCTCCAGTCTTGCTGAGTAAGACTTTTCCCACAATCTCAGACATGAATTTTCCTTGAGTATTCATGCCTTTCCTGTTAAATACAGATCCTATCTTCATCTTAGGATCAAGTCCACACAAGGTTAAAGCTTCCCTGGTCTTTGAAGCAGTAACCTCTTCTTCATCTTGAGTTTTTGGTAGCTGGAGTACCTTCCTCAGACTCTTTGGTGAAATCTTGACCTTAGTGCCATGAACTCTGGATTTGATTCTGAATCCAGATTCATCTACTGCAGCTCCATTAAGGAATTCAAGAACCTCTTTCTTCCAAATCTTTGTAGGTTCTGACACTAGATATTCTAGTCCTGAATCGGCGACTAGGGTTACAACCCCCTTGATTTCTGCATCTGCATCGTCGAACGCGCCGCGCACAAGCTCATAACCCTCGTTAACGTTCTCCTCAAGCTTAGGAGCCATTAAGGTTTGTAGAATTTGTCTGTAGAAAAGAGAGGTGTCGACACAGTAGTTTTGGTCTCGAAACTTTGAAAGCGTGTCGACAAACAAAGACAGAACCCTATTTATACCTGTCTAATTTTGAAGATGAACAGGCGGGACAGCTAACTTAAAATCTGTTGACACTGGCTATAAGTGTCGACACTGACTTATAATGTCTCGACACTCATGTGTCGACACAAGTTTAGTCAACAGATTTTATGTGTCGACACTTGATTATGTGTCGACACAATATAACTCGACACATTGTCGAGACTTTTCTTAGAAAATTCTGAGTAAAACATAAGTGTCGACACCACATTGGATGTGTCGACACCTACTTGACATGTGTCGACACTAACATTCTGAAGTGTCGACACCAACATCCTGTTGGAGTCACCATGATGATCTGGAAGTGATCAACCATGTAATCTCACTGCCAACGCGATATGAGCCTGCAGGGTCGCACATAAGAGATGTGGAGAAATTGGATGACTGACTGTGTTGGTAAACGTTACCAATCACCGACCTGAATAGGGTTATGGGCAAAGTGTTGCCTTATAGGATCATCGGGTTGGTCAAATGTTGCCTTAAAGTGCTGGTTAGGTTTGTCGTCCGAGGGTCAATGACATTAGTCGAGAATCGTCTTCTGATTCCCGCCGATCGGCGAGAATCGTCTCCCTGATTCTCGCCGATCGACGAGAATCGTCGAGAATCAATGATTGATTCTCGACGATCGACTACCTTGACAATTGTCGTCGATCGCGGCTCGACGATCATCGAGTATCATTGTGAATCGTCGAGCGCAGCTCGACGATCGGCGAGAATCGTCGAGTATTGTACTCTGATTCTCGCCGATCCAATGTGATACTCGTCGAGTGATTCTCGCCGAACCTGCTCAGTGATTCTCGCCGATTGTCGCCGATTCTCACCGATTGATACTCGCCGATTCTGAACCCTAGTTCTGGGTGGTCTGCGGATAGCGATTTTCCTGGGTTTATTTATACCTCTAGTATAAATAGAACACTTAGGTTTTATCGGGTGATATATATCCTTTTGGCTACTGTGCGAATCGACCCCAATGGAAACGTTCCGCTCGCCGATCCCGATTCCCGCCGCCGGAAGAGTTCCGCCGCCGTGTTTGCTCCGTCGACCACCTCTTCTCCGGCGACTGTCGCTGCTGCTGCAATCCCTGGCGCGGACCTAGCAGTCCGTGGGAAAGCAAAGGTGCGGTCTTCTCCTTCCCGATTTTTGTGCGACGGAAAGCTCGGCGTTCTCCCGCTCGTGTGGACTTGTGCAGAAACGTGGATACTATTCCACGTAGAACTCGCCACCAGCAAGCAGATAAAGTTTGGAGCATCTCCGTTGAGTTGTGACTCAACGCCACCGAGGTAATTTTTGCCTAGTTTTGTTAACATCTTGATTCAACTGTTCATGGCCCGATCCACATCTCTCTGGGTTTTTTCTTGATGTTTTACTTCTCCGCTGCGTGCACAAGCGTTGTGCCAACCCTATAGAGAAACCCAACAGTGGTATTAGAGCCAGGTTCGGCCATGATTGTTGTTTTGGAAGTTTGTTATTCCAGTGCGTGTAAACCTAGGGATTTAGAAGTGTTCTAAATGTCTAGATTTAGTCTTGGTCTCCTCGCCAAGAACGATTGGAATTTCGGTGGATTTCTAAGTGTTAGAAATAGTGATCTCCTTAGCAGTAACCATCCCTCGATTTTGTTTTGGATTTTGAATCCAACAAAGAGAGATGAGCTTGTCTACTGCTTTAAGTTGAGCTGTCTTTGCCTTTGTCCAATGCATGTAAATCTGAGGATTTGGAAATTTCAGGATGCTCAGATTTAGCCCTTCCTTCTATCAAATGTTGATGGTGTCAGGATGTGCACATAAGGGATGCATGTGGTTTTAGAAGAATTGTTTTTTTTGGATGTGCACGTCGATCAAATGTTGATCATGGTTAATTGTTAACCTATATTTGAAATCCCTTCATCAAATATTAAGTGTTTGGATGCCTTCCGATGGCTGACACTCTTCCTGCCTCGATCGATGAAGTGTGGGCTTGCCAAAGCAAGGTGCATTAAATCTATCTTGGTAAGGGTGCGAGCGGATAATTGTGATATCCCACTGTCGACATCGGGTCCAGCTTAACTAGGTGACCTCAAAGGTTGAGTGCCTAGAGGCATAGGGTTGGCATGTACCATATGATGGATGCGAATAAGGAGTTATTCACCAACCATACAAGAATTGCATGAGGATGCAATTGGCAAGCGTTGCCTACCTAAATAACCGCATCATGAGAGGAACGCCAAAGCGGACTCATAGTGTTGGTGAAATACGGATCTTGTCCACTAAGAGAGTAGCTCGCATGAACTCTCCGAATTGTTAGTGAGGGCTATCATTTCGAATAAAATAGTGGGAGTATTTTTAATTGAAGTCCTAATTAGAATAAATTGTAATTGAAATTTAGGTACTGATTTTATTCTGCATAAATTCTTGTAGAATTCCATGGCAAGCGTTTCACACTCCACGCTGTCTCTGAGAGCCATCCTTGAGAAGGATAAGCGCAGTGGGACAAATTATATGGACTGGTATCGGAACCTGAGAATTGTTCTCAGGCAAGAGCGAAAGCTCTATGTCTTGGAAGAAGAAGCCCCCGAGGTGCCAACCGGGAACTCTTCCCGTGCTGAGAAAGATACTTATAAGAAGTATACTGACGATGCTTTGGATGTCGAGTGCCTTATGCTTGCCACCATGAACTCTGAGCTTCAGAAGCAACATGAGAACATGGGGTGCAAGGAGATTGACGAGCATCTCAAGAAAATGTTTCAAGGGCAGGCTCGTCAAGAGAGGTTCGACATCACGAAAGTGTTGTTTCAGTGCAAGATGGGAGTTCGAGACTCATTAGGGACTCACGTACTCAAGATGATTGGGTATATAGAGAACCTTGAAAGGCTGGGTTTTCCTCTTGGTCAAGAGTTGGCCACGGATCTGATCCTGCAATCGTTGCCGGACAGTTATGAGCAGTTTGTCTTGAACTACAACATGAATGAGATAGACAAGACACTGCCCGAACTCCTAGGCATGTTGAGAACTGCCGAAATCAACATGAAGAAGGCCAAGCCTGCCAGCCCCATACTAATGGTGCATAAGGGCAAGGGCAAAGCCAAGGGCTCCAAGAAGACGAAGGTAGGACCTAAGTCACATCTTGAGGCCAAGTCTTCAGCACTGATGAAAAAGAAGAGCACGGTGAAGGAAGGGAAATGCCACCATTGTGGCAAGGCTGGTCATTGGCGGAGGAACTGTCCTTCATACATTGAGGGTCTGCAGAAATTGAGGGGAGGTATGACTTCCGCTTCTAATGTTTACGTTATAGAGATAAACCTTTCTGCTCCTTCATCTTGGGTATTGGATACCGGATGTGGTTCTCACATTTGTACAAATGTGCAGGAACTGGGAAGGAGAAGATTGCTGAGTAAAGGGGAGGTGGACCTCCGCGTCGGCAATGGAGCAAGAGTTTCTGCTGTAGCCGTAGGAGTTTACCGTCTTTCTTTGCCCAATGAGCTTGTAATAGAACTAGATAACTGTTATTTTGTTCCGGCTATAACTAGAAACATTATATCTATTTCATGTTTGGACATGATTGGATTTTCTTTTATAATTAAGAACAATTGTTGTTCTATATTTAAGAATGATGTTTGTTATGCTGTAGCCCAATTGTTTAATGGTCTTTATGTTTTGAACTTGGACCATCTGATCTGTAATGTAGAAAATAATAAAAGACTAAGAACAAATGATTCGAACCCTACTTTTCTCTGGCATTGTCATTTGGGCCATATCAACGAGAAGTGCATATCCAAGCTCCATAGAGATGGACTTTTGGACTCATTTGATTATGAATCATTTGAGCGATGCGAATCTTGTTTGTTAGGCAAGATGACTAAAGCTCCTTTCACTGGTTATACTGAGAGGGCTGAGGATCTCTTGGGTGTTGTACATAGTGATGTATGCGGACCCATGAGTTCCATGGCTAGAGGAGGGTATTTCTACTTTGTTACATTTACTGATGATTTCAGTAGATACGGATATGTGTATCTTATGAAGTGCAAATCCGACACCTTTGAAAAGTTCAAAGAGTTCAAGAATGAAGTAGAAAACCAGTTGGGTAAAAGGGTTAAAGCACTCCGATCTGATCGAGGTGGCGAATACCTGAGTCATGAGTTCCGTGATCATCTGAAAGAGTGTGGTATTGTATCACAGCTCACTCCACCTAGAACACCACAACATAATGGTGTGTCTGAGAGGAGAAATCGTACTCTGTTAGACATGGTACGTTCGATGATGAGTTATGCAGACTTGCCTGTTTCCTTTTGGGGTTTTGCTTTAGAGACTGCTGCAATGACATTGAATCGCGCTCCAACTAAAACGGTTCTGAAGACACCATATGAGATATGGACTGGGAAGCGTCCTAGTATGTCGTTCATTAAAATTTGGGGCTGTGAGGCATACGTGAGACGTCAAATGCCTGACAAGCTGGAACCCAAATCGGATAAATGTTATCTGGTGGGATATCCTAAGGAAACGAAAGGGTATTACTTTTACCTACCGTCTGAGGGCAAAGTGTTTGTCGCAAGGACTGGTGTCTTCTTGGAGAAAGAGTTCTTATCAAGAAAGACTGAAAAGGTAGAGCTTGAAGAAGTTCAAGAACCACATGTAGTGAATGAACCGGAATTGGATTCTGAGTCAGGACTACAAGATGTTGTAGCTAGAGAACCTGCTCAGGGAACACAAGTCCTACGTAGATCTGGTAGACCGAGGTTTGAGCCTGAGAGATATGGATTTCTCGTGTCTCAAATAGGTAATGTGTTGCTTATGGATCATGATGATGAACAAGCAACCTACCAAGAGGCTATGAATGGACCGGACTCCGACAAATGACTTGAGGCTATGAAATCCGAAATGGACTCCATGTATGCAAACCAAGTTTGGAACTTGGTGGAACCACCTGAAGGGGTACGACCCATAGGGTGTAAGTGGGTCTTCAAGAAGAAGACCGACATGGATGAGAATGTACAAACATTCAAAGGGCGACTGGTGGCTAAGGGTTTCAAGCAAATTCATGGTATTGACTATGATGAGACCTTTTCCCCTGTTGCCATGGTAAAGTCCATTAGGATATTGCTTGCTATTACTGCGTATTATGACTACGAGATCTGGCAGATGGATGTCAAAACGGCTTTCCTTAATGGAAACCTCCTTGAGGAAGTGTATATGACACAACGCGAGGGTTTTGTATCCCCAGATGAAGCCACTAAAATATGCAAGCTGAATAAGTCCATTTATGGACTGAAACAGGCCTCTCGAAGTTGGAATCTTCGTTTTGATGAGAAAATCAAAGAGTTTGGTTTCATCAAGAATGAAGATGAGCCTTGTGTTTACAAGCGAATCAGTGGGAGCATTATTGTCTTCCTGATATTGTATGTAGATGACATACTGTTGATCGGGAATGACATTCCTACCCTGAAAGTTGTTAAGAACAACCTAGGGAACTGCTTTTCAATGAAGGACTTGGGTGAAGCGACTTATATACTCGGTATTAAGATCTATAGAGATAGATCGAAGAAGTTGCTGGGTTTGACCCAGAGTACGTACATCGAAAATGTGTTGAAGCGGTTCACCATGCTTGAGTCCAAGAAAGGATTTTTGCCCGTGTCTCATGGTGTGAATCTCTCTAAGGACCAGTGTCCAAAGTCTTGTGAAGATAAGGACCGCATGAAGTTGATTCCATATGCTTCGGCAATTGGATCAATCATGTACGCGATGTTATGTACTCGACCCGATGTCTCCTTTGCTTTGAGCATGACTAGCAGGTATCAGTCAGACCCCGGTGAGTGTCACTGGATTGCAGTCAAGAATATCCTGAAGTACTTGAGAAGGACTAAGGACGTGTTCTTGGTGTATGGTGGAGAGGAAGAGCTCGTTGTAAGTGGTTACACGGATGCTAGCTTCCAAACTGATCGAGACGACTCCAAGTCTCAGTCAGGTTTTGTGTTTTGCCTGAATGGAGGAGCTGTAAGCTGGAAGAGTTCCAAGCAAGAGACAGTTGCTGATTCTACAACAGAGGCCGAGTATATCGCAGCAGCTAATGCGGCGAAGGAGGCTGTATGGATTAAGAAATTCATCGGCGAGCTTGATGTAGTTCCTAGCATTGTTGGTCCCGTAGTTCTCTACTGTGATAACAATGGTGCAATTGCACAATCTAAGGAACCTAGATCTCATCAGCGCTCCAAGCACATACTCCGGCGTTTTCATCTTATTCGTGAGATTGTCGAACGAGGAGATGTAAACATTTGCAGAGTGCCGACTAAGGAAAATATTGCGGATCCGCTGACAAAGCCTCTCGCGCAGAGAAAGCATGATGGTCATACTAGATCGATGGGTATACGATACCTAAATGATCAACTCTAGCGAGAATCTTGTGGGTTGCATGTAATCTTGTATTTTGTTGGCTGTTTGTTCATATGATGAACTATGTACCTAGTTTTTCTTTTACAATTAATGGCAAGTTCTTTTATTATGTCTTTTTTTATATGATAGTTAAATGTTAACATAATAGATACCCTTAGAATGTTCGCTTCCATGGGACATCAAGTACGTGACTTGAATGTGAGAGCCCATGATTTTTGGAGCTTCATTCTTAAAGGTCCCTGGTCGAGTATCATCATAGAAGCTAAGGGTGATGATGGTACATGAAGACTAGCACGTGTGTTGACTGATGACTGGTTCTCACAGGTCATGATATTGTGATATCAAGTCATCACGTGGGTACTTGTTAGTGAACAAGTTGTACTGGACAGACCCAACCTGAGACTACTCTGTGGATTGTCATCCAATCGTATCACGAGTAGGTCTCAATTGACAATGGTGTTGTGATCCTTTGACCTGAAGTCACAGCATTCATCAAGTGAGGAAGAGCGTGTTTTGATGCCATCTAAAGTCTTCCTTGAGAAAGGTTGATGATAAGGGTGGTTGTTGGGCATGTTACGAATCATTTGGGTGTTTGTGTGTGAGCAGATATGGGATTTGTCCTCCTGTATGACAGGAGTTGCATCTATGGGCCCCTTGATGGATCTGGACTGAGAAATGCATGACCATGCTTGGTTGAGTCAATATGTGATATTGGACTCACCATTCTCTAGAAGTCCATCCTGGATCAAGAAACTTGGATTGAGCTATTACGAGGGTGACACGGTCCATGCCTCTAGTTCTTTCTGGATGTAAGGGACAAAGGGACAAAGACAACACTGATACCTTGGTCATATAGGCTTATGAGTTATAAACTCTTATTGCTTGGGGAGCAATGATGCATTGCTAGATGCCGCTCATTGTTTGTGAGGTTTTTGCTTTGATACTTTCGAGATCAAGTGGGAGTCTGTTGGAGTCACCATGATGATCTGGAAGTGATCAAGCATGTAATCTCACTGCCAACGCGATATGAGCCTGCAGGGTCGCACATAAGAGATGTGGAGAAATTGGATGACTGACTGTGTTGGTAAAGGTTACCAATCACCGACCTGAATAGGGTTATGGGCAAAGTGTTGCCTTATAGGATCATCGGGTTGGGCAAATGTTGCCTTAAAGGGCTGGTTAGGTTTGTCGTCCGAGGGTCAATGACATTAGTCGAGAATCGTCTTCTGATTCCCGCCGATCGGCGAGAATCGTCTCCCTGATTCTCGCCGATCGACGAGAATCGTCGAGAATCAATGATTGATTCTCGACGATCGACTACCTTGACAATTGTCGTCGACCGCGGCTCGACGATCGTCGAGTATCATTTTGAATCGTCGAGCGCAGCTCGACGATCGGCGAGAATCGTCGAGTATTTTACTCTGATTCTCGCCGATCCAATGTGATACTCGTCGAGTGATTCTCGCCGAACCTGCTCAGTGATTCTCGCCGATTGTCGCCGATTCTCACCGATTGATACTCGCCGATTCTGAACCCTAGTTTTGGGTGGTCTGCGGATAGCGATTTTCCTGGGTTTATTTATACCTCTAGTATAAATAGAACACTTAGGTTTTATCGGGTGATATATATCCTTTTGGCTACTGTGCGAATCGACCCCGACGGAAACGTTCTGCTCGCCGATCCCGATTCCCGCCACCGGAAGAGTTCCGCCGCCGTGTTCGCTCCGTCGACCACCTCTTCTCCGGCGACTGTCGCTGGTGCTGCAATCCCTGGCGCGGACCTAGCAGTCCGTGGGAAAACAAAGGTGCGGTCTTCTCCTTCCCGATTTTCGTGCGACGGAAAGCTCGGCGTTCTCCCGCTCGTGTGGACTTCTGCAGAAACGTGGATACTATTCCACGTAGAACTCGCCACCAGCAAGCAGATAAAGTTTGGAGCATCTCCGTTGAGTTGTGACTCAACGCCACCGAGGTAATTTTTGCCTAGTTTTGTTAACTTCTTGATTCAACTGTTCATGGCCCGATCCACATCTCTCTGGGTTTTTTCTTGATGTTTTACTTTTCCGCTGCGTGCACAAGCGTTGTGCCAACCCTATAGAGAAACCCAACACATCCTAGATGTGTCGACACCTTTTTCCTGAAGTGTCGACATCACTATTCTGTGTCGACATAGACTTGTCTATGTGTCAACACCTTTTTACTTAGCCAAATTTAATTCTGTAAACTTACTCTAAGTTTATCATTCCTAGTTCAATTTTGAATCTATTGAACTTAGCTTCTTCTAGGGGCTTAGTAAACATATCAGCTATCTGATTATCAGTTTTAACATATTCTAATAAAATATCTTCTCTTTCTACATGCTCCCTAAGAAAATGATATTTAATTTCAATATGTTTAGTTCTACTATGAGATACAGGGTTATTAGCTATTGAAATAGCACTTGTAGAATCACAGAAAAGTGGAGTTCTACTTACCTGAAATCCATAGTCCTCTAGCTGATGTTGAATCCACAGAAGTTGAGCACAGCAACTTCCTGCAGCTACATACTCTGACTCTGCTGTGGAGATAGCCACACTGGTTTGCTTCTTGCTACTCCATGAAATTAGTCTCCCACCTAGGAATTGACAGGTTCCAGTAGTGCTCTTTCTATCCTCTTTGCATCCTGCAAAGTCTGCATCTGAATAACCTGTTAGATCAAAATCTCCATTCCTAGGGTACCATAGGCCTAGATAGGGAGTGCCCTTTAGATATCTCAATATTCTTTTGACTGCTGTCAAATGAGACTCTTTAGGGCAGGCTTGATACCTGACACAAACACATGTAGCATACATGATGTCAGGTCTACTAGCAGTCAAGTATAATAGGGAACCAACTATCCCTCTATACAAGGTTTCATCTACAGGTTTCCCTGCATCATCCTTGCTAAGAGACATACTTGACCCCATAGGAGTCTTCATGGTGCTGGATGAATCCATACCATACTTTCTTATGAGTTCTAGGGTGAACTTGTACTGACATATGGATAGACCACTTTCAGTCTGTTTAACTTGGAGACCCAAGAAAAACTTCAGCTCTCCCATACTACTCATCTCAAACTGACCTTGCATAAGTTTTGCAAACTTTTTGCAAAGGCTGCTTTCAGTAGACCCAAATATAATGTCATCTACATATATTTGGACTAGTATAACTTTGCCTCTAGATTTCCTAATGAATAGAGTCTTATCTATTTTCCCCCTTGAGAACTTGTTCTCAATGAGAAAACTAGATAGGGTTTCATACCAAGCCCTAGGGGCTTGCTTTAACCCATATAAAGCTTTCCTAAGTCTATAGACATGATGAGGTAGAGTTGGATCAACAAAACCTGAAGGCTGCTCCACATAGACTTCTTCTTTCAAATTACCATTTAGGAATGCTGACTTGACATCCATTTGGTATACCTTGAATCCTTGATAGGTTGTATAGGCCAAGAACATCCTTATGGCTTCCAGTCTGGCTACTGGAGCAAAGGTTTGATCAAAGTCAATACCTTCTTCTTGCCTATATCCTTTAGCAACCAGTCTAGCCTTATTCTTAATGATGACCCCTTGTTCATCCATCTTATTCCTGTAGATCCACTTAGTTCCTATTACATTGTGGTCTTTAGGTTTAGGAACCAATTCCCAGACCTTGCACCTCTTGAACTGATTAAGCTCTTCTTGCATTGCTTCAGTCCATTGTGGATCTGTATTGCTTCTTCAAACTTCTTAGGTTCAACTTGTGACAGAAAGCTGGAATAGATTGCAGCATTCTGATTTCTGCTCCTTATTTGAACTCCTTGTCTTGGATCTCCAATAATCAACTCTACTGGATGATCTCTAAGATGCCTGTGGGCTGGAGGCATCCTCACTTCTGGTTGAACCACTTCAGCATCTGCATCATGCTGTATTCCTTGGATTTCTTCAGCAATTGGCACATGTAGTTCTCCCCCTGGACAACAGCTACTTTCTTCTACTTGCTGTCTTGCAGCAGACACTTCTTCTATAGTAAGCTTGTCCATTTTCTTTGTCAAACTGTGGGGCTGCATACACTGCTAGACAACTCATTATTAATAAGTTTAGTCTCATCAAAAACTACATGCACTGATTCTTCTACAACTTGTGTAGTCAAGTTGTAAACTCTATAAGCCTTACTATTATTGCTGTACCCAACAAAAATTCCCTCTTGGGACTTGGCAGCAAACTTAGTTAAGTAAGACTTCCCATTGTTAAGTATGAAGCATTTACAACCAAAGATCCTAAAATAGGATAGGTTTGGTTTCCTGCCTTTCACTACTTCATAGGGGTCTTGTTAAGCCTTTAGTGATGGTAGCCCTATTTATAACATGGCATACAGTGTTAACTACTTCAGCCCAGAAATACTCTGGCAGTGATGTATCACTCAATAGAGTTCTACCAGCCTCTATCAAGGTTCTATTCTTCCTCTCAGCAATGCCATTTTGCTGAGGTGTTCTAGGTGAAGAGAATTCTTGAAATATCCCAAAGTCTTCACACAGTTTTGTCATGCTATCAGACTGAAATTCAGTACCATGGTCACTTCTAATTTTGACCACTGTACTATTTAGTTCATTCTGAATTTGCTTGACAAAGCCATAGAAGACACTAGGTGTTTCAGATTTCTGTCTTAAGAAGAACACCCAGAAAACCTTGAGTAGTCATCTACAACTACAAAGGTATAGACCTTCCTACCTAAGCTGTGAACTGGCATTGGACCAAAAAGATCCAAATGCAAGAGGTATAAACACCTCACAGCATCTTTGTTCTCTATGCTTCTAAAGGTGGATTTAGTCTGCTTGCCCTTTTGACAAGCTGAGCAAATGCCATCTTTAACACACTTAACTTGAGGACCATTCCTCACTAACTCTTTGCTAAAGAGTTTGCTAATAGTCTTGTAGTTAAGATGGGCAAGCCTCTTGTGCCATTTGACACAATGAGAGACTGTCTCATCAGCTACAAGACAAATTGGAGAACCATTATTCTCAACCATAATGTCTAGGCAGTAGACATTCCTCTTCCTATATCCTGTCAAAATGATCTCTTGATCACTTGACCTCTTGATATGACAACCATTTTTAGCAAATGAGATGTCATACCCTACATCACTTAATTGACTTATACTTATTAGGTTGTGTTTCAGCCCTTTAACATAAGCCACTTGAGTAATGGTAACTAAGTTTGTAGAAATGTTACCAAATCCTTTGATGATTCCTTTTTCAGAACCACCAAAGGTTACTTTTGGACCATCTTTTACTGGAATGTAGTCCTTTAGTAATCTTCTTGTTCCAGTCATATGTCTGGAACATCCACTGTCCAAGTACCATGTTGGGGTGTGGCAACTTGGACTTACCTGCAAAACAGATTAATGGACCTTAGAACCCAAAGAATTCTTGGGTCCTTGGTATTTGTTAGTCTGCAATCTGACAAAGCTCCCTGCAGGCTTTCCAACAGGTAGCTTGCTACTCACCTTGGCACTGGCATTGTGCCAACAGTCCACTGCAAAGTGGCCAATTTTGCCACAGCACCAACATTCAAACTTGTTGTACCTTTGCTTAGGTACAGCCTTTGCTGTATTATCTACAGCAGTCTTGTTGAATGCTGGGCCTGTGCCCTTGGACTTAGACTTGGACTGCTCAGTCCTTGCAGGTCTAATAAAGCCCAGCCCAGCCTTGCCTTTATGATGAAAAAAATCATCAATTAAAGGTAACACTGACTTAGTTTTAGAAAACCTAGCAACTAAGTCCTTCTCCTTCTGAAGATTGATCTCCAGACTCTTAATTTGATCATTCTTAAATGATATAGTACCCATCTGAATCACTGTTATGTGTTTCAGTCTAGCTATCTCATTCAACTTTTGATCAAACTGCTTCTCAAAATCTGTTGCACCAGCTTTAAGTTCAGCAATTTCCTTTGCCTGACTTTTGGCTAGGGATTTGCTTTTCTTGTAAGCTTGCAACAACACCTTATATTCATCTATAAGCTGATGAATATCATCCTCAGACTCAGATACACTTTCATCACTTGATGAAGATGAATCTGATTCTGAACTAGAACAAGAAACTGAATTTAAACTTGAACTTTGTACCTGATGGGTCCTGGATGCTCCAGGATTTTGGCACTCTCTGTCAAAGCCATTAGTCCTTGGCATTGACTGTCTTCTTGTTCATAAATAGACTCCATGATCTGCATGAATTCTTCTTCTTCTTCTCCAGCAAACAGCCTATGTAGGCTTCAGCCTCAGACTCAGTTTCTGAAGAAGAGATATCTGATAGAGTCTTCTCTTCTTGGCAACAAAAACTTCTCTTTCTTTCCTTTGAAAGTGAGAGTCTTTTTCCTGCACCAGATTCCTTTCTCTTCTCTGGACAATCTGCAATAACATGACCCGAGTCTATTGCAGCAATAGCACACTATCTTAGATCCAGTTGCCTTGCTTGACTTTGTCTCTTCCTGTCTTTCTTTGAAGGCTTTTTTCTCCTAATAAAAGACGTCTTTCCCTTTGAAGAAGAAGGTCTTGACCTCCATTGTTTCTTCTTCAAGAATTTCTGAAAATGCCTAGTGAAGGCAGCAAAGCCTTCATCACTTTCACTGCTCTCACTCTTTGTGCTGACTGACTCATCAGACTCTTGAATCAACTGCCTCTGGAGGTGGAGTTGATGACTTATTCCTCACTTTTTGGGAACTTCTTTCTTGAAAGCAACTGATCTTCCTTGTGTTAGTCCTTGTTGATTTATCCTCCTCTTTTCTCACTGTCAATTGCAGCTCATATGATAATAACTTGCCAACCAGTGTAGGAGGAGGAATTTCCCTAACTTAGCCATTTATCTTATGACACAGATCTTTGTATCCCAATCTTTGGTTAAGGACCTTAAGAACTTAGCATTTAGTTCATAGTTACTGAACTCTCTTCCATAAGAACATGAGTTCATTAACTATTATGTAGAACTCTTGTAGCACTCATTATGCTATCCCTTTACTTGTCTAAAGCTCTCATACTCCTGATTTAGCGGATTTTCTATCTTGCCTACTTTCTTCAGATCCTTCCATATACCTATAATAGTGTCCCACATCTCCTTGGCTGTCTTACATTGTATATGATTCTGAAAAGTTGGCATCATCAATGACACTTACAATAATGTTTGTACCTCTTGTCCATGTGCGCTAGCTAGGGCAATCTCATCCCATTTCCAACTAGACCCCTAAGAGTGGTTTTGCCATGACTAGGTCATGACAAAACCCTGGGAAGCCAGAAATGGGCCAAGAGATAGGAGGCCAAGGTAGGGATCACCATGGTCTGCAGATAGTAGAATTCTGAACAATAGTTTAGGATGACAATGGGGCTTCACCATGACCCCAAGACCCTATCACAACACTCCCAAACATTTTGGGAGACCCATTAGAGCCAAAAGGACCCATTAGGGCCAACCCAAGAGGCCCAGTTGACCAAGGTCAACCCTAGCCCTAAATAGGTCAACCTAGCCCACTTAGGGCCAATAGACCCACTCCTAGTCTAGAGGACCCCACCTATGCCCTCCTAACCCTAAAGTGAGGACAATGGGTCACTAAGGACACATTGGGTCAGCCCTAGAGGCCAGGTTGACCCAGGTCAACTCAAGCCCTAATCTGGTCAAAGTACCCTACTAAGGTATGTGACCTCCAAAGTGCAGGGCAACCCCATATAACCCTACCTAGACCCTAAGGGAAGTCAATGGGTCACCAAGGATCCATAGGGGTGGACCCTAATGGTCATGTTGACCCAAGTCAACTCTAGCTCTAAATGGTCAAAGTGACCTTACCAAGGGTCAAGTGACCTTTAAGGTGCCAAGTCAACCTACCCAGCCCTACATAGACCTTAGGGGAGGCCAATGAACCACCCAGGACCCAATGGGGTCAACCTAGATGGTCAAATTGGCCAAGTCAACCCTCATTGAGGGTCAAGTCAACTTAGCCCAAAAGGGCTAACCCAAGCTCAAGCCACTTCTCCCTTAGGCTAAGCCCATTCCCATGATCATCATAATCCAGTGGCTGCCTTTAGCTTGTGGGGTTGACTAGTCAACCAGAGGTGACTAGGAGAGAGAAAAAGCTCCTCTCCATGATAATGGAGGAGAGAGAAATGAGGAAGGAGAAGGGGGAAGTAAGAGGCCGGCCAAGGGAGACTAACAGCCACCCTTTATGGCTGCAATCAACTCCTCTAGGAGAGAGGAGTTGATTCCAGCCGTTTCCCGGCCACCAAGGGTGGGTTCAGCCCCCCTCCACACAACCCGAGCCACTCCATTAATGGAGATAATGGCCATTGAAGAACCAGCCTCTCCCCTCCCCCAATTGCCTTTTAAACACCATCAGGGAGCCGAGGGGATCATTTTGGAGCACTTACCTGGAGGAGACGAGCCCTTCCACCGTGCAGTTGCAGAAGCCGAGCGCCGCCGCCGTCGCCAAATGGCATCCCGCCGCTCCTCTCGCATCCAGGCCGCCAGGAAGGTCCTCCTCCTCTCCTTAACTCGCGGGTAGATCCTAGGAATCCTTAGGCTAGAGTTTCGGGCTCAATTGAGCCCGATCGAATCCAGGATTTCTCCTGGTTTCGGCAAGGAAAAGTCTTGCTCAATCCGCCGAAAACACCTCTCCGGCGGCGGAGCCGCCGCCTGACGACAGCCACCACCTCAACGGAGGTGTTGGTGGCGGTGGCCGGCCGGGAAGGGGCTGGATCGCCGGCGGCAGAGCTTGGAAATCGCTCCAGGCAGAACCAATCCCAGCCGTTGGCTCAGTGGGGACGATGACCAGATGCCGTCGATCTGCGCCAAGATTCGTGCGGCATCAGATCAGATACTATAGGTTAAATAAATTTATTTCAT
The DNA here is from genome assembly GCA_039583875.1 of Platanthera guangdongensis. Lineage (NCBI taxonomy): Eukaryota > Viridiplantae > Streptophyta > Magnoliopsida > Asparagales > Orchidaceae > Platanthera > Platanthera guangdongensis. The sequence goes on along the minus strand of CM077164.1, from coordinate 83,252,896 downwards.
TTTTGTCACACTGGATGTATTTAATGTAATTAATGTTTAAAAATACCTAGGGACCCTGGATGGAAATTTGCCCAACATGAACATTGTAGCTTAGGGTGTCTAGTTTGCAGCAAAAATTGTTGGGACCCTTTTGGGTCACTGGTTAGACCAGGGCACCCATTTTGGTGGGACATGTCCTTAGGGCTAGGCAGTCACTAAAATGAGTGCCCACTCTTCACCCCAAGCCCAAATGGGCTGAAATTTTGGCAGAGGGTCTATCCTAGGCATACCTAGGGCCTGCCCAAAAATGGGAATTTTTGGAGAAAATATTTCTATAGTTTTGGTAAAAATTTAATAATCATTAGATAAATTAAATAGGTGCCCTAAACACACCCAAACCCTCCCAAATTTTGGTGAGTGGTCCCTGGGCTCCAATTAGGTACCTGTATAAAATTTCAGTTGGTTTGGTGAGTGTTGAATAGGTTTTGACCCAACCCTAGTTCTACCCTATGAAGGCATTTTGGTCAAAGTGGCACTTTTGGTTTTAAGTGACCAAATCACCTCAACAGAGGCTGAAACTTTGGCCACTGATATGATTTAACTTTTTACACTCACTCATGAAGTTTGGAGTGGATTGGGCTAGGGTAGCCCTAGAAGTGTAGGGTAGGCCCTTTAGGGTAATTCTCTAGGGTTTGAAGAAATTGGGGTCAAAAGACCTTGGATGGGCTTGAAACTTGGGAATGATGACCATAGGGTCACTATGGTCCTATGGTTAAAATTTTAGGGCATTTGGAAGATTAAAGCCCCTTAAATCCATAACCCTAGTTTAGGGCACTAGCTTTGAAACCATAAGAACTAATACCAAAACTATCTGAAAAGGGCTGAGATTTTGAATGGGTAGTTGCTTAGGGCATACATGTCTCTGGAAATTTTATAATAAATTTGGATGAATATTTTGGTACTTTATTCACAGAGTTATATTTTATAATTTCCACTTAAGAGTTTTTGCAGAGCACTATACTTGCTTAAACTTGATAAAACTTAGCCAAGGGGCTTATAATCATGTTACCCATCTCTGTAAATGTTTATGGAATTTTTGAAGAATGATATTTAGTTGTTGCTTCTTTAATTATTTAATTCCATGGAACCTTGGAAATTTAATAATGACTTTTAGATTGTCTGAAAATTCTAATTTCTTCATCATGATGTTTTAGTTCCCTATGAAGCCTAGTAATTTTTACATAATTATTGGAGACATATATGTGGCACTTCCTTCATTATTTTTGATTTTTGGAATTATTTTAATAAATCCTTTAGAGGTCAAGAATTATCTGGAAAATTATGAAAATTAGCATCCAATGATATTTCTCTGTTATTTAGTGAATACAAATTTTAGGAGGCCATTACCTGAGAAAATCTTATGGTTCATGTTCAAATTGACTATGGCCTAGTTTTTGAGGAAAATTCAATAAATAGTAGATTAATTGGGAAAAATATGATTTTCTGAATTTAGTCTATACTTATCATAATAGACCTCTGATAATTATCATGAGGGTACTGGATGAGTATTTCATGTACTTCCCTTTTACGGGTCACGTAGCTTAAGTGGTCTGCATATAGCAAAACTGCAGGATTTCATTTGGATTGAATTAGGGCACGTATGATGGGTCTTGATGGTTTGCTGTAAGGACAAGTGGAAAGGGCTGCATCTTTGGAAGATGAGTGAGTAGGGTGTGGATTTGTCTAGGGTTTAAAGGCGTTCGGGCCCGACGAAAGATCGTCCTACCCAAGGAGAGTTGGAGTCAAATCACCCTAGGATTAGCGTATCGAAACATGAGAAAATAATGGGTAAGGGGATCAACCAATAATAAAATAAGTACCTTGCGAAAGGGAACGCTGGGCGTAATCCCAACACAGTTCCTAGTGCCCCTTGAGAGCCCTTCACAGGGAATACCGGGGGCAGTCCTGGGTTAACGTAAACTGTTTAACAAGCTGAAAAGAGTAACTTAGTAATTAGGGTTGCACATTTCACAGGCACTGTTAGCACCAAAGTCAGCTGGGAGCTTCGGCTCGGATGGTTAAAGACGGACTCTTGGTCCGGGGAGCTTCGGCTCGGGTTTTGTTTACGCTAAATCTGCATGTGCATAAAAGGAAAATAAATTAAGGTGGTGGGTTTTCGGTATTGGAGGGTCGATGCACCGACGCCAATACGTTGACTCGGCAAGTGTGGTTAGCACTTCGCCAACAGAAGTCCGGTGCGCCAGCCGGCAAGAGTACGCAGGAGTCCGCTTCGTGCACCAAGCGTTGAGGCGTACGATAGGTCTGACCGGTAGTGCCTTACTGGTTTAGAGGTGGGCGAGGCCCAACCCACCGCTTCCGTCTGCCACTACGGAGGTATCCTGGGAGGTTACGGCTCCAGAAAGGGGGAACTAAAGGTCTGTGTGCACAGAGTCGGGTGTGTGCGTTGCACTTGCATGTCCATCATACCCACTTGCATGTCATAGCATAATCGATTCATTTAACCCCTGACACCTGATGTATAAGTGGAATGGGACGCTTATACATTAGGACCTGCAAAACGACCCCTTAGTCTATAAGCTTGTGTGGGCAAGTTTATAAATTAAGGTTAATTTTGATATATTTAGTTACTGCTGTTTGACCACCGCACCCCAACGTATAAATCGGTATGGGACTTTTTATACGATGGGAGCCTTGCAAAAGACCCCTTGGCTTATGTGTTTTTCCACATAAGTGAAGGTTACATTTCAGCTTACATTTTATTGTCTTTATATGCTATAGAACTTGCTAGAATAGGACCGCTGCCATCTGCTTTGATATTCTCCACCTTCAAGTCCTCCCCTTTCTTCCTCTCCGCTCGGTGCCTAGGAGCCGTGGGGGAAGGGGTGGGGGATGATAGGACTTAGTCTTTTAGACTAACGGTTTTCGAACCGCATCATTTAGGGGATCGTGGAGACCAGCATGGAGGAGCAGCCCCAGAGACCGGTGCGCTTGGAGATGGGGCAGTCTAGCTCCGGAGTTCATACAGCCGGGACTGTGAGTCTCGACCCTGAGTAGTTTTTCAGCTTTTGCTTCCGCATGAGTGACTTTGTAGTGAGGATATGTTGTACCGGGCATAAGCCCGTATTTTTGCTACTCTGATGTTATCTTCTGTGGACACTCCCTTCGTGGAGTTATATTTATATATGTCATGTGATTCTCTGTGGACAGACAGTTTTCATTTTACTTCATTACGCTACTTTTATGTGATCGAATTGGCCGGCAGAATCGGCGCTTTGTGGTGATGACCCTTCAGGGCGTGAAGGAGTCACCGCAAAACGGCGGATCTGGGCCTAAGACCCCGTGGTCAAAAGAAAAAAAAGGGGGGTCTTACAAGTGGTATCAAGCAAACCTCGATCGAAAAGTAGCCGTCCACAACCCTGGGTCACCCCCGCGCGGGTTTAGTTTGGGGACAAACTAAGCAGCGGAAGCGGTGGTGTGCCCATATGGGGGGAATCACATATAAATTGTCCACTATCATTAGGCATTGAGTCGATTACCTACTGATGTAGTTCATTTTGCAGCCCTCAGCTCAGCCCACCCCACAAGGTGGAGCTCAGCAGATTCCAGACATTGCACCACCTCCCATGGTCCCACACCTTTCCTCCAGTCAGACATGGGGCAGACCCTTACAGCCATCCTTGAGGCCTTCCGGGCTCAGCAAGCCCCAGCCCAGCAGCCAAACCCAGGGGCCAACTGGATGAGCACCTTCCGAGGACTCTCTCCCCCATCTTACTTGGGGACGGAGTCGGCAGTACGGACAGAGGAGTGGCTGGATGTGATGTACGAGATGTTGACGGGGATACGATGCCCCTGGGAGGAGAGGGTGGCCCTAGTGGTATCTTGCTTGGAGTCACATGCCAAGCGGTGGTGGAAGACGCTGTTGGACACGACTTTTGCGGATAGAGAGATTGCAGAAATCACATGGGAAGAATTCAGGGCCACGCTGCTGGAGCACTTTGTTCCTCAGTCGGCCAGGGACGAGTTGGAGGAGCGTTTCTTGCAGCTGAGGCAGGGCACCAGGACAGTGGTGGAGTACCACCGAGAGTTCGATCATTTGGCCCGATATGCGGGCTCTTATCAGCTGGATGAAGCGGGTACGTCAAGAGGTTTTATAAGGCCTAAAAGAGGAGTTGAGAGAGGCTTTGCTTTTTGTCTCTGACGGGCCCATCTCCCGGATTTTAGAGATGGCGAAGAGGATTGAGGCCGACTGGCACACCACTCGGGGCCGGAAACGGCAAACGGAGACCAGGGCCGGAGGGCCCGAAATGATCAGCGGCGAGGCATCGTACCAGATGGAAGAAGGGCAGAGGAGCAGCCTCGTCAGGAGTTGAGGCAGGAGCCGAGAGAGCAGGTGGTCTTGGCCCCTCAACCTCTCCGATCCAGGAGATGCAGAGACCCCGGGGTATGGCGTATCCCCCGCCGGAGTGCTTCCACTGTCACCAGGTGGGACACCTCCGGAGAGATTGCCCTATGAGGGGGGCACCACCTCCAGCACCACGGGGTGGCCCACCGGCCCAGCATTTCGGAGGCCGAGGACGCGGCCGAGGACGTGGTTACCAGGGAGGCGACCGCAGGCAGAATGGGGAGCAGATTTACGCTCTGGACTTAGCACAGCCCCGGAACCCGGACAGGGTTATTGCAGGTATGAGAGTAATCTTAATGTTAGAATTATTCTTTGCTCGTATTAAGCATTGATAGAACTACTATACAACCTAGGTTAGAAAACCTTACGCTAGAATTTCTTTCAAACTGATTTAGGAATGGTGATGGTGTGCGGCAAGCCTGCCCACACCCTGTTCGACACGGGGGCATCACATAACTTTGTATCGGAGGATTTCGTCAAGGACCTGGATCAGATTCGTTGCTATACAGGACTACCCAGGAGGGTGCGCCTCCCCAATGGGATGGAGATTCAGTCCACAGAAAAGTGCCTCCTGGAGGTTACCATAGAGGGGTTGACACTCGAGGCCCCGGCGACGATCTTGAGGATGCCGGACTTCGATCTCGTCTTGGGCATGACATGGCTTGTCTGGAACCATGCCCAGATTGATTGCCCGGCAGGGAGGGTCGTGCTCAGCCACGGCGATACTTATGCAACGTTCGAAGGTACTACACCGGTCTCCCGTCGCTTGCTTTCATCTATTCAGGCCATTAAGGCCCATATGCAAGGGGACGAGGTATACCAAGTATTGTTCGAGATGACTGAGGAGAAGGACTTGATCGCAGACATTCCGGTGGTTCGTGACTACGCCGATATTTTTCCGGATAAGCTGCCGGGACTACCTCCGCATAGGGAGAAGGACTTCCAGATTCAGCTGGTACCAGGGGCTAAGCCGGTATCCAAGGCCCCTTATCGGATGGCCCCGAAGGAGTTGGCGGAGTTTCGGACACAGTTGCAGGAGCTGGTGGAAGCAGGATTTGTTAGGCCGAGTTCCTCATCATGGGGAGCTCCTGTCCTATTCGTAAAGAAGAAGGACGGCACCTTACGCCTGTGCATCGACTATCGAGCACTAAATAGGCTGACCGTCCGAAATACCTATCCGCTCCCCAGGATAGACGAGTTGTTCGATCAGCTGGAGGGAGCCCATTACTTTTCGAAGCTGGACTTGAGATCAGGCTATTACCAGCTGCGGATCCAGGAGGAGGATATCCCGAAAACGGCCTTTAGTAGCCGGTATGGATTGTATGAGTTCATCGTGATGCCCTTCGGGCTCACGAATGCTCCGTCAGCATTTATGAGCCTCATGAACCGGGTCTTCGAGGCTTACTTGGATGTGTTTGTCATAGTGTTCATAGACGACATCCTTATCTATTCTAAGACGGAGGAGGAGCATACACGACATCTAGCATTGACCCTGGAGAGACTGCGGGAGCATCACCTTTATGCGAAATTCAGTAAGTGTCAGTTCTGGCTGAAGGAGGTGGCGTTCTTAGGTCACATTATCAGCGGAGCCGGGCTGGCAGTGGACCCGGCAAAGATTCGAGCTATTTCAGAGTGGCCGCAGCTGAAAACAGCCACTGACGTACGGAGTTTTCTAGGACTTGCCGGTTATTACCGGAAGTTCGTAGAGGGATTCTCTCGAATCGCCCTCCCGCTCACATCCTTGACAAAGAAGGAGGCACCGTTCGTGTGGACCCCGCAGTGCCAGACAGCTTTCCAGGAGCTGAAGGATCGGCTGACCTCGGCTCCCATTCTTACTCTTCCCTCGGGGAGGGAGGGATTCCAGGTCTACACCGACGCATCATATCAGGGGATGGGAGCGGTACTGATGCAGAACGGACACGTCATAGCTTATGCCTCCCGCCAGCTGAAGACCCATGAGAAGAACTACCCAGTACATGACCTTGAGATGGGGGCAGTTGTATTCGCACTGAAGATATGGCGGCACTACCTTTATGGAGTCCACTGTGACATATATTCCGACCATAAGAACCTTAAGTACGTGGACACGCAGAAGGAACTGAACATCAGGCAAAGGCGGTGGGTGGAGTTTCTATCTGACTATCAGTATGAGATGCACTATCACCCGGGGAAGGCAAACGTGGTGGCAGATGCACTGAGTCGGAGAGCCGCCACAACAGGAGCAGAGCCTCAGTTGATGTCTATGGAGCTGCTGCAGAGACTAGAGGACATGCACATTACTCTGGTATCGTCTGATGATCCTGAGCTCTATGAGGAGTACTTGGCCGCGATAGGCGTTACCGATGACATCAGAGACCGGGTCAGAGAGGGACAGAGGCAGGATGCCAAGTTGGAACCCATCTTCCAAGCTCTGAAGGCAGGCACTGCAGGAGATTACACACTGAGGGACGATCTGGTGTGCTTCAGAGACGGGTGTATATACCGGAGGGAGGCCAGATCCGGGAGGATATTATGATGGAGGCGCACTGCAGCCGGTATTCTGTACACCCGGGGATCACAAAGATGACGGCTGATTTGAAGAGGACGATGTACTGGCCGGGCATGAAGAAGGATGTCTCACACTTCGTGACCCATTGTGAGGCATGTCAGCTAGTGAAGGCGAGTGCAGGAACCCCGCAGGATTATTGCAGCCACTCCCGGTGCCGGAGTGGAAGTTTGATGACATAGCCATGGACTTCATACATGGGCTTCCCCGGTCTCGGACAGGGAATGACTCGATCTGGGTAATCGTCGATCGGTTGACCAAGGTGGCTCGATTTATACCGATCAGGAAGGATGATTCAGTAGGAGTACTGGTGCGGAAGTTTGTGGAGCAGTTCATTCGTTATCATGTGTGCCCAGGACGATAGTGTCGGATCGGGATGGCAGGTTCACCTCCAGGGAGTGGAGGTCCGTGCAAGCTTACTTAGGCACGCGATTGACTTTCAGCACTGCATTCCACCCCCAGACAGACGGGCAGACAGAACGCACCAACCGGACGCTGGAGGACCTTTTGAGGCTATGCATCTTAGATCGCGGGGAACCGTGGGAGAAACTCTTACCCCTTGTCGAGTTCTCCTATAACAACAGCCACCAGTCCAGCATCAGGATGGCGCCTTACGAAGCCTTGTACGGGAGGAGATGCCGGACCCCGCTCTCATGGGTGCAGAACGAAGATCCGAAGGTATTGGGGTCAGAGTTCGTTGAAGACACCGAGGCACAAGTGAGGCTGATCAGAGACAGGATGCTCGAGGCGCAGAGTAGACAGGCCAAGTACTATGACGCCCGACATCGGCAGGTGGAGTTCCAGGTGGGGGACCGGGTGTTTCTGAAAATCCGGCCCATGCATGGAGTTTCACGGGTGCGTGGTCGGAGGAAGAAGCTCAGCCCTAGGTACATGGGCCTTACAGGATCCTGGAGCGGATCGGACCCCTAGCCTACCGGCTGGAGTTACCACCAGAGCTAGAAGCGCTGCACGACGTCTTCCACATTTCTTCTTTGAGGAGGGCTCTACTACGCCCGGAGCAGCAGATTCTGACCACCGAAGGGCCGGTAGCTTCAGACCGGTCTGTTCATTTGGAGCCTGTGAGGATCGACGACCGAGGAGTGCGGGTCTTACGACGCAAGAGGGTCCCTCTAGTCAAGGTCCTGTGGAGGAACCACGGCCAGGAGGAGCATACCTGGGAGCCACAGGACCTGATGCGACAAAGATACCCCGAGCTATTCAGTCAGGTATACCTCTCAGACCCCTCAAGATGTTAATTTATTTTTCTGCTTTAAGTATACTAAGGGCTGCTCTAGGTAGATAGGGGCTTATCTTTGTTTATTGGGGGCTTAACTTTGTTTATTGGGATTTTGGTTCGCCGTTTGGGCGAAAGGGGTCTTAGATCTAAGTTTTCCCTTAAATCAATTTAACAAACAAGACGTCATAATGGGATGTTACAAGACTCTTTCCTTCGGTAATAAGACCCGTAGGTCCAACCTTGATTTCGGGGACGAAATCTTTGTTTTGTTTATTGGGATTTGTAACATCCCATTTCCAACTAGACCCCTAAGAGTGGTTTTGGCCATGACTAGGTCATGACAAAACCCTGGGAAGCCAGAAATGGGCCAAGAGATAGGAGGCCAAGGTAGGGATCACCATGGTCTGCAGATAGTAGAATTCTGAACAATAGTTTAGGATGACAATGGGGCTTCACCATGACCCCAAGACCCTATCACAACACTCCCAAACATTTGGGAGACCCATTAGAGCCAAAAGGACCCATTAGGGCCAACCCAAGAGGCCCAGTTGACCAAGGTCAACCCTAGCCCTAAATAGGTCAACCTAGCCCACTTAGGGCCAATAGACCCACTCCTAGTCTAGAGGACCCCACCTATGCCCTCCTAACCCTAAAGTGAGGACAATGGGTCACTAAGGACACATTGGGGTCAGCCCTAGAGGCCAGGTTGACCCAGGTCAACTCAAGCCCTAATCTGGTCAAAGTACCCCTACTAAGGGTATGTGACCTCCAAAGTGCAGGGCAACCCCATATAACCCTACCTAGACCCTAAGGGAAGTCAATGGGTCACCAAGGATCCATAGGGGTGGACCCTAATGGTCATGTTGACCCAAGTCAACTCTAGCTCTAAATGGTCAAAGTGACCTTACCAAGGGTCAAGTGACCTTTAAGGTGCCAAGTCAACCCTACCCAGCCCTACATAGACCTTAGGGGAGGCCAATGAACCACCCAGGACCCAATGGGGTCAACCTAGATGGTCAAATTGGCCAAGTCAACCCTCATTGAGGGTCAAGTCAACTTAGCCCAAAAAGGGCTAACCCAAGCTCAAGCCACTTCTCCCTTAGGCTAAGCCCATTCCCATGATCATCATAATCCAGTGGGCTGCCTTTAGCTTGTGGGGTTGACTAGTCAACCAGAGGTGACTAGGAGAGAGAAAAAGCTCCTCTCCATGATAATGGAGGAGAGAGAAATGAGGAAGGAGAAGGGGGAAGTAAGAGGCCGGCCAAGGGAGACTAACAGCCACCCTTTATGGCTGCAATCAACTCCTCTAGGAGAGAGGAGTTGATTCCAGTTTCCTTTCCCGGCCACCAAGGGGTGGGTTCAGCCCCCTCCACACAACCCGAGCCACTCCATTAATGGAGATAATGGCCATTGAAGAACCAGCCTCTCCCCTCCCCAATTGCCTTTAAACACCATCAGGGAGCCGAGGGGATCATTTTGGAGCACTTACCTGGAGGAGACGAGCCCTTCCACCGTGCAGTTGCAGAAGCCGAGCGCCGCCGCCGTCGCCAATGGCATCCCGCCGCTCCTCTCGCATCCAGGCCGCCAGGAAGGTCCTCCTCCTCTCCTTAACTCGCGGGTAGATCCTAGGAATCCTTAGGCTAGAGTTTCGGGCTCAATTGAGCCCGATCGAATCCAGGATTTCTCCTGGTTTCGGCAAGGAAAAGTCTTGCTCAATCCGCCGGAAAACACCTCTCCGGCGGCGGAGCCGCCGCCTGACGACAGCCACCACCTCAACGGAGGTGTTGGTGGCGGTGGCCGGCCGGGGAAGGGGCTGGATCGCCGGCGGCAGAGCTTGGAAATCGCTCCAGGCAGAACCAATCCCAGCCGTTGGCTCAGTGGGGACGATGACCAGATGCCGTCGATCTGCGCCAAGATTCGTGCGGCATCAGATCAGATACTATAGGGTTAAATAAAATTTATTTCATTTTTGTCACACTGGATGTATTTAATGTATTAATGTTTAAAAATACCTAGGGACCCTGGATGGAAATTTGCCCAACATGAACATTGTAGCTTAGGGTGTCTAGTTTGCAGCAAAAATTGTTGGGACCCTTTTGGGTCACTGGTTAGACCAGGGCACCCATTTTGGTGGGACATGTCCTTAGGGCTAGGCAGTCACTAAAATGAGTGCCCACTCTTCACCCCAAGCCCAAATGGGCTGAAATTTTGGCAGAGGGTCTATCCTAGGCATACCTAGGGCCTGCCCAAAAATGGGAATTTTGGAGAAAATATTTCTATAGTTTTGGTAAAAATTTAATAATCATTAGATAAATTAAATAGGTGCCCTAAACACACCAAACCCTCCCAAATTTTGGTGAGTGGTCCCTGGGCTCCAATTAGGTACCTGTATAAAATTTCAGTTGGTTTGGGTGAGTGTTGAATAGGTTTTGACCCAACCCTAGTTCTACCCTATGAAGGGCATTTTGGTCAAAAGTGGCACTTTTGGTTTTAAGTGACCAAATCACCTCAACAGAGGCTGAAACTTTGGCCACTGATATGATTTAACTTTTTACACTCACTCATGAAGTTTGGAGTGGATTGGGCTAGGGTAGCCCTAGAAGTGTAGGGTAGGCCCTTTAGGGTAATTCTCTAGGGTTTGAAGAAATTGGGGTCAAAAGACCTTGGATGGGCTTGAAACTTGGAATGATGACCATAGGGTCACTATGGTCCTATGGTTAAAATTTTAGGGCATTTGGAAGATTAAAGACCCCTTAAATCCATAACCCTAGTTTAGGGCACTAGCTTTGAAACCATAAGAACTAATACCAAAACTATCTGAAAAGGGCTGAGATTTTGAATGGGTAGTTGCTTAGGGCATACATGTCTCTGGAAATTTTATAATAAATTTTGGATGAATATTTTTGGTACTTTATTCACAGAGTTATATTTTATAATTTCCACTTAAGAGTTTTTGCAGAGCACTATACTTGCTTAAACTTGATAAAACTTAGCCAAGGGGCTTATAATCATGTTACCCATCTCTGTAAATTTTTATGGAATTTTTGAAGAATGATATTTAGTTGTTGCTTCTTTAATTATTTAATTCCATGGAACCTTGGAAAATTTAATAATGACTTTTAGATTGTCTGAAAAATTCTAATTTCTTCATCATGATGTTTTAGTTCCCTATGAAGCCCTAGTAATTTTTACATAATTATTGGAGACATATATGTGGCACTTCCTTCATTATTTTTGATTTTTGGAATTATTTTAATAAATCCTTTAGAGGTCAAGAATTATCTGGAAAATTATGAAAATTAGCATCCAATGATATTTCTCTGTTATTTAGTGAATACAAATTTTAGGAGGCCATTACCTGAGAAAATCTTATGGTTCATGTTCAAATTGACTATGGCCTAGTTTTTGAGGAAAAATTCAATAAATAGTAGATTAATTGGGAAAAATATGATTTTCTGAATTTAGTCTATATTTATCATAATAGACCTCTGATAATTATCATGAGGGTACTGGATGAGTATTTCATGTACTTCCCCTTTTACGGGTCACGTAGCTTAAGTGGTCTGCATATAGCAAAACTGCAGGATTTCATTTGGATTGAATTAGGGCACGTATGATGGGTCTTGATGGTTTGCTGTAAGGACAAGTGGAAAGGGCTGCATCTTTGGAAGATGAGTGAGTAGGGTGTGGATTTGTCTAGGGTTTAAAGGCGTTCGGCCCGACGAAAGATCGTCCTACCCAAGGAGAGTTGGAGTCAAATCACCCTAGGATTAGCGTATCGAAACATGAGAAAATAATGGGTAAGGGGATCAACCAATAATAAAATAAGTACCTTGCGAAAGGGAACGCTGGGCGTAATCCCAACACAGTTCCTAGTGCCCCTTGAGAGCCCTTCACAGGGAATACCGGGGGCAGTCCTGGGTTAACGTAAACTGTTTAACAAGCTGAAAAGAGTAACTTAGTAATTAGGGTTGCACATTTCACAGGCACTGTTAGCACCAAAAGTCAGCTGGGAGCTTCGGCTCGGATGGTTAAAAGACGGACTCTTGGTCCGGGGAGCTTCGGCTCGGGTTTTGTTTACGCTAAATCTGCATGTGCATAAAAGGAAAATAAATTAAGGTGGTGGGTTTTCGGTATTGGAGGGTCGATGCACCGACGCCAATACGTTGACTCGGCAAGTGTGGTTAGCACTTCGCCAACAGAAGTCCGGTGCGCCAGCCGGCAAGAGTACGCAGGAGTCCGCTTCGTGCACCAAGCGTTGAGGCGTACGATAGGTCTGACCGGTAGTGCTTACTGGTTTAGAGGTGGGCGAGGCCCAACCCACCGCTTCCGTCTGCCACTACGGAGGTATCCTGGGAGGTTACGGCTCCAGAAAGGGGGAACTAAAGGTCTGTGTGCACAGAGTCGGGTGTGTGCGTTGCACTTGCATGTCCATCATACCCACTTGCATGTCATAGCATAATCGATTCATTTAACCCCTGACACCTGATGTATAAGTGGAATGGGACGCTTATACATTAGGACCTGCAAAACGACCCCTTAGTCTATAAGCTTGTGTGGGCAAGTTTATAAATTAAGGTTAATTTTGATATATTTAGTTACTGCTGTTTGACCACCGACACCCAACGTATAAATCGGTATGGGACTTTTTATACGATGGGAGCCTTGCAAAAGACCCCTTGGCTTATGTGTTTTTCCACATAAGTGAAGGTTACATTTCAGCTTACATTTTATTGTCTTTATATGCTATAGAACTTGCTAGAATAGGACCGCTGCCATCTGCTTTGATATTCTCCACCTTCAAGTCCTCCCCTTTCTTCCTCTCCGCTCGGTGCCTAGGAGCCGTGGGGGAAGGGGTGGGGGATGATAGGACTTAGTCTTTTAGACTAACGGTTTTCGAACCGCATCATTTAGGGGATCGTGGAGACCAGCATGGAGGAGCAGCCCCAGAGACCGGTGCGCTTGGAGATGGGGCAGTCTAGCTCCGGAGTTCATACAGCCGGGACTGTGAGTCTCGACCCTGAGTAGTTTTTCAGCTTTTGCTTCCGCATGAGTGACTTTGTAGTGAGGATATGTTGTACCGGGCATAAGCCCGTATTTTGCTACTCTGATGTTATCTTCTGTGGACACTCCTTCGTGGAGTTATATTTATATATGTCATGTGATTCTCTGTGGACAGACAGTTTTCATTTTACTTCATTACGCTACTTTTATGTGATCGAATTGGCCGGCAGAATCGGCGCTTTGTGGTGATGACCCTTCAGGGCGTGAAGGAGTCACCGCAAAACGGCGGATCTGGGCCTAAGACCCCGTGGTCAAAAAGAAAAAAAAAAGGGGTCTTACAGTAGCTAGGGCAATCTCATCCTTAGTCATCTCAGAGAAATCCTTTGGAGTTCTCTGATTTGCATCCAAAACTGAAATCTTCATTGGCACATAAGGCCCTTCCTTTACTGTGATGTAGATTCTAGGGTCAGAGGCTTCCATAAATAGCCTTACCCTTTCTTTCCAGATCCCAAAGATCTCTTTCCTGCATATGGGTAATTTCATGGAACCCAATTCCTTGTGATTCTCAGAGGAACCCATGTTTCTTGATTTTCTTGAATTTCTTGAAACTGTGAAATGCCTTACACTAAATCTGCCAAACAGGATCTCCTGAGACTGTTAGTCCTTTTTGAGAAACCTCGCTCTGATACCACTTGAAAGATATGGTACCTAAACACCTAGAGGGGGGGGGGGGTGAATAGGTGACCTAATCCTTTTCTAACTTTACTGGCAGCAAACAGTTTATTATCACAGATTTATAACTTTTGCACAGCAATCACAAAGTATTAACAGCATACACAGCACAATCACAGCACAACACAGTGGTTTATAGTGGTTCCCCAAGATATGGGTACATCCACTTTCCCCCTTCGCCTATCTAGCAGTGTACTAGATTCGACCAAACTCCTCCACTGTCTCAGAACCCAAATTGGTTCCTACACCTCAGGCCCAAAGCCTTACAACTCAGCTTTATCCCAAAGCCTACACTCAGCCAATCAAGGCCTACACTCAGCCAACCAAGGCCTACACTCAGCCAACAAGGCCTACACTCAGAGATCTCAATCTCCTACACTCAGGCTAACAAGCCCTACCCTCAGCCTTTATAGTTATAGGCTTACAATTCACTCAGATCCAAAGGATCCTACGAGATAAAAATGTTTTACAAAAATTAACTCAACAACTCAGAAATGAAAGAGGGGAGGTGAGAGTTTCTTGATGAGTTCTTGGAAGAACTCAGCTGGATTCACCCTGACTTAGCTTTCTTAAAAGCTTCTTGAGTAGAACTGAATGAGACTGAATCCTCCTGCAGTTGTTCCTTGACCTCTGCCACTTAAGATCCAGAATTGAATCTGAATCCTTCTTCTCAGCCTAGTTCCAGAGGCTGATTTCTTGGATGGAGCCCTCTCTCTCCAACTACTTAGATCTGCACTTGGACTGCAAGATCTTCTTGTGTTGATACTTTTGGTAGCACTTCAATAATTTGTTTTTCAACAAACTGAACTTTTGAACAATAATCTGATCCACAATTTCTGTAAACTGTAGATGCCTATTTATAGGCCTTCTTCATGGTAACCGGCTGGTCCGGTCCATAACTGACTTCTGATATCTCTGACAGGTGCTGTAGACCGGCTGGAACGGCAGCTGTCAAGTCATCCAGTCATTTTTTGAAAATCTCTAACTGTCTATAAGTGTCGAGACTTTCTGTCTTTAAGTGTCGACACTTATAGTCCAAGTGTCGACACATGTTGTGTAAGTGTCGACACAAGTCTACAAGGTGTCGACACATTTCCTTGTATGTCTCGACACAGATTCTTCTGCATGTGTCGACACTGAAATTGAGTGTCGACACAAGTACTTGTTCTTCTAGCTTTTGCTGAATTCTTCTAAGTGTCGACACATCTCCTTTGTGTCGACACATCTTCTTGTGTTGAATCTGTCAAGTGTCGACACTGCTTCTTGGTGTCGACACATCTTCTTCAATGTCGTTACTTGCTGAGTGTCGACACAGCTCCTTGTGTCAACACACCTTCTTCTTGTTGAGACTTCAGCTAAGTGTCGACACATTCCCTTAGTGTCGACACTTGTACTTAGAATATTTTTGTTGATCTTTTTGATCTTTGCTAAGTGTCGACACAGCTCCTTGTGTCGACACTTTCTTCAAGTGTAGAGTCTTTAGCTGAGTGTCGACACATTGTGCTGGGTGTCGACAATTACTTCATGTGTTGACTCTTCTGGTTGTGTGTCGACACATTGTGCTGGGTGTCGACACATTCTTCAAGTTCTGACTCTTCTGTTGAGTGTCGACACTTTAACTTAGTCTCTGCAGACTTTTGCTGAGTGTCGACACATCTCCAAGTGTCGACACTTTCTGGTGTAGACACAGCTTTACTTGGTGTCGACACAGCTCCTTGTGTCGATACTTTCTGTCTGCACTTTTCTTCACTGAGTGTCGACACAGCTCCAAGTGTCGACACTTTCTGTCTGGTGTCGACTCTGCATCCCAGGTGTCGACACAATGACTCCAAGTGTCGACACTACTTGTCTGGGTGTCGACACAAGTCTTCTTAAGTGTCGACACTTTCCCTCTGGGTGTCGACACATGGACTTAGAAACTTTTTGCTTCAGTCCAGTGATTTCTTAACCTGTACAAGTAAACTCAACATACATCAAATACATTATGATGTATATCATTGAGTTGGGTGAGGCTTCTTCAAATCAGGTACATTTGACCAATGTACCCAACACTGAGTCCTTGTTGGAGGCTCAAAAGGTTGATGACAGAGAGCAGTGGTAAGAAGCTATGGAGGAGGAGTTGACTTCTCTCCAGATGAACGAGACCTATGACTTGGTCCGGCTTCCTAAGGGGAAAAGTGCATAGATGAACAAATGGGTCTTCAAGTTAAAGAGAGATGAAAATCTTTCCCGACCCAAGTATAAGCCGAGGTTGGTGGTCAAGGGCTTCAGTAAAAAGCAAGGCGTGGACTTTGATGAGATATTCTCACCTGTGGTGAAGATGTCTTCTATCCGCCTGATTCTAGGGTTGGCTGCATCTATGAATCTGGAAGTTGAGCAGATGTACGTGAAAATAACCTTTCTGCATGGTGATTTGGAGGAGGAGTTGTACATGGAACACCGAAAGGGTTCGAGGTCAATCGTAAGGAGAATTTGGTGTGCCGACTCAAGAAGAGTCTTTATAGGTTGAAATAGGCACCCAGGCAGTGGTATACGAAGTTTGACTCCTTCATGACCATGAACAAATTCTTGAGGACCAGGGCTGACCATTGTGTCTATGTGAAGAGAACGGAGGGGTCCTTCATTATAATGCTACTCTATGTTGATGATATGCTGATTGTCGGGGATGACAATACCAACATTGTAGAGTTGAAGATGGAGCTCAGTAGGTCCTTTGAAATGAAGGACTTTGGACCGACAAAGAAGATCATGGGTATGAATATTACTAGAGACAGGAGTGCAGGTCTGTTGTGGCTATCTCAGGCTGAGTATGTTGAAAAAGTGCTGAAGAGGTTCATGATGCAAAAGACAAAGGTTGTTACCACTCTATTGGGAAGACACTTCAAGTTATCCAGTGGTCAGTTCCCTTCATTTGAGACGGAGTATGAGGAGATGAGCCAGGTACCCTTTGCTTCTGCAGTGGGGAGTTTGATGTACGCTATGGTCTGTACGAGGCCAGACATAGCACATTCAGTAGGGTTTGTGAGCAGATATTTGGTAAACCCAGGAAGGGTCCATTGGGATGCTTTGAAGTGGATTCTTCGATATCTCAAAGGTACTACAGATTTGTGTCTGTAGTTTGGTGGCGAATCACCTGAACTGGTTGAGCACTCTGATTCTGATATGTCGGGAGATGTTGATTCCAGAAGATCTGTAACACCTCCCCTGTAATGACCGTATAATATGGGTCCGGCCGAAGCCCCACATCATACAAACATCGTAGCTTAAGCACTAAAAGATGATAAAAGTCTACCCAACTCAAAACTCAGAATAATACAGCGGAAACAAACAAAAAAACTAGAAGTTATCCACCAAACCAGGAGTATGAAAATGGCCTTAAGGCCTTACACAACAAGAGTCCAAAACTGAATAACAATCTTATCAATGTGCAAAAGCATGCAAGCCGGATTACAACTCGAGGATCATATCATAGCATCAAAACATAAGCAGATAAAGGTTCGCTTCATGAAGCTTAGACCTTTTTGGTCGGCGAGCTTACTCCTGCTTGCGATCCTTGCACTGTAAAAATTAGTGGCAACGTGGGTCAGTAAAGACTGACCTCAACTGTGTAACCAACACATCTCCTCCCGGCCATCCCTAGTGGACCCTAGGGCACTCCATCACCATACAAGTCAGCACTTCATATGCAATATACATAAACATGTAAAGCTTTAAACATATTTCGATGTCCCAAGAAACAAACATGTTTCTAAGTTGAGCAAGTAATAAAGGGGGTCTACAATGCAGCGTGAATGCAATCGTTGGTTTCACCCAAGGCACCCTAAAGGTATGCTTCTAACACATCATCATCAAATCAGGTACTTTATATTTCCTCATCGGCGTTCAAACTGCAAACACAAGGGTACTCTAATTTCCCCCAATGACACACAAGCAGTCACACGGAACTCTTGCCAAGGCCCCACCCGCTCGTGGGTCTCAAAACCCAGGCTTGCCCGCAAACTCTGACTTCTCACGTCAGGGTCCCACCATACAAATAAACCGATGTTAAGAACTCTTACTAGACCCCACCGATTCGCAATGACCCAGGCCCGGCTCCAAAATCAGGACCAATTCCACCGAAGGAGACCCAGCGGGACCCAACTGGTATCGTCCGGGCTTGTCATAAGCTTAGCGTTCTCTTCAATTCCACGGAAGGGGACATGTCTCGTTGGGACACTCTCCACACATGACCTTTCAACGTCACGAGCTAGCCAGCCGAACACAGAGACAAACCATGCCTTGTTACATCACAATCCCATGCCTTTCCCACCCTATTCCAACACTTGTACCATACCATCCTCGTGCCCCCACGTGTATTCTAATTTTCACTTGTTCTGGTTCCGTCCACACGTACTCACACGAGGAAGGGGGAAAAACGTCATCACAGACGACATCTTGCCACTAACGGATTTCTGCAAAATTCTTAAGGCTTGCAATGCAACATCACCGAGTCGAACTAATGGTCGTGACTACGGCTTCACCCACAATGCCTAATCCACTAACGCAGTGATCTCTATTGCAATATCATGCCGGGGACGGACACAATTGACCCAGAGGCTCCTCTTGAACCATAGCAACCCGAATCCCTCTCACTTGAGAGATCTGGTTCCTAGAATGCTTGAAAGAAAATAAGAAAGTGTAGATGACATGCACGCATCCTAAAACCGAGAGGAGAAGTGTCGTTACACTTCGACTCTTCTTTCTGTCCATGAAACTCTTGTCTTGCACGGATGCAAATGAGCACCTTCGCGTCCTCTTCACAGATCTGGAATCGGAATGACGATCGGAGCTCTGAAGCTCCGTTAATGGCGGAGAAAACTCCTCTCTTCCTCCTCCAAACTCTCTCTCTCAAACCCTAAGTAAACTCCAAAATGAGAACAAATGAGGGAGAGAATCGTTCAGCCCTACTAAAGCCCTTTGGGTAGATTATCCTGGGGTCCAGGATCAACTTTGATGTTAAATCAAACGGCTAAGAAATCAATCTACGAAACCCGTATTTCAGCAATTAGTCGAACTGCTCCGAATTCGTCGAACGGCCTGAGTTCGACGAATTGCCCTGAGTTCGTAAATGGCCCTCTGCTCGATGAATGACCCTTAGCTCAACGAATGGCCCTCAGCTCGATGAATGGCCCTGAGTTTGACTTTCGTCGAACGTCCACAGTTCGACTTTCGTCAAACGGCTACAGTTCGACTTTCTTCGAACGGCCTTCGACGGTCCCAGAATTTTGTCGAACTGCTCTAGTTTCTCAAATTTGGGGTGTTACAACTCCTCCCCCCTTACAAGATTTTCAGCTCCGAAATTAATCTTCATACAGGAAGATAGCAAGAAAATTGGTGTAACATATTTAAACATTATTACAACAAATTTACACAAACCATTTTCGTTCAGGCAAACAGCAAGAAAAATGTTGCAACGTCTGAAAACATTGTTGCAACATATCGAACACAGTTCCAACGATCATTATACAAACAACTCGGGATAATCTTCGCGCATGGTTTGCACTCGCTCCCAAGAGAACTCCTCCCGCCCACAGTTGTCCCAACGCACCTTTACGAGCTTCACCTCTTTGTTCTGCAACTGCCAGACTTCTGAATTCTCTATACCCACCGGACGGACCTTCATCCTCAAGTCCTCTTCTATCGGCACCATCGCTGGTTCGATCACCACACTAGCCTCCACCAAAGCTTTCCTCAAGACGGAGACATGGAAAACATCATGTAATCCACTCAGCTCCGTAGACAACTCCAACTGGTAAGCTGCTTCTCAAATATGTTATATAACCTCGAACGGTCCAAAAAACCTCTCACTCATCTTCTTGAGTCGGCAAATCCGCGAAATGCATTTGAACGGCTTGATCTTGAGATAGACCCAGTCGCCTACCACAAACTCCACATTTCTATGGCAAGCATTAAAATACTTTGCTTGCCGGTCCTGGGCAAGCTTCATGCGCTTCTTAATGGTTCGCACCAACTCGCATGCATCAACCACCACTTCGTTTTCCAAAAGTTTGGTGTCTCCCACCTCTATACAAGACATTGGCGTTCGACATCTCCTTCCATACAATGTTTTGTATGGCGCCATCTTTATACTTGCTTGGTAACTATTATTATAGGCGAACTCTACCATGAAGAGGTGATCTTCCCACTTCTTCCCAAAGTCAAGAGTACACATTCTCAGCATATCCTCCATTGTACGGTTCGTTCTTTCTATTTGTCCATCAGTTTGAGGATGAAATGTTGTACTGAACTTAAGCTTCATGCCCAGACTCTTATGAACCAACCTCCAGTCTTTGGACGTGAAACGTCCATCGTGATCACTAATTATACTCTTAGGAATCTAATATAGTCGTACAATGTTACAAACATACAACTCTACCAGCTTCTCCACGCTGTCCTCTTTTCGATTTGGGATGAACTGAGCCACTTTGGTCAAGCGATCCACGATCACCCAAATCGCATCATTTCCCTACTACGATCATGGTAATCCATGCACAAAGTCCATGGAGATGTCATCAAATTTCCATTCAGGGATCGGAAGAGGCTTCAGGAACCCGCCCAGCTTCTGACACCCGGCCTTCGCTAAGGCATAAGTTTGGCACTGACTCATGTACAAAGCTACATCCGTTTCAGACTAGGCCACCAAAAGGATTTCTTTATATCCAAGTACATCTATATACTGCCCGGGTGAATGGAGTACTCTGCGAAATGAGCCTCAAACATCAACTCCTCGCGGAGCTTGTCGAACTGCGGTACACATATCCTTTCGTCCTTCCTCAAGACCCCATCAATCATCTCTCAGGCGCTACCCTCGCCCTTTTGAGATTCCACCACGAATGGCTAAAACTCTTCATCCAAACTAGTCGTTTCCCGAATACAATCGGATAAGTCATTTTGCAACTTGATCCATTTCAAATGAGCCATGCTTGACTCGCCTCTTGCTACGCACTCAATGCCAAGGGACTCACAGTCCCGCATCAACCGCTCATCATGAGCTTTGATCCAACTCCCTTGACCAGAGTATTTCCTACTCAAGGCATCTGCCACCACATTGGCTTTGCCTGACATATACCGAATCGCCACTTCATAGTCTCCAAGGAACTCGACCCATCTGTGCTGCCGCATATTCAAGTCCTTTTGGTCTAGAAGATAATTCATGCGTTTGTGATCTGTGAAGATCTTCACCTTCGCACCATACAGATAGTACTTCCACAACTTTAACGCAAAAATACTGCCGCTAATTCCAAGTCATGGACGGGGTAATTCCTCTCGTGAGGTTTCAACTACCTAGATCCAAAGGAAATCATACTGCCATGTTGCACCAACACGCAACCCAAAGAGCATCCTTCAGTCCCTTTAGGTAGACTTAGGATTGGAGCTGTCATCAGTCTTTCCTTTAGGGTGTCAAACGCTTGACCGCACTACTGAGTCCACACAAAGTTTTGGTCCTTACGAGTCAACGAAGTGAGGGGTAAAGCAATCCGCGAAAAATTTTCCACAAATCTTTTAAAATTCCCGGCTAGTCCAAGAAAACTCCTGACTTCCGCCACGGTGCTCAAAACCGGCCAATCTCTGATGGCCTCAACTTTTGCAGGATCCACCGCCACCCTATCACCACTAATCACATGGCCCAGAAATGCCACCTTCTCTAACCAGAACTCGCACTTTGAGAATTTCGCATAAAGCTGGTTCTCTCTCAACACTTGCAAAACTATTGTCAAATGAGTCTCATGCTCCACCTCTAATTTGGAGTATACCAAAATATCATCGAAAAAGATGACAACAAAAAAGTCCAAGTATTCACGAAATACTCGATTCATCAAATCCATGAATTCGGACAGCGCGTTCGTCAGTCCGAACGACATCACCGAGAATTTGAAGTGACCATACCTGATTCCAAAAGCTGTTTTAGGTATGTCCTCATCCCGAATTTGCAACTGATAGTATCTTGACTTCAAGTCCAACTTAGAATACACCACTGACCCTACCAATTAGTCGAACAGGTCATCTATCCAAGGAATCAGATACTTAATCTTGACAATCAGTTTATTCAACTCTCGATAGTCTATGCACAACTGCATACTACCATCTTTATTCTTCACAAACAACACTAACGCGCTCCATGGTGAAAAACTGGGTCTAATATACCCATGCTCCAACAGTTCCTGCAACTATATTTTGAGTTTGACCAACTCTTTTGGTGTCAAACTAAAAAAAGGACGTTACATCGGCCTAGCCTCTGACACTAACTTAATCGAGAAATTAATCTCCCGTCAAGGAGGTGCTCCAGGCAGCTCATCAGGAAACACATCCTCGAACTCTGCCACTACCGGCACTTCCCCAAGGGATAACTTGGAAAGGCGAACCTCTAACAATGCTACAAGAGCTACTCCTCCCTGGTAAACTGCTCGCACCAACTGAATGGCCGAAATCATGGAATAGGCCACTCCACTAAGGCCCTCAAACTTAACTTCTTCCTGCCCTTCGCTCCTCAGGGTCACCACCTTAGATAGGCAGTCAATACTGACACGCTGCTCTGCAAGTCAGTCCATTCCCAATATTAAATCGAACTCAACCAACGGTAGAACCACCGCTACCAACGTGAAGTAAACTCCGTCCAGACTCCAACAAATGCGCCCCTTCGCCCCGGTAGTCATGGATGACCCATTGGGCATGCGCATCTTCAGCTCTGCGTCCGACGAGAATGGCTCAACTCCAATCCTCCGGATAAAGCTTTCCACAAGGAAGGAGTGCGACACTCCCGTATCAAACAATACCCTAGCGGGGTACCTGGAAACTAATATAAAGCCTAAAACATAGGCAACATGCATAAACGATCTTGAAAGTCTAAAGTAAAAGATTAACTCAAACCTTCATACCATTCAGCACATCGGGTTGGCGGATCGCTTCCTGCTGCCCAAGGTTATACGCCCTTGGCTGCACGAATTGGAAACAAGAAGTGCTAGACTCCGCCATCTTTCCTTTCTCCGCTGCGCTGAGCCTGAAGCGCACCGACTGCACTTGCCTCAGCTCCTGCTCAGTGCCACCCTCAGTACAAAAATCAGCTATCTGTCACGGTTTGCCACACTTGTAGCACGATCATGGTCCCTTGAAGCGAGACCCACCGCCCCCCCCCCCCCCCCGACGTCGCACTATCCTTCCCCTAATTCTTGCAGGGATGGGACTTCTTCTTCCACTTACTCCTGTCAGTCCTTCCTTGATATTGAGAAGGCTTTCATTCTCCCTGCTTGGCTGCAAAACCCTTTCGATGTTGGGTTCACTCCAAATCGCTCTCCAACATTCTGGCAGCCTCAACCAGCTCATTGAAGCCAGCATTCTTCATATATATGAGGGTTGTCTCAGATTCTCCCTCAGCCCATGGTAGAAGAGGTTGTCCCTCTCCACATCGTCAGCCATATTCATTCCAACATAACGACCCAACCGAGTAAACTCCTGAACATACTCGTCCACCGTCTTGTCCCGCTGCACCAAGTGCAGAAATTACCTCTGAAGGGCTAACCTCGTCGACGCAGGAATGTACTTTTTCAAGAAAGCATTCTGGTACTCCTCTATGGACGGGGTGTGTCCAGGAAACTGGCAACCGCTATGGCTCGCCCACCACAGCTTAGCATCACCTTCCAACATGAAACTTGCAAACTCAGCTTGCTTCTCTACTAACATCTCGGCCGCCCTCAGTAGTTCCTGAATCCTTGCCCATCAATCCTCCGCATCGGTTGGCATGCCGACTCCCTTAAACGTTGGAGGATGGAAGCTTAAGAAATACTTCATTTACCGGTCTTTTTGCCCAACAACCACTCTTTCAGCCAAAGGCTCTGCTTGCCTGTCTCCTCTACCATGTGTTACCGGTGTCGCATCCTGTGCAATAGGAGTTGTCTACTGCACAGCAGGGGCCACAACTTGCACTGCCGCTGTAGCTTGGGCTGCTACCATCACTTCTGCAAGCATACGACAGAAATCGACCGGGGTTACCCCCATGCCCAATGGACCTGGAGCAGTAGCACTGCTCGCCGAAGTCTCTTCTTTTGGACTTGATGTTCCTGTCTCACTGCTTGCACCCTTAACAAAAGCAAGGTAAGCATGAATCAGTCTCTATTCGCAAGACTCAAACACAAGGACACTCAAGGTCCCGCAATACTCCTATGTGGATAACTTCTCTACGCATTCCGATTACGTTAAATCGACCGCTAACCTTGGACACTAACCTCCTTCTGATACCAAATTGTAACACCTCCCCTGTAATGACCATATAATATGGGTCCGGCCGGGGCCCACATCATACTGACGCCACAGCTTAAGCATTACAAGATGATATAAGTTTACCCAACTAAAAACTCAGAATAAAACAGCGAAAACAAATAAACAAAAATAGAAGTTATCCACCAAACCAGGAGTATCAAAATGGTCTTAAGACCATACATAACAAGAGTCTAAAATTGAATAACAATCCTATCAATGTACAAAAGCACTTCTAGGCTACCTCGGCATGCAAGCCGGATTACAACTCGAGGTTCATATCATAACATCAAAACATAAGCAGATAAAGGTTCGCTTCATGAGGCTTAGGCCTTTTTGTCCAGCGAGCTTGCTTCTTCTTGCGATCCTTGTCCTATAAAAATTTGTGGTAATGTAGGTCAGCAAAGGCTAACCTTAATTGTGTAACCAACACATCTCCTGCCGGCCGTCCCTAGCTGACCCCGGGGCACTCCATCACCCTACAGGTCAGCACTTCGTATGCAATATACATAAACATGTAAAGCTATAAACAGGTTTGGATGTCCCAAGCAACAAACATATTTTTAAGTTGAGCAAGTAATAAAGAGGGCCTACTGTAAGCCCCCAAACCTTTGCTTTGGGTCGGGCCAGAGGGGATCTTACTACCCAGGGCATCCACCTAGTGCTCCTTAAGGCATAACGACCCACTCTACTAAGCACTAGTTGACTGCCTTGCTCGGCTTGAATCACAACATTCACATCACATCACAGAGTATTGCAGAAGCATTAACAGAAAACCACAGCAAATATATATAACATTATATATTTAACAAAACCGCAAAAGGTCGTAGCCACTGTTTATACATAGAGCCCGTAAGATATACAATACTATAACTAACCACTCCTCTCTCACTCAGCTTTACTTACTAGTGTTCATGTCTCGAAACTCTAGAGACGACAGGGGTGCCCCTGCTCGAGGAGTCCTATCAGCTGGTGTACCGTCCTGCAACAACTGGTCGCTACGGTACACCACCTACTGTAAATGGTTATTTAAATAACCGTTAGTCACAGAGAGAAGTGGAAACAAATCTCCCCCCTAGATCCATATCCTGGGGACGAGCTCACGTAACCAACAAAAGTAGATAGCCGAAGCATGAGAGGGTTAGTACAACATTTCATGAATAAGCTAGGAGCAACCAAAAAGAGGTGAGGCATGGTATAACTGGACTAGCAGCAACAATATACATCAGACATAATTTAAGCCCCACTAGAACAGCAACATAACAAGTATTCACAACCCGTGCAAACATCGCAGACATTCACAATCGCGTACACATTGCAGACATTCACAGCTACGCGTAACACACCACATGCATTCACAGCCGTGCATAATACATCGCAGACATTCATATCCGTGCATAACACATCACAGGTATTCAGAGCCGCGCATAACACCCTAGGTCGACATAGTATGGACCGCTTCTTTTCTAGCATGGTAGCGAGCCCTGCGGGCCTCACCGATGTGGCCGTCGGTGACAGTGGGCAGTCCTGCCACTTCTGGGGGTGGTCGTACCACACAACCTAGGCCCTAACGTACATCCCCGTGTACTCTTGGATGTGAGCGACATCTAACGATTCAACATTTTGGCCGACCAGCGGAGGAAACCTGACGGGAGAAACATAACGGTCGGACACCTGTGGTACAAGTCTACCTATCTCCTTGAGTCGTCAACCTTCCCGCACCAGTACGAATGGTCTGCGAAAGGGCCTGACCCGCCACAATTTACCGCAAGTCATTCACAAGCTATCAATCAAACAGTCATGCTAATATGCACCGGGTCTACGGCGGCCTGCCCTACTATACGTTAACCTTCAGCCAGCGACGCTCGGCTCAACTTTCAACAAGGAGCGTGGGAGCGCTTTATTTGAGGCTAAACTTGGAGGAACACCTCAACTTCAGTTATCCCCAACTAAGGCTCGACCTCAACAGATGGTTGCTCGTCAGAGCAGGACTCATGCTTATAATAGTAAATTGCAGTAATGAAAATGCGGTAATTAAAGCTGCTGATAATAAATGCTGCATAAATTAAGTGTGTTGCAATGAAATGTGACCAGTACGAAACTGGAGTAGTACTAAAACGGATGTACTGAACTGAAATGAACTTGACCGGTACGCAACTGGAGTAGTACCTAATTGAAAGTGGTGAATTGAACTTGACCAGTACGGGATTGGAGTAGAACTGAATTGAAAGTGCTGAATTTAAATGAACATGACCAGTAGGAGACTGGAGTAGAACTGAATTAAAAGTACTGAGCTGAAATGAACTTGACCAGTACGAGACTGTATAATCATAAAGAAAATGGTTAGTAGTCCAATCACTCCATTCAGGAGGCTTCAGTTCCATCTCCGTTCTTAGGAGGCTTAGTTCAGTTTCATCTCCGTTCTCAGAAGGCTTAGTTCAGTTTTATCTCCATTCTCAGGAGGCTTAGTTCAGTTTCATCTCCGTTCTCGGGAGGCTTAGTTCAGTTTCATCTCCATTCTCCGAAGGTTTCTTTGGGTTTCACCCATTATTAAGAATCCGAAAACAATTTAGTTACGCCCTTTTTAATCACAACTTAATTGGAGTAGGGGAAGCTTATTATAAGTTACATTTTTATTATTCATCTGAGAACAAATAGCAATTCGATTGTCTGCGTTCGATCGAATCCAAGAATCTCGTTAGAGAGCACATTCTTCCTTGAATTTCAACCTCGAAAATCATTTCCAACACATGAAGGAATTCTTAACCCGGAACGAGGTTGTGGATTATTTTTTTTTGAAGCTCGTATTTTCATCTTCTGAATCTAACCAAAATGGTCGAGAGATATTTGAAAATGAGGCACTCTGTTATTTTGGCAAAAATCTTGAAATAATCAGAGCAGGAAATCTTGGCTCGATAATGTTCGTCGATTAATCAATTGAACTAAATATTCAATATATAAGGTGGTCGCGCACTTCGAATTTCATTCTTGAGAATTTGAGCGCATAAATTTTCGAGCGCGACCCAAAGCTCCAAGAAATTGGAAAATCTTCAATTTTTATCCTAAGATTCCCAAATTTTAAAACAACCTATAAGAGGGCCTAAAAATAGCCTAGTAATTTTTTCAAAATTTTCCGAGAAATTTTGGGCCTCCTAATTGGTCAAATAATCCTTATTTAGGCTTTTTAAAATAAAAAATCAATTCCAAAAATTCCCAAAATTTTTATGTACACTGTTCTCATTAAGGGGAACAATTTTCATGTTCAAAATATTTTTTCTAGGAGCATAGATTAGTCTCAAACAAATAAATATTAAATTTAATTATAATATTTATAATATTTTAATAATTATAATATATATATATATATATATATATATATATATATATATATATATATATATATATATATATATATATATATATATTTTTTTTTTTTTTTCTATCTTCTCCCCCCCCCCCCGCTGTACCAAATTCCTAACCTTACGGGGCTTCTCCGCCGCCGGCCGGCCGTGACTTCGCCCCCGGCCTACTGCCCGGGGGTGCGCGCTCCCTCCGGCGGTGGTCTGGCGGCCTGCAGCCGCCGGCCATCGCTAGAGTTTTTTATTATTATTTTGAATGGGAGGGAGGGGGTGACGGCGGCGGCGCTCCGGCCGTCGGAGGCTACATGCGAAACGTCTAGAAGTTCGAGAGGGAGGAGAGGAGATGGTTTACACCTGATTTCTGGGCCTTCGACGCTTCCGGCGAGATCTACCATGGGAGGTGGTGGAGGAGGCAGTGGAGAAGATTCGTGTTTGCTTTCCCGGCGAGCTAGGGCTCCGGCGAGGTGAGGGAAGCTCGTTATGAGCTGGTGTGAGGAATGGCTGAGGGTTCATGGCCTTATATAGGAAGGGGGAGGACTCATTTGGCTTGGGGGGAGGTGTGGGATTAATCCCACTTGAGGGAGAATGGCTCTTCTCCCCCAGCTGGCTGGGACACATGGAACCCATCAAGGGGCTATAGTACATGCCTCATTGATCCATCCAAGGGGTGTGCTTGATGGGTCGGGCCTTGGTGGGATTTTGGGCTTAGGAAAGCGAAAAGGAGAGAGAAAGAGAGGGAGTTTTCCCATATCTTGGCCCAAGGCCCCTTCCTCTTGGCTACCTACATGAAAACGAGCTCATAGGGGCCTATGATGGCCTCAAGTGGAGGCATTTGGAAATAAATTTCTGTAAGAGAATTTGGTTTTTTGAGAGGTTTGACCAAAGTCAGCCATGGGGTGGGTCCCCATGATGGTCAAAGTCAAAATAGGTCCATGACATCGGGGGTTGGGTCAAATTTGGGGTGTAGTGTCATAATTTGTGTATGCACGCTTTTCGATGCGCGATTGTGCTTGATTTGACCACAGTTTGACCACCCGTCATCGAAACTAAGCGGGGCCAATTTAGTTGACTTTGTATGGACCATAGGAATCCAATGCCACTGATCGGGGTTGAATCAGAGTTCGTTTGGTAAATATTCAAAATCTGCGCGTTGTGGCGTGCTAAAATGGTCAAAACGCTCATAATCATCGTTAGGCTTCGAATCACGATGCAACGAGTTCCGATGCGTTTGTATTGACCATATGAAGTTGTATGAACTGATAGAACTCGAATCAAAGTTCTCTAGGTCAATGTTGAAGTTGGTGACCAGGCAGTCTGGCGGTCTGGCTTGGCGGGTTGATGACCGCGCGGTTTTGCTGTTACTCTTCAGCGGTTTGGTTGCTGTGTGTTGCTGTCTGAGGTCCAAGTGGTCTAGCGGTTTGTCTCTGGCAACTTGGAGACCGGGCGGTCTAGCGGTCTCCCATGGTGATCTCTCTCTCTCTGTGGTAGTAGCCGAGCGGTTAGCCCTTCTGTCTAACCGCGCGGCTTGTGCGGTTTGTGTCTGTATAGTCCGCTTGTGTCCTGTAATTTTTTAGTCCCACATCACTTATTTGTTTTCTCTCCTCTCTACTCCATTCTATATAAGGGAGGTCATACCTTTGTAATAGATACCTTTTTCGGATAATAAAGTTTCAGTTAAACCACTTCCGGTTTGTTTCTGTTCGGCTTTTACATGTTTCTGTTCGGCTTTTACATGGTATCAGAGGACTCGATATTCTCCTCCTGATTCTGTGCGCCTTCCCTGTCCGCGCGGCTTGCTTCGCCAGTATGCGCCCTATCCGCGCGGCTTCTTTCTCTTCTTGTCGTTGCCCTCTGTGTGCGCGACCTCTTTGTTACCTGTGCTAAGTCGCCGCTTCCTATCGCCACGCCCTATTGCCTTGTGTGCCTTGTTGGTCTTTGCTTATGTTCGAGCGGACTATCTTCTAGCCACTCTACTTCTATCCCTCTACTTGGGTCTACGACTTGGTCGTGGCTTTTCTGGCCGTTGGTGTCTGCCCTCGTGACCGCTGCAACTTTTCTTCTTTCCTAATCACACGGCTTCCCGTTGTTTTCTCCTATGGCTCTTTCTGATGCTTCTACTGCCACCACTCCTCCCACCATCCCTGTTGCCAATCCAGCTCCGCCTCTTCCTCCTACTCCTTCCGGGAACCTTGGCATAGTTTTCAAGCTTGTCGGCTCCAACTACCCAGATTGGAGCGTCTCTTTCACCTTTCTCCTCCGCTCGCAACACAAATGCCACAATCTCGTTGATGACCCTCCTCCTACCACTTCACCTCTCTTTGATGACTGGGATGCGAGTGACGCGCTTGTGCGTACTTGGCTCTCTAACAACCTATCCGATGAGTGCCTTCCCGTCATCCGTCATGATGAGACGGTAAAGGCCGCTTGGCTTCATCTTGCCGCTCTGTACTCCAAGGGGGCTCAGACATCCCGCATCTATACGTTGTATGAGGACCTCTTTGACCATCCTACCTTGTCTCCAGCTGCTGCCTACCAACAGGTTCAGGCTCTTGGGGCTGAGATTCTTCAGAATCGCCCCTTTTCTACGGATTTGGCTCAATAACACAAGCACTTCCAGGAGCTTCTGGTTGTGCGTTATCTGCTCCAGCTTCCTGATAGTTATGACATGATCCGCCAGCAAATTCTGGGTGAGGCGGAATCTCCTACCTTAGATTCCACCACTGCCCGCATTGCCGCTGTCACCTCTCTCCTTTAGCGCCCTCTTCTACCCGCTCCTCCTCCACCGGACCACTATGCTCATCAAACTCATCGGAGTGGCTCTGGTAGCCGCAGTCACCAGTCCGGCGGATGTGCTTATTCCCTCTACCTTTGCTCTCATTGTGGCCGCACCGGACATACTTCCGAACGCTACTGGACGAAGCATCCCCATCTTCGCCCCTCCGGTGACTTCCGCCTCCTCTTCCAAGTCGTCTGCCTCTGTTGTCACCTCCTCAGGTAGTGCCCATGTGGTAACTCAAGGTAAATGGCTCATTGACTCTGGTGCAACTAATCACATGATGGGAAATCCTCAGTGCTTCTCTCTACTCGAACAGCATGATCGGTTGCCCCCGGTCCTCGTTGCAGACAGTTCTCCCTCCCCGGTTCATGGGTCGGGAGTGGTTCATGTTACTCCGTCCCTTTGACTGGCGGACACTCTCTATGTGCCCAAGTTTCCGTGCAATTTATTGTCGGTTACCTCTTTATGCAAGCAGCTTCAGTATTCTATGATATTTACTCCGACTTCTTGTTCTTTTCAGGATCCGAGCTCCCAACATATGATTTCTAATGGGATTGAGAGCGGCAGCCTCTAATTCCTCGACAACGTTTCCGCCTTATCCACCTTCTCATCTTCTTGTACGGATCTTCTCCAGTGGCATCTCCGCCTCGGTCATCCTCCACCACAGCTTCTACATCAGCTTCTGCCCCACCTCCCTCCCTCCAGTACTCCTCTCCACTGCGACGCTTGTCAACTCTGTAAGCATCACCGTTCCTCCTTCCCACCGAAGCAAGGTCGGGGCTCTACTCGTCCATTTGATCTTATCCACTCCAATGTCTGGGGACCTGCTCCTACCCTCACCATTGGTCGGGGTAGTTCTTATTTTGTAACTTTTATTGATGATTTTTCTAGATGTACTTGGGTGTATCTCTTACGACATCGCTCTGAACTTTTCGATGTATGGATCTCTTTTTATCAGTTAATTAAAACTCAGTTTGGTGTTTGTATTAAAACCTTTCGCTCCAACAATGCTAAAGAATATTTGAGTCATGCTTTTACCTCTTTTTGTGTGCAACATGACATTATTCATCAGACTAGCTGTGTTTATACCTCCCAACAAAATGGGGTAGCGGAACGCAAAAACCGTCACCTCCTTGATGTCGCTCGCACATTGATGACCCAGATGCATGTCCCTCGCTCATATTGGGGCTATGCTGTTCTCCTTGCCTGCTACCTCATCAATCGTCTTCCCTCCTTAGTTCTCCACGGGAAAACCCCATTCTCCATTCTGTATCCGGGCAAGGAGCATTTTCCTCTCCCTCTCCGAATCTTTGGGTGCACTGCATTTGTGCATGCCCCATCTACCACCCGTGATAAGCTATCCCCTCGCTCCACCAAATGTGTCTTTCTGGGGTACTCCACCACTCAGAAAGGCTACTATTTCTTTAACCCCGTTCTTCGTCAGCAGTTCGTCTCCGCTGACGTTACCTTCTTCGAGAATGCCTGCTACTTCTCGGATGACTCCTCTTCTCTTCCCCCAGCTTCCTCTCATCTTCCCCCAGCTTCGGATTCTCCTGATATTCCCTTCATTCCCTCGTCTCCTACTACGATATCTACCCCTACACCATCTCCGTCCCCTCCTCTGCCTCCGCCTCTCTCTCCCACTTCTCCGCCACCGTATCCCTCATATCCATCGCCGTCGCTCTCTCCTCCCAGGCCAGCTCTCTCTGCCACGGATGCTCCGGATGCCGGGGGCGCCGCCGACCTGGACCTTCCTGTAGCTCTTCGCAAAGGGGTGCGGATGTGTACCCTACACCCCCTTGCTACTGTTGTTTCATATGATCGTCTTACCACTTCTCGCAGGGCCTTTGCGCTGGCTATCTCTGCCACTGCCACACATTGTTCCTACCAGGAGGCCCTTGTTATTCCACACTGGAAGATGACCATGGATAAGGAAATGACGACCCTTACGGAGCGAGGTACCTGGACTTTTGTTCCTCCTCCCTTCGGTACTGATGTTATTGGCTGTCGCTGGGTCTTTGTGGTCAAATTTAGCCTAGACGGCACGGTGTCCGTTATAAAGCTCACCTTGTTGCTAAGGGATTTACTCAGACATATGGCGTTGATTACTTTGACACTTTCTCTCCCGTGGCTCGTCTCAGCACTATACGAGTCCTTCTCTCTGTGGCGGTCAATCGAAAGTGGCTGATTTCCCAGCTAGATGTAAAGAATGCCTTCCTTTATGGTGATCTTCAGGAAGCCGTCTACATGGAGCAACCTCCTGGGTATGTTGCTCAGGGGGAGACACGAGTATGCCGGCTGAAGAAGGCAATCTATGGCCTCAAGCAGAGCCCTCGAGCTTGGTTTGACAAGTTCAGCAGCATCATGGCGGCCGTTGGTTTTGCGCGCAGCTCTGCCAATCACTCGTTATTTATTCACAGAACCTCCTCGGGACTGGTGGTTCTTATTGTGTACGTCGATGATATTCTTCTCACTGGTGATGATCAGGAAGGGGTAGGCTTGACAAAGCGGCATCTTCGTCAACATCTGGTCACGAAATATATGGGCTCTCCGGAGTACTTTTTGGGGATCAAAATCTCTCGGAAGCCCAACTCCTTAGTCCTCTCCCAGCGTAAGTATGCCCTTGATCTATTAAAAGAAGCAGTATTGACTGGAGCCAAACCTGCCCGATGCCCCATGGCAATTGGAGAAGACAAAACCTGGATAGATGATTGGCCTCTTCTTTCAGATACTACGCGGTACAGGCGTCTAGTTGGTATACTCATATATCTCACAGTGACCAGGCCCGACATTTCCTATGTTGTGGGCAAGGTGAGTCAATTCATGCAAGCACCTAGGGAGTGCCATCTACAGTCCACCTTGCGGATCTTGGAGTATGTCAAAGCAGTGCCTGGGAAAGGACTACTCTTTCAGAAGAATTGTCATCTAAGTGTTGAAGCATACAAAGATGCGAGTTACGCTGATGATAAAGGGGATCACAAATCTACCTCCGGTTTCTGCACCTTTGTTGGGGGAAATCTGGTAAGCTGGAAGAGCAAGAAGCAGTCTGTTGTTTCCAGGTCCAGTGCTGAAGCAGAGTATCGGAGTATGGCATCGACCACTTGTGAGTTAAAATGGCTACGGGCTCTCATGCTGGATTTAAGAGAGGTCTACAACCATCCTCTACCTATGTTCTGTGACAACAAGGCTGCCATATACATCTCCAAAAATCCGGTCTTCCATGAAAGAACCAAGCACATTGAGATCGACTGTCATTTTATTCGTGAAGAGATTTTGAAAGAACAAATTTGCACTCCCTTCGTCACTTCTGATAAAGAGCTGGCTGACATCTTCACCAAGCCAGTATCTGCCTCGCTTCTTCATATTTGTGACAAGCTGGGCATGATCGATATATATGCTCCAGCTTGAGGGGGAGTGTTGAAGTTGGTGACCGGGCGGTCTGGCAGTCTGGCTTGGCGGGTTTATGACCGCGCGGTTTTGCTGTTACTCTTCAGCAGTTTGGTTGTTGTGTGTTGTTGTCTGAGGTCCAAGCGGTCTAGCGGTTTGTCTCTGGCGACTTGGATACAGGGCGGTCTAGCGGTCTCCCATGACGATCTCTCTCTCTCTGTGGTAGTAGCCGAGCGGTTAGCCCTTCTGTCTAACCGCGCGGCTTGTGCGATTTGTGTCTATATAGTCCGCTTGTGTCCTGTAATTTTTTAGTCCCACATCTATTATTTGTTTTCTCTCCTCTCTCCTCCATTCTATATAAGGGAGGGCATACCTTTGTAATAGATACCTTTTTCGGATAATAAAGTTTCAGTTAAACCACTTCCGATTTGTTTCTATTCGGCTTTTACATGTATCTGTTCGGCTTTTACAGTCAATATTCGAAAATCTCGTTTTTTGCGACATTCTATGAGGAACGACCAGATCCACCATATGACCTAGGTATTCAACGGAACGAGTTCTGACGCACTCGTATTGAATATATGAGGCCACAGGAATTGACAGAACTCGAATCAGAGTTCTCTATCCATATATTCCCATCTAGGGCTACCTCCTACCTTGGTGTGGGCCATGGGTAGATGTTCAGGTCACTTTTATTGGGCCCATTAGGGTTCTGGAGGCCCAATAAAAGTCGGGATATTACAATACAATAAAAATAATAGGATTTTTGTCCCTGAAAATTTGCTTAAAGTAGGGGGAAAAGTGACATACCTAGGGGAAGAGATCTAGGTGTTTTTCTCGGACGAGTGCTTCAGGTTCCCATGTATACTCGTCTCGTCCGCAATTCAATCATAAAATATTGACCATCGGAATGGTCTTGTTGCGCAGATTCTTTACTTATAATCCACTATGCTGACTGGTTAAAGTTGGACGGATCTATCTGACTGCAACTGTAATGGCGGTGTAGGAAGGTGTTGTTCTGTTTGCAGGAGGACTCGCCTCAAGGAAGAGACATGAAACTCATCATGGAGGTTTCCCAATTCTGGGGGCAGGGATAATCGATAGGAAACAGGTCCAATACGCTCTTTCACCAGATAGGGGCCCAAATAGTGGGGATCTAGTTTCTTTTACTTCCTTCACCGGGGAACACCATGCGTGGGCTTAATTTTCAAAAAAATACCATCTCTCCTACACTAAACTCCACCGATCGGTTCTGCGCATCATAATATTTTACCTGCTGGCTCTGCGCTTCCCGCATTTGCTCCTGGATTAGTCGTATCACTGTCATAGTATCATCAATATAAGCCACTCCTAAGGCTTCTGGGTCCTCATCTTGAGCTCAATTCAATGGAGTTCGGCAACGCCTTCTATATAAAGTCTCGTACGGTGTCATCTTAATACTGACCTGATAGCTGTTATTTCAAGAAAACCTGACTAAAGCTAACAGCTCTTCCCACAGCTCATTGTGTTCCACTAAGCAAAATCGGAGTAGATCCTCCATCGTCCGGTTCGTCCCTTCCGTCTGCCCATCTGTCTGAGGGTGGATGGCGGTGCTAAAGGCTAACTTGGTCCCCAAGTATACATGCATCCACCTCCACTCCTTGGATGTGAAACGTCCATCATGATCCAACACAATGGACTTCGGCACTCCATGAAACCGAACTGCTTGCTTTATGAACAATCTGGCAAGAACGCCAACTCCATTACCAAGTCAGTTTTGAACGGAACATGCTACCATAGTAAGTCGATCCACGACAACCCATATAGAGTCATTTTCAGCATGGGATCGAGATAAGCCGTGGTCAATGTCCATGGAAGTATCCTCAAATTTCCATTCTAGCGTCGGCAGGGGCTGTATCGGGCCTCTTGGATCGCGACATTCAACTTTTACCTTTTGACAGGACTGGGACTGGGCCACAAAGTTAGTGACGTCTCTTTTCATTCCTAGCCAGTATATAGTTCTGTGCATGTCAATATACATCTTAACAACACCAAGGTGAATAAAATACCTTGAGTGGTGCCCTTCCCGAAGAATCTCATCTCGGACTCCTTCGGTAGAGGGAATAAAAATGCGGTGCCTGAACTGCAAGATTCCATCGTGCAAGTTGAACTTCTCTTATGCTCCATCTTATAGGGACTGGATGATCGGGATCACATTATGGATCGACTTTTTGGGCCTCTCGTATTCGATCCTGGATGTCGCACTGTATTTCCATCCAGTATAACTAGGGCTGATATTCTTCCGGATCCCTACGGGCAACAAGAGTAATCTCTAAGTCCAACAAAGACTGAAATAATTACCTTGGAACCTGCTCCATCCAGCACCCGACTATTGAGGGCTGGTGACTCAATGTGTTAGCAACCTTATTAGCTTTCCTGGGGTGGTACTGGATGTATCACCCCTTATCAGTCGTATAGCATATACCAGTAGGTCCGGCCGGGGCCCGACATCATATACTACAGATAGACCGAAGGGTTACGCAATGAGACCATCCTACCAATAACCAACATCCTACACAGAGTACATTCTAGCAGAAGCAATTTAAAAGTTGCAAGAATAAGAACTCAGCCAATAACATGAATGTCCACTACAATAACGCAAAAGGAATAAACGTACAAATACAAAAGTACTTGGCCTTATGGCCTTACAGGGGTTTACTTAAACCCCGGCACGCAGGCCGGTCACACATGAGCATAAAAGTAAATACTCAAATTTAGGCCTTCGAGGGTCGGCTCAGCAACAAGGGCTTTTGCCCGCTATTTGCCGCTCGGCTCCGCAGCACCTGCAAGCAACAATCCCCCGAAGCGGTGGCAAACAAAAGCAACGGTCAGCTAAGCTGACCAAATTATAACGATCCCGCCCCTAAATTCGGGGCGGTGATGCTCCTTCCCTGCACTTTATTAGCATAGCCAAAAAAATAGAGGAATTACACAAAATCATAGGCGTGGGCTCACACGGCCACACACCCCGTGCTCTCAGGGCACATTCTCGGTGAACCCGATCAAAGTCCGCGGTCTCACCACTTCCCCTTGGACGACAAATCTCGGGAGCATTATGGTCTTTCTGGCCTAAGCCTAAGACCCTCCATCTATGCCAACGACAAGTGTCATGTACCTTAGGTCTCTTTAACCGAACCACATAGAGCGGGTACGGTTCCGCCTAACCCATTGCTTACACCACAGCGTCAATTTAAGCTGTCTGCACGGGTCAAGCTTCCCCAAGTCCCAATTCGATCAAACACTTTACATAACCCAATTATGTACAAGTTGGCTCCCGGGCTACCAAGTTGGCAGAATCACGCACCTGCCCAGTTTTCCGGGTGTACCTTGGAGTTAGTCCCCAAGGCTCCCTCTTGCAATCTACCACGTAGAAAACCCGAAAAACAATCATCTGCATGGAGTATTCTCAGCCATTCATGCAATGCAACATCATCGATCCTGACCAACTAGTCCGAGTAGGCTTCACACACCATGCTTATGTCCGTTTCTCGAATACGGGCTGCACATGCAAAAAAATGAGGACTATTCATGTCTATCCGAAGGAACACCTCACACTCACCGCATACTCGCGAGAGCGGGCTTACTATGCAAAAGGAAAGAGGACTTCACATGTCCAAGATGATAATCGTTACCCTAGCATTCCTCTTTTGCGCCTGAAGATCTATGCGGATGAAAAGCACCGCAACTCCCTCGCCTCCATAGATCTGAACTCGGCTTGTGATATGGGGCTCCGAAGCTCCACCGACGGCCGGATCTCTCCTCCTTCTTCCTTGGTCTCCCCTCTCTCTAGAACTCTTAGAAAGAGAAAACCCAAAAGAAATGAGGGTTTCTAAACCCTATTCCCGGGTAAAACCCTGCCAGGATTAGCCAGGACCCTTAGATTCCAAAGGAAGGAAACGGACGGCCATGATTCGCACTTAAAATCCAAAACCTGGGCTGAACACACCTTGTGAGACGCCCGTATCCAAGGCAGTGCACCTCAATCGACGCCTAAGCCGTCGCATCCCAAAAAGAACAAGGGCTCTCGACACGACCGTGTCAAGCTTGATACACTCGTGTCAACCAGTACACTCCCGTGTTGTGGGGCATATTCCTCCATCGACACAGGACCAAAACCATCCCGAGGAGAACACGGGTACGCGACACGCCCGTGTCGAATTTGACACGCCTGTGTCAGGCTGAACATGCCTGGGCTCCAGGCCGTGTTCCACCCCCGACACACCACGACTTACTTCCCGAGCAGGACACGGCCTGGGACACGCCCGTGTCTCAGGCCGTGTTCGCTGCTCGACGATCGTCGACCGCAATTTCATCGACCACACGTCCATCGTCGAACCTGAGCACGACACGGCCCGGTGACACTACTGTGTCCCAGGACGTGTGACCCCTACCAAGTCCCAAACTTGGCTCAAAATGCTACTCGTCCCTCTTTTGAGTTAAGGGGCGTTACAACTCTCTCCCTCTTAAAAGAATTTCGTCCCAAAATTACAGAAAGGAAAAGATATAAGCAAAACTTAAACGGTACCTGAGTGGAATAACTCTGGGTACTCCTCAAGCATGGTCTGCTCTCGCTCCCACGAGAGCTCCTCCCGACAGCAGTTATCCCAATGGACCTTGAACATCCTGATTTCCTTGTAACGCAATCGCTTTACTTCCGAGTCCTCAATGCGAACGGGCTTGACGTTCGTCGTCAACCCATTACCGACCGGTACTTGGTCGACTGCAATTACTTGTGAAGGCTCTTGCACAACCTTCCGCAGCACCAATATGTGGAATATGTTGTGTAGACCACCCAGTTCCGCCGATAGCTTTAATCGATAAGCTGCTTCGCCAATCCGCTCCAGAATCTCAAATGGCCCAAGTTACCTCGGGTTTAGCTTCTTCAAGCGCTGTACCCGTGAGACACCCTTAAATGACTTAATCTTCAAGTACACCCAGTTGCCAACAGCGAACTTCATGTTCCTATGCTTGACATTATAGTACTTAGCTTGGTGGTCCTGAGCGATTAGCAATCATTCTCGAATCGTTCGAACAAATGACGTTGCACATTCCACCTCTTACCGCTTGTACAGCTTTGACTCACCCATTTACAACCATGACAACGACATGCGACATCTCCTACCATACAGGGCCTCGAAGGGCGCTATTTGTATGCTCGTCTGATAGTTGTTGTTATAAGCAAATTACACCAAGTACAAGTGATCTTCCCACTGCTTCCCGAAATCTAGGACGCGCATGCGAAGCATGTCTTCCATCGTCCTGTTGACTCTCTTGGTCTGACCATCCGTCTGCGGATGAAAGGCCGTGCTGAAACTCAGCTTTGTTCCCAGCATTTGCTGCACCGACCTCCAGTCATTGGACGTGAACCGCCCATCTCGGTCACTCACGATACTGCGGGGCACACCGTGAAGCTGCACAATATTATCCACGTACAATTTTGCCAATTTCTCCACAGAATCACCCTTCCTATGCGGAATGAAGTGCGACACTTTCGTCAAACGATCTATGAGCACCCAAATGGCGTCGTTTCCCTTCTGCGACCTTGGCAACCCATACACAAAGCACATAGTAATATCGTCGAACTTCCACTCCGGTGTAGATAAGGACTTCAAGAATCCTCTAGGCTTCTAGCTCTCCGCCTTTACTAAGGTGCATGTTTGACACTTCGTCACATAAAGTGAGACATCCTTCTTAAGTCTTGGCCACCAGAATAATTTCTTCATATCACGATACATCTTCGTGCTCCCTGGGTGGATCGAGTACTTTGTATGATGAGCCTCGTACATCAATTCCACCCATAGTTTGCCCACATTTGGGACGTACAACCGACTGTCCTTCCATAACAAGCCATCCACAACTTCAAATTGGGAATTT
This sequence comes from Platanthera guangdongensis, assembly GCA_039583875.1. Classification (NCBI taxonomy): domain Eukaryota; kingdom Viridiplantae; phylum Streptophyta; class Magnoliopsida; order Asparagales; family Orchidaceae; genus Platanthera; species Platanthera guangdongensis. The sequence goes on along the minus strand of CM077164.1, from coordinate 83,213,251 downwards.
GACCCATCCAAAGCCTCAACCATGATTTGCTTCATGCGGCCATCCAAATCCAGAGCCTGTCGAATCCAATCAGCCAGGTCACACTGAACTTCTGTCCAGTTCAATAGCGCTTCGGCACTAGACTACTTGTCAACACACGAGATCTCCATTGCCTCCAACTCCCGAACCAAATGCTCGTCATGAACCAACAACCAGTTGGCCTGAGCTGGGGCCCTGCAACTCAACGCATCCACAACTGCATTGTCTTTCCCAGGCATATAATGAATCTTAAATGTGTAGTCCCCCAGCAACTCTATCCATCTCCACTGTCGCATGTACAGATCCTTCTGATCCAACAAGTACTTCAGGCTCTTGTGGCCGGTATAATTCCTGTCATGGACCTTCAGCTGATGCGAGACATAAGCTATCACACTTCCATGCTGTAGTAGTATACAGCCCAGTCCACTACCCGAAGCATAGTTGTAGATCTCAAAGCCTTCCGTCTCACTCGGCGAAATCAGCACAGGTGCTGTGGTCAACCGAATTTTCAACTCTTCGAACGCTCGTGTGCACTCTGGCATCCAAATAAACTTCTGCTCTTTCCTCGTCAAAGTCATGAGGTGTAACGCTATCCGCGAGAAGTTCACCACGAAGCGCCTGTAAAAGCCGGCAAGCCCGAGAAAACTCCGAACTTCCGCTACTGTAGACAGCACAGGCCACTCTCGTATAGCAGCAATCTTCGCCGGATCCACTGCAATTCCCTCTCCATTGACTATGTGACCAAGGAATGCTACTGAGGGCAACCAAAACTCGCATTTGGAGAACTTGGCGTACATTTGATTCCTCCTCAGCGTCTCCAACACCAAATGCAGATGCTTAAAGTGATCCTCCTCACTCTGCGAGTATACCAATATATCGTCAATGAAGACGATCACAAAGTGGTCCAGGTACTCTCTGAAAGTCCTGTTCATCAGATCCATAAACACTGACGACGCATTAGTCAGCCCAAACGGCATGACCGTGAACTCATATTGTCAGTATCTCGTACTAAAAGCTGTCTTGGGGATATCACTTTCCCTTATCCTCAACTAATAATACCCGGACTTAAGATCCAATTTTGAGTACACCGATGACCCGACTAACTGATCAAATAGATCATCAATCCTTGGGATCGGGTACTTGTTCTTATCCATTAACTTATTCAGTTCCCGATAATCGATACAGAGTCACAAACTTCCGTCCTTCTTCTTCACAAAAAGGACTAGTGCGCTCCAAGGCGACGTACTTGGACGAACATAACCCTGTTCCAAAAGATATGGAAGTTGTACCTTCAGCTCCGTCATCTCCTTAGGAGCTTGACGATACGGAGAGCGTGACACATGTTTCGCACCTAGCACTAGCTCGATAGTAAAATCAATCTCTCGCTGAGGTGGGGCTCCAGGGAGATTGTCAGGGAACATATCAGCATATTCAGATACCACTAGGATGCTGTCCAAATCAGGCTTAGGCTTCGAGGCCTCCACTAGCGTGAAAAACAGCTCTGCACCAGCACGAACCTCCTTAACCACCTGAAGAACAGACATCAAGGTTTTGCTCGAAACTTTCAAGCCTGTAAAAGTCATCTCACGACCAGTTCCCAGTTTAACTTCCTTGTGATTGCAATCAATGTATGCTTGTTGCTCCGAGAGTCAGTCCATACAAAATATCACGTCAAACTCCACTAGCGACAGTAACGATGCTTGCAAATCGAACTCCTAACTCCCAATACGAATCTTTACGCCACAGACTCTATCCGCGCGCATCAAACACCCATTCGGCAACGACACATCCAGTTTGTCCTTTACCATCAAAGAAGGTACTCCGATGCATGATATAAATCCTTTGGACAAAAAGGAGTGCGAAGCTCCCGTATCAAAGAGTGCTCTCGTCGGATTATCGCAAATCAATACAAAGCCTATACAAGCAGTGGTAAGGTAACACATGTAAGGTAACAAGTATTTAAAACTAACTTGCTATAAATTTAAACCGTACCTATCACCACATCTGCTTGCTTGATGGCCTCATACTGGCCAAGGTTATAGACTCTAGGTTGAGTCGGAGCATAATGGGATGCGGTTGACTCCACCGCCTTACCCTTCTCCTCATAAGTTGCTCCCGAATTCCTCCTGGAGTTTGGACGTCCGCTCCAACAGTCTCAGGCAAAGTGTCCCACCTTCCCACAATTATAGCATGAGCACGGGGTTCGGCTTGTGGTTTCCCCCAAAGCACCGAATGAAGGGGCTGGACACGAAGTCCTAGCCTTCTTATTGAACTTACGATAACCAGACTTTGAGTTAGTCGGCACCTTGAACTTTGTATTCTTAGCGCCAGAGTCTCTCTTCGCTTGCACATTCCTCAGATCCTTCTCCAAAGACCGGGCCGTATTGACTAGGGTCAAGAAGCCCTACGTCATAGGCCCCGAGAGGAGTAGCCTTAGGTCATCCCTCAGACCCTCGTAGAATCGGTTTGTCTTACGCTACTCATCCACGAACGTAGAGCTGGCATACCGACCCAACTGTGTAAATTCGTGGAGATACTCGTCCACGCTACTCTCCCCTTGGGTCAACTTCTGGAATTCATTCTCCAACGTGATCCTCTGAGCCGAGGGAAGGTACCTTGCTAAGAATAGTCTCGAAAATTCTTCCATCGAGACGATCGTGTGTTGCCTTCCCCTCAGATGATGTAGATCTAGACCTTCCCACCACATCCTTGCATCTCCGTCTAACAAGAAGGTAGCTATGGTGGTCATCTGCAACACTTCGGTTTCAATAGCTGTCAGGACTCTCTTTACATGGGAGAGCCAATCCTCAGCTTGGGATGGGGTTCCCGTCCCCAAGAACACCGGAGGATTGAAGTCCATAACATGTTTAAGCTACCTTTCAGTTGCTATCCTAGGTACCAATGGCACCACCACCACATGCTCCACTCTTCTCGGTTCCGCTGCTTGAAGTGGTACCTGCTCCACCGCAGGAGCAGGCTGCTGCATTTGCCTTGCAGGATGCGCATTGATCATAGCAAACACCGCTTCATCCACCAATCATATGGTTTCTGCCGAGGGAGGTGTTGCAGGCACATCATTCGGTGCGCTACTTGCCTCAAAAATCGGACAGTCTGACGGCCTTGCACCACTTCTAGTCACCTATAGTCGTACAAAACACCATTACGCGACCAAACAATATTGCAAAAAACAATTATAGGAACGTGCAGGTTCCTCAAACATGTGTATTTTCATTCCTAAGTGGACATTCATGGGTTCTTTTATGTTATAACGATGATGCACAAACATGTACTCACCACCCCTTAAAAGAATTCTTCCACGAATTCATTTAAGTCGACCGAAACCAGTAGTCTGATACCAAATTGTAACACCCCTATCCACCGCATAGCATATAACAGTAGGTCCGGCCGGGGCCCGACACCATATACCACAGACAGACCGAAGGGTTACGTAATGAGACCATCCTGCCAATAACCAATGTCCTACACAGAGTACATTATAGCGGAAGCAATTTAAAAATTTCAAGAATAAGAACCTAGCCAATAGCATGAATGTCCACTACAATAACACAAAAGGAATGAACGTACAAATACAAAAGTACTTGGCCTTATGGCCTTACATGGGTTTACTTAAATAAAAGTGTCTACCAAACCTCGACACGCAAGACAGTCACACATGAGAATAAAAGTAAACACTCAAATTTAGACCTTCGAGGGCCGGCTCAGCAACAAGGGCTTTTGCTCGCTATTTGTCGCTTGGCTTCGCAGCACATGCAAGCAACAATCCACCGAAGCGGTGGCAAACAAAAGCAACGGCCAACTAAGCTATCCAAATTATAACGATACTGCCCCTAAATTCGGGGTGGTGATGCTCCTTCCCTGCACTTTATTAGCATAGCCAAAAAATAGAGGAATTACACAACATCATAGGCGTAGGCTCATACAGCCACACACCTCGTGCTCTCAGGGCACATTCTCGGTGAACCCGGTCAAAGTCTGCGGTCTCACCACCACCCCTTGGACGGCAAATCTTGTGATCATTATGGTCGTTCCGGCCTAAGCCTAAGACCCTCCATCTATGTCAATGGCAAGTGTCATGCACCTTAGGTCTCTTTAACCGAACCACATAGAGTGAGTATGGTTCCGCCTAACCCGTTGCTCACACTGCAACGTCAATTTAAGCCGTCTGCGCGGGTCAAGCTTCCCCAAGTCCCAATTCGATCACACACTTTACATAACCCGGTTATGTACAAGTTGGCTACCAGGCCACCAAGTTAGCAGAATCACGCATCTGCCTAGTTTTCCGGGTGCACCTTGGAGTTCGTCCCCAAGGCTCCCTGTTGCAATCTAACGCGTAGAAAACCCGAAAAACAATAATCTGTGCGGAGTCTTCTCCGACCATTCATACAATGGAATATCACCGATCATGACCAACTTGTCCGGGTAGGCTTCACACACCATGCCTATGTCTGTTTCTCGAATAAGGACTCTACATGCAAACCAACAGGGACTATTCATGTCTAGCCGAAGGAACACCTCACACTCACCGCATAGTCGCGAGAGCGGGCTTCCAATGCAAAAGGAAAGAGGACTTCACATGTACAAGATGAGAATCATTACCCTAGCATTCCTCTTTGGCGTCATGAAGATCTATGCAGATGAAAAGCACTGCAACGCCCTCGCCTCCGTAGATCCGAACTCGGCTTGCGATTTGGGGCTCCGAAGCTCCACCGGCGGCCGGATCTCTCCTCCTTCTTCTTCCTTGCTCTCCCCTCTCTCTAGAACTCTTAGAAATAGAAAACCCAAAAGAAATGAGGGTTTCTAAACCCTATTCTTGGGTTAAACCCTGCCAGGATCAGCCAGGACCCTTAGATCCCAAAGGAAGGAAATGGACGACCACGATTCGCTCTTAAAATCCAAAACCTGGGCTGAACACGGCTTGTGACACGCCCATCTACAAGGCCGTGTGCCTCAATCGACGATGAAACCGCCGCATCCCAAAAAGAACACGGGCTCTTGACACGCCCATGTCAGGCTTGACACGCCCGTGTCAGGCTTGATACGCATGTGTCAACCAGTACATACCCGTGTTGTAGGGTGTGTTCCTCCATCGACACAGGACCAAAACCAACCCAAGGAGAACACGGGTACTCAACACGCCCGTGTCGAATTTGACACGCCCGTGTTAGGCTGAACACGCCGAGATTCAGGCCGTGTTCCACCCCCGACACACCACAGCTTATTGCTCGAGCAGGACACGACCTGGGACATGCCCGTGTCTCAGGCCGTGTTTGCTGATCGACGATCGTCCACCGCAATTTCATCGACCACACGACCATCGTCAAACCCGAGCATGGCACGGCCCTGGGACACGCCCGTGTCCCAGGCCGTATGACCCCTACTAAGTCCCAAACTTGGCTCAAAACGCTACCCGCCCCTCTTTTGAGTTTCGGGGCATTACACTTGAGAGCGAAATTATAATCACACTGAAATTCTAACCATTGGTGCTGCAGAAGGTTCAACTTTTTTGAGTCAAGATGTATTTGAGGCTCTTATGGTCGGAGAAGATCTCGCATCTTTCTCCGTACAAGTAATGTCTCTGAATCTTGAGGGCAAAAATGACGGCGCCCAACTATAGATCATAGATTGCGTAATTCAGCTCGTTCGGCTTTTGCTGGCACAGCGCGCACGCTAATGTCTTGCCATGCTCTATCAGAACAACTCCTAATCCTTTCAGGGAGGCATCAACATAAATTTGGAATCCTTCGATTCTCAAGGGGGATCGTAATGATTGGGGCAGAAGATAGTTGCTTCTTTAACACAATGAACGCAGTCTCACATTCCGGCATCCAACTAAATGCAACATCCCTTCTTGTAAGAGATGTAAGGGGTAACTCTTTTTTAAAAAAAGTTCCACGAATACCCGGTAAGACCAAGGAAATTTTGTATGTATGTTGCCGTCTTAAGCGACAGCCAGCTTTGAACTGCCTGGATTTGGCCTGATCCATTGCTACTTCACTTTTGTCAATGGTGTGGCCCAAAAATCCGACCTCTTCTAACCAGAATTCACAATTGCTAAATTTGTTAAAGAGAGAGTGTTTTCGAAGTTTAAGTATCACCAACTGCAGATGTCTAGAATGATCTGTCTTGGTCTTCGAGTGGATCAAAATGTCGTCAATAAAGATAATCACAAAGTGATCCAGAAAGGGCTAAAATACTCAATTCATCAGAGTCATAAAGGCAGAGTGGGCGTTAGTGAGCCCAAAAGGCATCACAATAAACTTGTACAGAGCATAGCAAGAGCTAAAGGCTGTCTTGGGGATATTATCCTCCCGGACCCGAAGATAATAGTAGCCGGATCTTAGGTCCATCTTGGAGAATACGGATATACCTTGTGTTGGAACACCCTATTACTAATTTGGGTCAGGATCACTATGTCTCTAGGAAACCTGTTTTTGACCTCCTGTATAGCTCTAATGGTCAATTAGAATTGAGTCTAAGGGTTAGAAGTCTAGGTTTGGAAGCTGCCCTCAAGACCAAGAATTTTCTGTTTGAAGACTAAGTCATATCGTTGAGCTCAGTACGACGATTCATCCAACTCCAATCGACGATCGTCTAGCTCAACTTCGACAGATCGTCGAACTCCATTCGACGATCGCTGAGCTCAACTTCAACAAATCGTTGAACTCCATTCGACGATCTGCGAGCTCAGTTCGACGATCTTGACTCAGTATTGGATCTCTATCTCTGAGCTCAGTTCGACGATCTTCGAGCTCAGATCCACGATTTTTGTTGCTGTATAAGTCCAAATCGCTGAGCTCAGTTCGACGATAGCAGCGCTCAGTTCGACGTTTTCTGATGAGTTAAAAGAGTTTTCAAGATTCAAATTCAGGAGTTATTCAGCAATTAATTCAAAAGATTTTCTAGCCGTTTTCATTTATTCTGGACCAAGTTTCAAGGGATTATAAGGGAATGTTTCTTTGGACTTTCCTCCAGAAGACATTTGCAATTAAGGATGCAATTAATGACAGGCCAACGGCTATTCTTGACAGAGGATGATTTTCTATTCAGTACCAGAGAATAAAATACAAGATTTTTGAATCTCTCTATCACTCAGAACACAGACAAGAAGAACAAGAACAAAATATTCTCTGTCTCAAAGAATTCTCTCAAGAACACACATCCAAGGAGATCAAACCTTCTGAAATCTTCTGATCTCTCTTGTCTCAAGTGTTCAAGGCCAACATCTTTCAAAGACTCCAGACACCTAACATTTCAGCTGTTGCTGAAATCATCATTTGCTGGAGATCAACTTCTGAAGGCCTATCACCCTACAATAAAGCTTCATTTCCTGAACATCTCAAGAACTCAGGGGGAGCTTTGACAACATCAAATCCACATAGTCTTCTCAGCTGATCTGAGAAAGAGAAGACTTCCATCATTCTCTTATCCACATCTCTGTAAAGGGTTTTTCAAACTCCCTTCAAAAGTTTGAGCTTGGTTTTTGAGCACCTTGTCAAAAGCTCATTGGTGGCAAGACACCTGATCAAAAAATCTAATTTGGTTTTTGAGCACCTTATCAAAAGCTCATTGGTGCCCAGGATACCTGATCAACTCATCCTGCAGTGGATTCCTACTAGGGTGGTAGAAGAGTGGATGTACCCAAGTTTAGGAGAACCACTATAGCTCCTTGTGTCTTCTGGCTTGCTTGTCTTTATCTTTTGTTTCTGGCAGTGATTGTTTTGTGATTAGTTTAGATCTGTGATTAATTTCTGTTGTAGATTATTTTGTGATTAGAATTAATAGTTGCTTCCCTGTTCACTCAGAATTACAACAATTGTTGTAAAAAGTTTTCAAGCACCATATACTCTATTCACCCCCCTCTAGAGTATATCAGATCTAGCTGCACTTTCAATTGGTATCAGAGGGAGGTTGGTTAAACATACCACACCTTGGTGGTTGCACAAGCTAACACCTGAACCCAAAGATTCCTAGTTAGATCTGTTTTCTTTTGAGTGAATTATTAGATTTTGTTTTCACAAATCATGGCCCAAAACAAAGATTATGCTAGCACCAGACCTCCAGTGTGCAATCTATCCAAGTTTGCACTTTGGAAAGCAAGGATCAGATTACACATGAATTCTATTGACGAGGATATTTTTAATTCTATTTTGACAGTCTGTCCAAGACCTCCATAGATCTCAAGTACAAATGTTGTTCCACCTCCATCAGGAACAGATGCTGATATCAAGAAATGGAAGGTAGCTGATGCCAAGGCTATGGACATCTTAGCACAGACCATGTCTGATGACATCTTTCAAAAGGTGGTTGAATGTAATTCAATAAAGGAAATCTGGGATAAACTCTCTGAAATAGTCTCAGGCTCAGCTGATGAGAGAAAGGACAGGAGATCCCACCTCATATCTCAATATGAGAATTTCAAGAAGGGAGAAACTGATTCAGTTGGAGATATGTACAATAGACTTAGTCTGATAGTCAGTGAACTCAGGACTTTGGACAAAGAAATCTCACTAACTGAACTTAATGATAAAATCCTAATGTGCTTCCCAAGCACTTGGGATTCAAGAATCTGGCCAATCAAGGATGCCAGAAGTTTGAATGAGATCACCACAGAAGCCCTTTTGGGCAAGCTCAAATTTTATGAGCTGCTCATTAAGAACAGAGAAGAAGAGCAGAAGGCTGCTTCACCAGCCACAAGAAAAGAGAAGACAATAGCCTTCAAGGAAACTGAAGATCAGCCTGAAGACAAAGTCATAGGCAATGATGAACTACTCAGTCGGTTGGCCAAAAGATTTTACAAGATGGCCAGAAAGGACTTCAGAAGGAGATCATACAGGGAGCATGATAAGCCAAGGTATGATAAGTCAATTAATAATAAGGAAATTGTCTGCTTTGGTTGCAGGAAACCAGGGCACATTATTCCTGACTGTCCAGAAAACAAAAACAAGGACAGAAGGGACAAGAAAGAAAGAAGAAAGGAGAAAGACTCCAAGAGGAATGGAAATGACAAGCCCTCCTCAAGCAAAAAAAAACACACAAGAAAGGGGTTTGTTGCTGAATCCTGGAGTGAGACTGAAGAGGAGTCAGAAGCCTCATCTAGCTCCAGTGATGATGAAGATGATGCAGAAGAGAAGGAGTTCTGCATGATGGCAATCAATGCCTCTCAACATAATTCAGATGAAGAAGAGTCAGAGTCAGACTCAGAGAATCAACTTGAAGAAGATCAGGTAATTAGTTCATTTGATTTCAATTCAGAGGACTTTAAATCTGAGTTTAAAGCATTATGTTTAGACCTGCTAAAATCTGAGAAAGAAATTATCTCTCTCAGAAATCATTTATCTGAACATAATACCTTAAAGTCAGAAAACCTCAAACTCTCTCAGGAGTTGGAGTGCTGTAGGGAGCAGATAGCTTCACTGAAAGGTGAGCTATCTGAGGCCAAGAAGCTTGAAGAATCCCTTAATGGGAGAAGTATCAAGCTGATGGACATCACAAGCACAGTAAACTCTAGATTTAATAGTACACTGGGCTTGGGTGCTTCATCCAGCCAAACCATAGTTCTAACAACTCCAATTAAGTTTATTTCTGATAAAGGAAAGGGAGTTGTAGAGGTAGCTAGGAAAAATTCTGATCTGCCTAAGAAAACTAAGTTCCAGCAGAAATCGTCGAACGGAGCTCGACGATCGCCGAACGCAGATCGACGATCTCAGGCAAAATCGTCGACCTCAGGTCGACGATCTCAAATTCCTGAACTCTGCCATAGTCGACCATCGAACGGAGCTCGACGATCTGACCCAAGATCGTCGAACGAAGCTCCACGATCGTCGAACAGAGATCAGAGCTCTGGAAATTCTTTCAAGGGCAAATCAAAATCCAATCCTAGGGGTCCTTCATCCCAAATCTTTAACCCTTATACTGAATGGATTATACCTCCAAGGGGATATCATCCTGAAGGTTATAAGAGTCAACCTGGGATGTCTTTTATTTCAGAGTTTAAAGGTTATCAACCTAGGCCCAAGGTAAACTGGGTCAAAAACAAATGAATTATTATGTGCAGGTGAAGACCTATCCAACATCAAACCAGCAATGGTACTTGGATAGTGGGTGCTCTAAGTATATGACAGGAAACAAGGACAACCTCACATCCTTTAGGGCCAAGCTTGGACCCAAAGTTATCTTTGGTGATTCAAACTTTGGACAAACTAAAGGATATGGTGCAGACCAGATTGGATCAGTAACATTCAAGAAGGTAGCTTATGTGGAAGGACTGAAGCACAATTTGATAAGCATCAGTCAGCTATGTGATGAAGGCTACCAAGTGACCTTCAGCAAAGCATTATGCAAGATCAAGTCAGAGGACAACACAACTGTGTTGACAGGTAAAAGGAAAGGTAATATCTATTTAGTATATTTTCATTCAACAGATGTAGATATTTGTCTGTTCAATTCTGTCTGTAGACCTAATATTTTATGGCACAAGAGACTATAACACTTAAACCTTAGAACTATTGCTAGGCTATCCAAGGACAACCTTGTTAGAGGACTACCTTCTGGCCCCTACAAGAAGGAAGGACTCTGCAGGGCTTGTCAATTAGGCAAGCAAACTAAAAATAGTTTTAAGTCACTTAATAAGAGTGATTCACCTAGGATATTGTATCTGTTACACATGGATCTTTTTGGACCCATCACAGTACAAAGCCTAGGAGGGAAATCTTACACTTTAGTAGTTGTAGATGACTTCTCTAGATTCACTTGGGTGTTCTTTCTGAGGAAGAAGTCTGATAACTTTAAGTGTTTGACAGAGTTTCTCAAATGTATACAGATTGAGTTCAATACTCACATTGCACTGATCAGAAGTGATCATGGGACAGAGTTTGATTCTCTTCTTATGCAAGAGTTCTGTCAGAGTGAAGGGATCATGCATACTTTCTCAGCTCCTAGAACTCCTCAACAAAATGGGGTAGCTGAAAGGAAAAATAGAACCCTTATTGAATCTGCCACTACATTGTTGTCAGATGCTCATCTTCCTCTATCCTTTTGGGCAGAGGCAGTGAACACCTCCAACTATGTGATGAATAGAAGTTTGATACATAAACTAAAGGGTAAGACTCCCTATGAATTACTCAAAGGGAAGAAACCTAAAGTTGATTATTTTAGAGTTTTTGGTTGTATTTGCTATATACATAATAATGACAAGAAATATTTAGCAAAATTTCAAGCTAAAGCTGATGAAGGAGTGTTTCTGGGATACTCCATGATCAGTAAGGCTTATAGGGTTTATAATAAATCATCTCTTAAAATTGAAGAATCTGTTCATATATCATTTGATGAATCTAACATGTCTTTCAAGGAGAAGATCTCTTCTACCATAAAACCTTTGCAGGAACATTCTCTTGTTGAAGACTTTAACAAGTTACAGGTTACTCAAAAAGAGGAAAGCAGTGAAGATGAAGAAAGTATTCAACATATTGAAGAACAACTTGAAGTGCCAGTTATTGTACCACAAGAGGAAACAACAACACAGGTTGATGAACAATTAACACCCCATGTTGATTTAGTAACATCAAGAGATCATCCAATTTCCCAAATAATTGGAGACATCTCAGCTGGTGTGCAAACCAGAAATCAGGTCAACCAAAACCTGTTGCACACTTGCTTCCTATCTCAAATTGAACCTCAGTCCATTCAAGATGCAGAGCAAGATCCACACTGGATCATTGCAATGCAAGAAGAGTTGCATCAATTTGAAAGGAACAAAGTTTGGGAACTAATGCCAAAGCCTAAGGATCACTCCATTGTTGGAACAAAGTGGGTGTTCAGAAACAAGCTGGATGATCAAGGAGTAATTGTAAGGAACAAGGCAAGGCTAGTTGCTCAAGGATATTCTCAAGAAGAAGGAATAGACTATGACCAGACCTTTGCACCAGTTGCAAGATTGGAAGCCATCAGAATATTTTTAGCTTATGCAGCACATAAAGGCTTCAAATTATATCAGATGGATGTCAAAAGTGCATTTCTAAATGGAGACATCAAATAAGAAGTATATGTCTGACAACCTCCAGGTTTTATCTCTCCAACTTATCCTGATTATGTTTTTAGGTTGAACAAAGCATTATATGGTCTCAAACAAGCTCCTAGAGCATGGTATGAGACCCTAGCATGCTTCCTTTTGGAAAATGGATTTATAAGGGGTAGAGTAGACCAAACTCTTTTCATTAGAACCCATAAGTCTCATACCCTACTAGTACAGTTTAATGTAGATGATATTATTTTTGGTTCTACTGATTCAAAATTGTGCAGAAGGTTTTCCAACCTAATGCATTCTAAATTTGAAATGAGTAGCATGGGTGAGCTATCCTTCTTCCTAGGATTGCAAGTCAAACAGCATGCTGAAGGCATCTTTATTTCTCAAACCAAGTATGCAAATGAATTGGTTAAGAAATTTGGCATGTCTGAAGCATCTTGTATGAAAACACCTATGCCTACTAATGCTGTATTGGATGCTGATGAACATGGGAAACCTGTTGATCATACAACATATAGAGCAATGATTGGCTCTTTACTGTACCTTACAGCTAGCAGACCAGATATAATGTTTTCTACATGTATATGTGCTAGGTTCCAAGTAAGCCCTAGAGAGTCACACCTAACACTAGTAAAGAGAATTCTCAGGTATGTTAAAAGTTGTCCAAATCTAGGTCTCTGGTATCCAAAAGATTCAGCATTTGATTTAACTGGATTTTCTGATGCTGATTATGCTGGATGCAGAATTGACAGGAAAAGCACCAGTGGAACTTGTCAGTTCCTTGGTGACAGACTTATCTCTTGGTTTTGTAAGAAACAAACTTCTGTGTCAACTTCAACTGCTGAAGCTGAATATATGGCTGCAGACAGTTGTTGTTCAAAATCTTGTGGATTCAAAACCAACTCCTAGACTATGGCTACAACTTAGAGAAGTCTAAAATCTTTTGTGATAACACCAGTGCTATTTCAATAGCTCAAAATCCAGTCCTCCATAGTAGGACAAAACACATAGAAATTAGACATCACTTCTTGAGGGATAATGTTGAGAAGAATAAAATTGAACTGCAATATATCCCAACTGATTTACAAAGGGGAGATATTTTCACCAAGCCCTTGGATGAAAAGAAACACACCTTCTTCCTAAATCAGTTAGGAATGTTAGATGGAGGAAGTCTAAACTAATATCCAAGATTTTAAAAGTTTAAAAATTCACCAAGACTAGGCAAACATCTTGATTTTTCTTAGTGTCTAGAGTTTTTCTGGTCTCTGAACTGCGCTCGACGATTTTCCCCCAAATCGTTGAACGGAGATAACCGATTTCCGAAATCATCGACCTGAGTTCAGCGTTTCTCAAATAGTATGAACTATCTCTTCCGGTCAGCGATCGTCGAATGGCGCTCGACGATTTTGTTCCCTGAACTATCGTCGAACGGAGCTCGACGCTCTCCAAGATCGTCGAACGGAGATCGACGATGTTGAAGACTCTTCAGATTCCTTTAGAAGCCCCGATCGTCGAACTGAGTTCAACGATCTTTCCTTTTCTGCGTTGAACCCTAATATAAAATTCATTTTTCGTCGTCGTTCTCCTTTTGCGCTTTCGATTTCTCTGCAAAGACTTTCTTTCCCTCCAAACATTTCTGCACTTGGTCGTTTTGTTTGTTGATTCTTTGCAGGTAACCATGGCCGTTTCTGTTGCTATTCTTGCCGCCATGAAATTCGATGCTGGCTTTGACATTGACATGGAGTCCTTCAGCACAACAGATCAAGTTTTCTAGGACATTTTGGAGTTGTTCAAGGAGCAGAAACTTGCTACAATCATGACCACCAGGATTAAACTTGCTGCTGATGAGATTAAAGAGTGGGTTTACACTGCCCACAACCAGGATCAAAACACCATAGTTGGATCAATTTCTGGCACCCAGGTACCCTTGAACCCAACTATTCTGACAGAAGTTTTTGTGTTAAGCTCTGGAAGGGATTCTGCTGATTTATCTGGAGAGGAATTTGCTGATTTGCTTGCAAGAATGGGTCATTCTGAGGCTAACCCTAGCAAGCTGCTGAAGAAGAATCTGTCTGTGGAATATAGATTCTTGGCTGATGTAGTTGGGAAAGTTTTGTTGGCTAAGCACTCAGCACATGATACCATTTCTAGGTATCAGCTATGCTTAATGGGAGCCATAGTGGACAAGAAGAATTTGGACTGGGGAGAGGTCTTCTTTGACCTAATTAAAAAGAAAATTAATAAGAGTTTTGTGAATTTTGGGAGGATTTTAGGCCACTTTCTGCAGAACAGATGCCCTACTTTGCTAGTATCTTCTAGGATCCACATTAATGCTTCAAAGAGATTGTCCTGTGCCCTATTTGGTAAATGGGACAGGCAGATCATCAAGCCCAGCAGGCCTTCTGCAAGCACACCTTCAGGCACCAGGACTGTCATAGTCACTTCCCCCCAAGTCTCTGCTCATGCAGATGACTTGCCTGCTGCTGCCTCTCCTCCTACTCTAATTCCATCTTCTCTAATTTCATCCACCATTCAAACTTCATCCACTATCATCATCTCCAGCCATTCTCCAACATCAATACCATCTCCAATTCCAACTGTCACAGAAGAACTATTCCATCCATTATATTCCTACCCTCCACCAGATATTGAAACATCCACAATTCCATCCTTCAATCTTATTGATGATTCCTTCATGGATGACTCACCCTCATCTCCTCCTGAGCTACCCTCCTCATCAACATCTTACCAAGAACTTCTACAAGAGATCATTGATCAACCCACCTTCACACCATCTATCTCAATCCCATTGTCTTCCATCACCACTTTACGCACACCTCAAACATCTCTTCCCCAATACACCAGCTCTCTACTACCATCACCAATAGCTCCACCTCCATCCTCTACCTCTGCTCCAGTCACTGCTGAGCAAGTAGATCTTCCAGCCCTAGCTGACAGGATATATGAATTGCTAGCCCCCAGGCTATCTCTTCTATTGGAGACCTCCTTGGCTCCATTACTCCAGTCAGTGACAGCTCTTTCTGCCAGGCTCTCCTCCTTATTCCCTCAGGCAACCCCTTCATCAGTGTGCCTTGATCCAGCCTTATCTGAATCTAGGCAGGGGGAGATGCCCTATGAAGTGAGCTTGTCTGTTGTTTCTTCAGTGTTTATTGCTGCTGCTATTCTTCAAGCTCCAGTTCCACCTCCAGTTGTCTTCCCAGTGGACATCAGGTCCTTACTTTCAGCATTTGATTCAGCCTACTTCAGTTGTCTTACAGAGAGAGTTACTGTCCATCCCCCAGAGGATCTCTCCAAGGCCCTTGTGCCCTTCTCATGTTGTGACCCCAGCATCATAACTTCTTTTGTCAATTCAGTATATGCTGCTGCTACTCCTGCTGAAAGTATGGTTGCTATTTCTGATGCTGCTGCCCCTCCTGCTGAAGATATTGTTGATGTATCTGCTACTGCTACTGTCAATAATGATGCTACTGTTGTTCTAGTTTCTGATGATATCCTTATGACAGAGGCACATAATTTTGAGCCTTCTGTGTTTTCTGATGATATTCCTGCTGTTGCTGATATTGTTGTTTCTGAAAGTGAAACTATTGTTGCCCCAACTGCTATTGTTACTGCTTCTGCTTCAACTTCAATTGCTACTAGTGTTGTATCTCCTGCTCCAACCTCTGCTGCTTCATCTGCTTCAACCCAGCTCAAGAAAGAATTGATGAAAAATATTAATGCTCTTTATGATGAGCAAAGTTCTGAAAGTGATGAGTTCAAAACAGATTCTGATGATTCTTCTGCCACTATTGCCAGAAAGAGAAAGGCAAGGAGCAAAGTAATGAAGAGAGTACCTCCAGCCTAGGTCAAGGACAATAATGACATACCATATTACATTCTTCATGATTGCTCCATAACTGAGCACTAGATGCAGTATTCAAAGAATCAACTTAAATCAATGAAGAAAAAGAGGAAGTATGAGAAAGGTTCTTCTCAATTTCAACATCCTCATCCTCCTCCTCCACCTCCTCCTGATGCAGGTGCAGGTGGAAGTTCAGCTGCTCAACCCTCTGCTAAAAGCCAAACCCCCTATCAGCCTCATGCCAGATCCTATCATAGGGGAAGCCAGTGTAGGGGTTCTCAATCCAGAAGAGGAAACTATAGAGGAAATCAAAGGGAATTCCAGGTTTATTCAAAAGGTTATTCAAGGCAACATCCTTACTCCAGGGAAGGACAAACCTCATCAGACACAACCTCAGGTCCTTTTCCCTATAAACTAAAGGAAGTAGTTTCTTCCAGGCCCCCTCAAGATAATCCATCAAGTAGATATGAGACACCAGTGCCATTTGAAGATCCTGAAAATAATCCAACTGCTTGGACTGCCAGGATGAAAGAGCTTGCTGCTCTGGACCAGATTAAGAAAGCTAGAGAGCAAGGCAGAGACTCCTCCAACATCACTACATTATCTGAACAGAGAAAGAAAGAATTGGAAAGATATGGCTCAAGCAAATTCTTTGATTCTGATAGATACATGGAGCTGCATCCTGAAGGTATGGTTCCAAGACCCAAACAGCAAACCTCTTTAGGTGCAGCAGATGATACAAGATCAAAGAAGGAAGCTCTCAACCCCAATAGAGAAATCAAACTCATAAAGAGCAAGGAGAAGAAATAACTATGTAAGGTGACAATCATCTTGATTTCTGATTATTATCTGGGATGATATATATCTGTGGTTCTGCAATGTCCATCTTATTGTTTTTCTGTATTATTGCTTTGTATGTTGTTATTTAATTTTTTTCCAAATTCTGTAAATAGTAATCCTAACCCAAATAGGGGGTGATGCGCCCGCGAACAGACTCTTACTGTGGTTGGTTCGGTGAGTCGATCGCCGCGGGCGTGCTAATAGAGGCAAGTGCACCTATCGCAAGTAGTACTCGATATTCGGGGGAATACCGAGGTCGTATTGTTCTCGGGGTCGTGTTGACTATTCTTACTCCTCCGGGAGGACTATTATTTTACTGAAAGTAAGGTGGATTTTTTTACTTAATAAAAGACGGAAAAGCAAAGGAGCAAAAAAAACGATTTAGAAAATATTCGATGAAGGGTTAACGCTCGGCATCGAATCGGATTAAGACTAAAACAATCTTTAATAATAAAAAGACTTAGTTTTCAAATTAATAATAAGACAACTTGGCCGTGGAGGTTCCACAAATGTGAGCTCACCTAGCTATAGGGATATCGCTCACCTAAACGTTAAGACTATTCGACCGAACGTTAGTCCGATGAAGGAATCCTCTTAACGCCCGCTTTACGCTAAGAACCCCGCTATTGGGTGGGGAACCCAATCCGGTAGAATTACGCTTGTCCTCTTTCGAGGGTATGCACGCAACTCTATTTACCCAGGGGTGATCGGTCCATATGCACGGCCTCTCGGCTAGCTAGCATGTGGACTACGGAAATAGGGCCCACACATCGATATGTGGTCCTACGCGTCGTAAACCCGGGGTAAACCTTAAGTGCTTAAATTAAAATGAAAATAAAGAGCTTTAATTATTATAAATCATTTTAAATGTCCCAAAGCTCTTCGATGCCGAGGCTAATAGCGATTAGCCACACATCGGTATGGGGACGGCTTATAATTTAGTGAGCCGCGAGTTCGAAATTAAACACTAAACATTTATAAGAAGGGGACACAAGAAAAATAACAACATTTAGAAAACTGAAAAACTAGCTAAAACAAGAACTCACGCACACTCCAAATTATAAATTAAAAAGGAACTAAGTGACACATAAAAGAAATTTGCATTTTTCACATTTGCGAGTCCCACTCAAACGAGTGGGGGCGGTAAATAAAAGCTGAAAATTGCAAGTCCTACTCAAACGAGTAGGACTGAAATGAAAGCGAGTCCTACTCAAATAAGTAGGAGAAAATAAATGCGATTACAGGGCTATAAAGTCCGGCCATTTAACTCAAGTGAGTAGGCGGAAAAATAAAGAAAGAAAAATCACAAATCCTACTCAAACGAGTAGGCGGGAAATAAAGTCCGGCCATTTAAACTCAAGTGAGTAGGCGGAAAAATAAAGAAAGAAAAATTACAAGTCCTACTCGAACGTGTAGGACTGAAAATGAAAACGGTGCGCCATTTAACTCTTAACGAGTAGGCGGAAATAAATACACACAGACACACACACTCCATAAGAAATTCAAGAAAGCAATAAAGCTAACACCTACACTCACACACTCTACATAATTTGAACAAAGCATTAAAAGAAAGCAATTAAAAGAAAGCATTAAAATTTAACACCTACACTCACACACTCTACACAATTTAAATCAAAGCATAAAAGTTATACACCTACACTCACACACACTTCATGAAGATTAAGAAGAACAAAAGGAAATGTAGGCTCATACACTCACACACACAAATAACAAAGAAAAATCAAAGTTACCTAAAAATTAAAACTGTAACTTTTTCATGCTTAGATTTTGCCAAAAACAAATAAAAAGAAGAAATTACAAATTTTAGAAGACAAAAGTTTTTCAAAACAAATTAAAAACCAAAGTTTTTGGAAAATTAAAATGCCAACATTTTCATTCTTATGATGTTATGAAAGTGATAAAAAAGTGAAAAAGAAGATGAAAAGAACAAAAAGAGGTTTTACAATCCTAAAAGAAAACTAAGTAAAAAAAAAGGAAACAAAATCACTTTTTGAATCTCTTTTATAAAATCATGAGAATGAAATCAAAATTCTTAGCATGAAGACAAGTTAAAGGCAAAAGACATGGTGAGAAAAAAAAAAGAAAACTAATCATCCCTAAACATGAAAACAAGTTAAAAACAAGTAAAGTAAATAAGTTACACTCATACACACACACACATTTCATAAAAGAAGAACTAAATGAAAAACAAAGATAAAACCAAGGATAAAAAGGAGAAGAAAAGTGGGCACAAGTGTTCATTCCAAAGCTAAATATGAAGAGAAAAACTAACATTTTATTGATTTTTAGGAACTATTACAAGCTATTACAAGGGCTAAAGCTAAGACAAAACAAGAAATGAAATAAAAAAGGGAGAAATCTCCTTACATAGCTTTGAAAATCACGGATGCAGCCCACAAAAAGACACTAAATTGGCCCAAAAATCTGAACCCTTGGACCTTACAGAACTGGGCTATTTATAGGAAAAAATTTCTAAGTACACGCCCTTGGTCACGGGCGTGTAGGGGGGGCGTGACAGTACTATTCATGATGGCGGCTGGCGATTGGACGGGAAAGTTGACTTCGGGCTGAGTTCGCAGCAGTCACGCCCCAGGTCACGGGCGTGACTCTGGGCATGTCGGGGAGGTAGAACCGGGCGCGGGTTGCGTCGAAAGTCTTTGTCAGCATCTTGTCGGGCCAGCTGGAAAGGTCACGCCCCAGGTCACGGGCGTGACGCTGGGCGTGTCAGTAGGTATCGACACTCGACGAATGTCGAGCGGAAAGTGTCGAGTCGAAATCGTCGAGCGGAAATTGAGTCACGCCCCAGGTCACGGGCATGACGCTGGGCGTGACTGTTGGTGTCGACACTCGACGATCGTCGAGATGAATTCGTCGAGAGGAGAGGACACGGGCTTGGGTCACGCCCCGTGTCGGGTGACACGGGCGCGTAGCCAGGCGTGTCGAGCTTTTACTTCACAAATTTTCCGATTTCACGGGAAATGCGCAGTCACGGCCCGGTCACGAGCGTGACCAATGTGTCACGGGCGTGTACTGCCCAAATTTTGGCAAATTTTGGAATTTTTCTGCAAAATAAAATAAAACAAGTTAGAAGCAAATTTACAAGAATAGGAACATTTTATTGAACAAAAATAAGTAAAAATGACGAAAATAAATGAAAATGACTAAATTAATGTGCATAAAAATATGTAAATTTACAGTTCATCAAATACCCCCATACTTAGGCTTTTGCTATTCCAGAGCAAAAGTTTGAGGTGAATCTATATGGAATAAAAAAAACTCTATGTTTTAGCTATCGCTTAATTAATTATAAGAGAGATCGAAATGAATATACGAGGTGTAAGAGTTAAGTCCTAAAATTATGTAGATGATTTAAATAGCGCAAAAGTTTTGGCCAAAAGACTTCTTGATGTAATCACATAGAAGGCAACATTTGTAATGGTTAGATTAACGGAAATAGTTTGGAATTATAAGAACTCTAGCTTATACGAGTGCTACTGGAAATAATACAATTTACTAATTATGCTCTCAAAAAGATTTTTGAATTAATTCTAGAATCGTGTAATTGGCTAAGGGGGTAGTGGGTTTATGAAGAGGGTTTTGATATGTGAGGTGAGGTAATTTTTTTCTCGAACCTCCGTTTTTTTTTCTTTTGGATTATTAGGAAAACGAAATCTTATTTTCCTAATATGATTTTTGTTTTTCAATTTCATAATAATAAAATTAACCCAATGTATATTTGTAGGAGTAATGAATTTTATCCTCTTACTCCATATATAATCTTTTAAAATTATTGGGTGCCTATGTTTACGGAACGAAATCTTATTCCCATTGACATAGGATCTTTTAAGGATAGAAAATTTTATCATGCCAAGTAGGTCATGAAAAGTAAGGGGAGAAAGGAAAACTAGATTGTAATCCTAAAAATTTTTGAGAGCAACCTTAATAATTTGTACGTTCCAATTTTTTTTCAGAAAGCTAAAAGTAAGTATAATTGAATTCTATAGTCGTTATTTCCTAACATAATATACGTGCTCCTATTAATGAAAAATTAGAAGTAGTGCCTAAAACGAGTTCGCTAGTTTTAACAAAGCATAAAATATTCTTTAAAACTTAACCCCGGCTATTTAAATTTTTCAATCAATAATTAATAAACGGGTAGTGAACAAAGAATTAATCAAATTCGCATATAAATAAACTCAAAACTGAATTTTTGGATAGCAGAAAAGTTAAGTATGGAATATTTAATTTATTTATTTCAAAACATTTTTTTTTTGATTTTTATAGTTTTTGTTATCATTATTTTTTTGTTTTTCATTTATTATCTTTTTTTTTGTATTTTTGTTTTTCTCAATTTTTTTTGAAATTTCTTTTGAACTATTATCTTTTTTTTGTATTATTATTTTTTTAAAGGAATTTTCATAATATGTACAAAAATAAAGGAGAAAAAGAAAAAGGTTTGTACAAGAATGAGGAAGGGTGAGAGAGAAAAAACAAAAAAAATTTTTGGATTTTTCATTTAAAATTTTTTTCATTTTAAGATGTTTTTTTAATTTTTTTTTGTTTTGTTGTTATATGTATTTTTTTTGTATTTTTGAAATGCAGAAAAATTGAAGTGCAGAAAGTAAAGCACGAAAATACCCCCATACTTAAGTCCAACATTGTCCCCAATGTTGTATCGTAAGTATGCAGAACAGAAAGGAAAGACAATATATACAAAGAAATGAAAGGGAAGGGGGTAGAAGCTTCCCTGAAACGCGTAGGGGGAGGCCGATCAGAAACCCTGCGTTTATTAGAAAAAAACAGCAAAGGTAATAAGGAAAGAGCGAAAAAGATAAGCGAGGGGTGCCTCCCAGGAGCGCTTTGTTTATAGTCGTGTAGCTTGACTATTTTGGCGGGTTTATTAGGTGGAGGAAAGTTATGGTTTCGCTAAAACCGATCACTGGGTCGCCTGCTATATAAGACTTTAACCGATGACCGTTTACTTTAAAAGAGCCTTTGTCCGGGTGGGAGACGAGTACGGTTCCATATGGAAAAACTTCTTCAACTAGGAAGGGACCGGACCATCTAGATTTTAATTTACCTGGAAAAAGCCTAAGACGTGAATTATAAAGAAGGACAAGATCGCCCGGAGAAAATAATTTTTGGGACTTGATTTTTCGATCGTGATATAACTTAGAGCGCTCCTTATAGAACTTATTGCTCTCGTAAGCGTTCGCACGCCATTCATCGAGCTCGTTTAGTTGCAGTTTTCTATTCTGAGCGGCTAAGTTGGAGTCGAGGTTTAAGAGTTTTAAAGCCCAAAGTGTGCGATGCTCTAATTCTACGGGTAAATGGCACGCTTTGCCGTAGACTAACCGGAACGGCGTACATCCAATAGCGGTTTTGTATGCCGTCCGATATGCCCACAACGCATCGTCGAGTTTAACGGACCAATCTTTCCTATTTAGCGAAACGGTTTTTTCTAAAATTCGCTTAATCTCTCGATTTACTACCTCGACTTGGCCACTTGTTTGCGGGTGGTAGGGGCTGGCAAGCTTGTGCGTGACTCCGTATTTAGCTAACGTCTTAGCCATAAGAGCGTTACAGAAATGCGTTCCCCTATCACTAACAATTGCACGAGGCGTGCCGAAGCGAGAAAATATTTTTTTAAGAAATGTAACGACGACTCGCGCATCATTGGTGGGGAGAGCTTGCGCTTCCGCCCACCTTGATACGTAGTCGACCGCCACTAAAATATACATATTTTTGAAAGACGGGGGTAGGGGGCCAACAAAATCTATGCCCCACAAATCGAAGACTTCGCACTCTAAAAACATGTTTTGGGGCATCTCGTCGCGACGAGAGATGTTACCCGACCGCTGACAGCTATCGCATGCGCGCACAAAATTATGCGCGTCTTTGAAGAGAGTGGGCCAAAAGTAGCCCGCCTCTAGCGCCTTCCGAGCGGTCCGGTTGGCTTGATAATGCCCACCGGCTGGACCCTCGTGGCAGTGCTTAAGAATTTGTAAGCACTCCACACCCGCAACGCATCGTCGAACCGCTTGGTCCGCGCAGATACGAAAAAGAAATGGGTCCTCCCAAAAGAAATTTTTCAAGTCAGAAAAGAATTTCTTCTTTTGATGACTGGAAAACTCTTTTGGAAGAACCCGCGCCACTAAGAAATTTGCAAAATCTGCGAACCAAGGCGAAGATGACGAAGAATTATTAATTGCAAGAAGGCGTTCCTCGGGGAATCTGTCATTTATTTCAGATTCAACGAGCGCTTCCGCACCCGGATTTTCTAAACGGGAGAGGTGGTCCGCCGCTAGATTTTCCGCTCCCCGCTTATCTCGGATCTCCAAATCAAACTCTTGTAGGAGGAGAATCCATCGAAGAAGGCGGGGCTTCGCATCATTTTTAGCTAATAAATATTTAAGCGCGGAGTGATCGGTAAAAATGATAACTTTAGATAGCGTTATATACGAGCGAAACTTATCAAAAGCGAAAACGACGGCTAAGAGTTCCTTTTCCGTTGTCGTGTAATTTACTTGTGCGGAAGTGAGCGTCTTGCTAGCGTAATAAATAGGGTGAAAATGTTTTTCTACGCGTTGGCCAAGAACGGCACCTAAGGCAATATCACTAGCGTCGCACATTATTTCGAACGGAAGGGACCAATTAGGGGCCACTAAAATTGGTGAAGTGATAAGTTTTTGCTTTATCAAATTAAAGGCGGACTCGCATTCGCTACTAAAGATGAAACGTGATTCCTTTTCTAAGAGGTGAGTTAGCGGCTTTGTTATTTTTGAAAAGTCTTGAATGAAGCGTCGATAAAAGCCCGCATGGCCTAATAAACTCCTAATAGATTTTACGTTTGTTGGATGCGGAAGTTTTTCTATAATTTCTATCTTGGCCTTATCCACCTCTATCCCCTTAGACGAAATCATATGGCCGAGGACCAAACCTCCTCGAACCATAAAGTTGCATTTTTCCCAATTTAAAACAAGGCTTGTGTCCTCGCACCGTTGAAGGACACGATCTAAATTTTGAAGGCAATCGGGAAAAGAGCGTCCGAAAACAGAAAAGTCATCCATAAAGACTTCCATAATGTCTTCTACTAGCTCGCCAAAGATCGCTAGCATACATCTTTGGAATATAGCTGGCGCGTTGTAGAGTCCAAATGGCATTCTTTGATATGCGAAGGTGCCAAACGGGCAAGTAAAAGTTATTTTCTCTTGATCATCGGGGGAAATGGGGATTTGGAAAAACCCCGATAAACCATCAAGAAAACAATAATACGGATGACCGGATAAACGCTCTAAAATCTGGTCTAGAAATGGCAGAGGGAAATGGCTGCGGGTGGCGTCATTAAGTTTCCTATAGTCGATGCACACTCGCCAACCCGTAACAGTACGAGTTGGGACAAGCTCGTTATGCTCATTTGCCACTACGGTAAGACCGCCCTTCTTGGGTACGACATGCACGGGACTAACCCATGCACTGTCCGAAATAGGGTAGATAATTCCCGCATCTAATAACTTAATGATTTCGGCTTTAACGACGTCTTTCATGTTTGGGTTAAGACGATGCTGCGGCTGAATCGTTTTGCGGCAATTATCGTTAAGGAAAATCTTATGGATGCAAAAGGAGGGGTTAATCCCCTTTAAGTCAGAGATTTGCCACGCAATTGCGTGGCGATGTTTAAATAAAACTTCCAATAAATCGGAAGTCTCCGAATCACTCAATTCCGAAGAAATGATAACGGGAAGCGTATCGCCTTTTCCTAAAAAAGAGTATTTGAGCGAAGCGGGTAAGGGTTTGAGGTCTAGGATGGGCGGTTCTTCAAGGGAGGTTTTAATTCCTATGTCTTTCTTACCAATTGGTTCGAAAGGCAAGTCGATAGACGTATCCTCATCGCAGTTGAAATTTTCGAGCGCATAAATATCGTCGTTTAAAAATACGGACTCGAAAATCGGAGAAGAACGATCTCCGAAAAAGGTATCTAAAGAATAGCAGAAATCGTCGCTCGATGACAAATTGTCCATCGAGGGATTAATAGAGAAAGGAACTTGGTCATCGCCTACTCGGAGGAGAAGGCTACCATTACTAACATCTATTAGTGCGTGGGAGGTGGCGAGAAAAGGGCGACCGAGTATTATTGGTACCTCGGCGTCCTCCTCGATATCTAAGATGACGAAGTCTACCGGGAAGGTAAACTTGTCGACTCGGACAAGGACGTCCTCCACTACCCCGATAGGGAACTTAACCGAGCAATCCGCTAATTGGATGCGCATATTCGTAGGACTAGGAGTACCCAAACCTAAACGCGAAAAGAGCGAGAACGGCATCAGATTAATGCTAGCCCCTAAATCAGCTAAGGCGTATTTTACTAATATATCGCCAAAAAGGCACGGGATGGAAAACCGTCCCGGGTCGTTTTGTTTTGTGGGCAATTTATTAGTAAGGGCCGCCGAGCAGACAGCGTTGAGAGATACATGCGAAATATCCTCTAATTTACGTTTATTAGAGAGTAGTTCTTTTAAAAATTTCACATATTTGGGCATTTGCGAGATAGCCTCGCAAAAAGGAACATTAATGTGAATTTGTTTTAATAATAAAATAAATTTTTCATATTGCGCGTCCTTACGCTCGTTATCTAATTTATGCGGATACGGAAGAGCCTTGTTTAAAATAAATTTTTCTTTTATAATAGGTAAAGGCGGCGTAAGCGAAGAAAGGGGAAGAGGGGTCGGAGGTGAAATATGTACCTGAGGGTCGGTCCGTTTTGGATCGACCACCTCCTTTCCGCTATAGAGGGTTATAGCGTTGGCGTTATCCCGCGGATTGGGCTCCGTGTTTCCCGGTAGTGCCCCGAGCGCGCGCTCGGACATCATCCTCGCCAGCTGTCCAACCTGTTGTTCGAGTGTTTTTAGCGATCCGGTGATGTTCCGGATATTTGATTCGTTGGACGCAATATACTTCGAAAAATTTTCCTCCATCGGGGAGGGTTTCGGAAGAGGAGGAGGAGGAAGAAATCCGGGCGCAAAAGAAATAGGGGCACGCTGAGCATTATTCGGGTTGCTCCACGAGAAGTTGGGGTGATTCCTCCAACCCGGGTTATAGTTATTACTATAAGGGTTGTTGTTGGGGTTGAAGGGAGGACGACCCGAATTTCCCATGAAGTCCACGAACTCTTCAGCCACGCAGACGTTAGGGGGAATAAAACAAGGCGGAGTGGAGGAGGCAGCAGACATCTCCGCCACCTGCTTTGTTAACCTTTCAACTTGAAGGGTCAACAGAGCAGTGGCATCCACTTCAAAAAGACCAGCCGCCGGCTTTGGCCGTCCCCGCGGGACGTTCCATTGATAGGCGTTCATATCCATCTCTTCGAATAAAGCCTGGGCGGCCTCGGGGGTTTTGTTGTTAAGCGTACCCCCGGCAGCCGCGTCAATCATTTGACGCGTCTGAAAATTCAGCCCATTATAAAAAATTTGAACTTGCAACCACGTTGGCAGCGCGTGGTGCGGGCAACGGCGGAGGAATTCCTTAAACCGGTCCCAAGTCTCGTATAGAGACTCAGGATCGTTCTGCATAAACGAAGAAATGTCCGCCCGCAACTTTGCAGTTTTTGCGGGCGGAAAGTACTTCGTTAGGAATCGTTCTGTCAACTCAGCCCACGTGGTGATACATCCTCACGGGAGGGCATTCAACCACGCCTTGGCTTTGGACTTAAGGGAAAAAGGAAATAAGCGCAAACGAATGGCATCATCAGTGACGCCATTAATCTTGAAGGTGTCGCATATCTCCAAGAAATTGGACAAGTGGACATTCGGGTCCTCATCCGGCAATCCATCGAACTGCACGGCATTTTGGACCATTTGAATGACACTTGACTTTATTTCAAAATTATTATTGGCCACCGCAGGGCGAACAATACTCGACCCAGAATCATCCAGGTTAGGCCGGGCGTAATAAGACATAGTACGCTCGGCCGCCGGGGGAGGGTTAGGCGCGGCCATAAGTACAACAGTAGGTTCTCCGATAGATTCCTCGGGATCTAAAGAAGGATTTCGGCGTTGAGATCGGATACGCGCAAGAGAGCGTTCGATCTCAGTGTCGAAGTCCAAATCTTCAGACTCTGAGGGTTGTCCTCGGGTCATACACCCAAACAAAAATAAAACAAAATAAACTCTTTTTTTTGTTTTAAAATAAAGTTTTTAGTTAGTTTTTTTTATAGAAAATAAGTAAAATTAATAGACTCCGGAATTCGAAATAGCAACTCGAAAAGAGATTCCCCGGCAACGGCGCCAAAAACTTGATGCGCCCGCGAACAGACTCTTACTGTGGTTGGTTCGGTGAGTCGATCGCCGCGGGCGTGCTAATAGAGGCAAGTGCACCTATCGCAAGTAGTACTCGATATTCGGGGGAATACCGAGGTCGTATTGTTCTCGGGGTCGTGTTGACTATTCTTACTCCTCCGGGAGGACTATTATTTTACTGAAAGTAAGGTGGATTTTTTTACTTAATAAAAGACGGAAAAGCAAAGGAGCAAAAAAAACGATTTAGAAAATATTCGATGAAGGGTTAACGCTCGGCATCGAATCAGATTAAGACTAAAACAATTTTTAATAATAAAAAGACTTAGTTTTCAAATTAATAATAAGACAACTTGGCCGTGGAGGTTCCACAAATGTGAGCTCACCTAGCTATAGGGATATCGCTCACCTAAACGTTAAGACTATTCGACCGAATGTTAGTCCAACGAAGGATTCCTCTTAACGCCCGCTTTACGCTAAGAACCCCGCTATTGGGTGGAGAACCCAATCCGGTAGAATTACGCTTGTCCTCTTTCGAGGGTATGCACGCAACTCTATTTACCCAGGGGTGATCGGTCCATATGCACGACCTCTCGGCTAGCTAGCATATGGACTACGGAAATAGGGCCCACACATCGATATGTGGTCCTACGCGTCGTAAACCCGGGGTAAACCTTAAGTGCTTAAATTAAAATGAAAATAAAGAGCTTTAATTATTATAAATCATTTTAAATGTCCCAAAGCTCTTCGATGCCGAGGCTAATAGCGATTAGCCACACATCGGTATGGGGACGGCTTATAATTTAGTGAGGCGCGAGTTCGAAATTAAACACTAAATGGTTATAAGAAGGGGACACAAGAAAAATAACAACATTTAGAAAACTGAAAAACTAGCTAAAACAAGAACTCACGCACACTCCAAATTATAAATTAAAAAGGAACTAAGTGACACATAAAAGAAATTTGCATTTTTCACATTTGCGAGTCCCACTCAAACGAGTGGGGGCGGTAAATAAAAGCTGAAAATTGCAAGTCCTACTCAAACGAGTAGGACTGAAATGAAAGCGAGTCCTACTCAAATGAGTAGGAGAAAATAAATGCGATTACAGGGCTATAAAGTCCGGCCATTTAACTCAAGTGAGTAGGCGGAAAAATAAAGAAAGAAAAATTACAAATCCTACTCAAACGAGTAGGCGGGAAATAAAGTCCGGCCATTTAAACTCAAGTGAGTAGGCGGAAAAATAAAGAAAGAAAAATTACAAGTCCTACTCGAACGAGTAGGACTGAAAATGAAAACGGTGCGCCATTTAACTCTTAACGAGTAGGCGGAAATAAATACACACAGACACACACACTCCATAAGAAATTCAAGAAAGCAATAAAGCTAACAACTACACTCACACACTCTACATAATTTGAACAAAGCATTAAAAGAAAGCAATTAAAAGAAAGCATTAAAATTTAACACCTACACTCACACACTCTACACAATTTAAATCAAAGCATAAAAGTTATACACCTACACTCACACACACTTCATGAAGATTAAGAAGAACAAAAGGAAATGTAGGCTCATACACTCACACACACAAATAACAAAGAAAAATCAAAGTTACCTAAAAATTAAAACTGTAACTTTTTCATGCTTAGATTTTGCCAAAAACAAATAAAAAGAAGAAATTACAAATTTTAGAAGACAAAAGTTTTTCAAAACAAATTAAAAACCAAAGTTTTTGGAAAATTAAAATGCCAACATTTTCATTCTTATGATGTTATGAAAGTGAAAAAAAAAGTGAAAAAGAAGATGAAAAGAACAAAAAGAGGTTTTACAATCCTAAAAGAAAACTAAGTAAAAAAAAAGGAAACAAAATCACTTTTTGAATCTCTTTTATAAAATCATGAGAATGAAATCAAAATTCTTAGCATGAAGACAAGTTAAAGGCAAAAGACATCGTGAGAGAAAAAAAAGAAAACTAATCATCCCTAAACATGAAAACAAGTTAAAAACATGTAAAGTAAATAAGTTACACTCATACACACACACACATTTCATAAAAGAAGAACTAAATGAAGAACAAAGATAAAACCAAGGATAAAAAGGAGAAGGAAAGTGGGCACAAGTGTTCATTCCAAAGCTAAATATGAAGAGAAAAACTAACATTTTATTGATTTTTAGGAACTATTACAAGCTATTACAAGGGCTAAAGCTAAGACAAAACAAGAAATGAAATAAAAAAGGGAGAAATCTCCTTACGTAGCTTTGAAAATCACGGATGCAGCCCACAAAAAGACACTAAATTGGCCCAAAAATCTGAACCCTTGGACCTTACAGAACTGGGCTATTTATAGGAAAAAAATTTTAAGTACACGCCCTCGGTCACGGGCGTGTAGGGGGGGCGTGACAGTACTATTCATGAAGGTGGCTGGCGATTGGACGGGAAAGTTGACTTCGGGCTGAGTTCGCAGCAGTCACGCCCCAGGTCACGGGCGTGACTCTGGGCGTGTCGGGGAGGTAGAACCGGGCGCGGGTTGCGTCGAAAGTCTTTGTCAGCATCTTGTCGGGCCAGCTGGAATGGTCACGCCCCAGGTCACGGGCGTGACGCTGGGCGTGTCAGTAGGTGTCGACACTCGACGAATGTCGAGCGGAAAGTGTCGAGTCGAAATCGTCGAGCGGAAATTGAGTCACGCCCCAGGTCACGGGCATGACGCTGGGCGTGACTGTTGGTGTCGACACTCGACGATCGTCGAGATGAATTCGTCGAGAGGAGAGGACACGGGCTTGGGTCACGCCTCGTGTCGGGTGACACGGGCGTGTCGCCAGTCGTGTCGAGCTTTTACTTCACAAATTTTCCGATTTCACGGGAAATGCGCAGTCACGGCCCGGTCACGGGCGTGACCAATGTGTCACGGGCGTGTACTGCCCAAATTTTGGCAGATTTTGGAATTTTTCTGCAAAATAAAATAAAACAAGTTAGAAGCAAATTTATAAGAATAGGAACATTTTATTGAACAAAAATAAGTAAAAACGACGAAAATAAATGAAAATGACTAAATTAATGTGCATAAAAATACGTAAATTTACAGTTCATCAGGGGGAGATTGTTGGAACACCCTATTACTAATTTGGGTCAGGATCACTATGTCTCTAGGAAACCTGTTTTTGACCTCCTGTATAGCTCTAAAGGTCAATTAGAATTGAGTCTAAGGGTTAGAAGTCTAGGTTTGGAAGCTGCCCTCAAGACCAAGGATTTTCTGTTTGAAGACTAAGTCATATCGTCGAGCTCAGTACGATGATTCGTCGAACTCCAATCGACGATCGTCTAGCTCAACTTCGATAGATCGTCGAACTCCATTCGACGATCGCTGAGCCTAACTTCAACAAATCGTCGAACTCCATTCGACGATCTGCGAGCTCAGTTCGACGACCTTGACTCAGTATTGGATCTCTATCTCTGAGCTCAGTTCAACGATCTTTGAGCTCAGATCGAAGATTTTTGTTGCTGTATAAGTCCAAGTTGCTGAGCTCAGTTCGACGATAGCAGAGCTCAGTTCGACGTTTTCTGATGAGTTAAAGGAGTTTTCAAGATTCAAATTCAGGAGTTATTCAGCAATTAATTCAGAAGATTTTCTAGCCATTTTCATTTATTCTGGACCAAGTTTCAAGGGATTATCAAGGAATGTTTTTTTGGACTTTCCTCCAGAAGACATTTGCAATTAAGGATGCAATTAATGATAGGCCAACGACTATTCTTGACAGAGGATGATTTTCTATTCAGTACCAGAGAGTAAAATACAAGATTTTTGAATCTCTCTATCACTCAGAACACAAACAAGAAGAACAAGAACAAAATATTCTCCGTCTCAAAGAATTCTCTCAAGAACACACATCCAAGGAGATCAAACCTTTTGAAATCTTCTGATCTCTCTTGTCTCAAGTGTTCAAGGCCAACATCTTTCAAAGACTCTAGACACCTAATATTTCAGCTGTTGCTGAAATCATCATTTGCTGGAGATCAACTTCTGAAGGCCTATCACCCTACATCAAAGCTTCATTTCCTGAACATTTCAAGAACTCAGGGGGAGCTTTGACAACATCAAATCCACATAGTCTTCTCAGCTGATCTGAGAAAGAGAAGACTTCCATCATTCTCTTATCCCCATCTCTGTAAAGGGTTTTTCAAACTCCCTTCAAAAGTTTGAGCTTGGTTTTTGAGCACCTTGTCAAAAGCTCATTGGTGGCAAGACACCTGATCAAAAAATCTGATTTGGTTTTTGA
The DNA here is from genome assembly GCA_039583875.1 of Platanthera guangdongensis. NCBI lineage: Eukaryota > Viridiplantae > Streptophyta > Magnoliopsida > Asparagales > Orchidaceae > Platanthera > Platanthera guangdongensis. The sequence continues at coordinate 83,181,899 of CM077164.1, read as the reverse complement.
GCACCTTATCAAAAGCTCATTGATGCCTAGGACACCTGATCAACTCATCCTGTAGTGGATTCCTACCTAGGGTGGTAGAAGAGTGGATGTACCCAAGTTTAGGGGAACCACTATAGCTCCTTATGTCTTCTGGCTTGCTTGTCTTTATCTTTTGTTTCTGGCTGTGATTGTTTTGTGATTAGTTTAGATCTGTGATTAATTTCTGTTGTAGGTTATTTTGTGATTAGAATTAATAGTTGCTTCCCTGTTCACTCAGAATTACAACAATTGTTGTAAAAAGTTTTCAAGCACCATATACTCTATTCACCCCCTCTAGAGTATATCAGATCTAGCTACACTTTCACCTTGCAATCGATCGAACACTCATCGGTCCTTGGTTGTGGATACGTATTCCGTATAGTGAGTTTATTTAGTTTCTTGTAGTCTATGTACAAGCGCAGTGTCCCATCCTTCTTCCTTATAAACAGTACAGGGGCTCCCCAGGATGAGGAACTTGGCCGGACGAATCCAGCATCTATCAGTTCCTAAAGTTGGATCTTCAACTCGGCCAATTCCTTAGGGGCCATTCGATAGGATGCTCAGGATACTGGTCAAGCTCCAAACACAAGCTCAATCTGAGGGTCAACCTCTTGCTGTGGTGGCAAACCCGAGGGGGCGAACTTTGGGAAAACATCCGGAAAATTTCGCACCACCGAAACTTTGGTGATCACTTGAACTTGATTCTTCATCTTGAAGTAGACGAGGAGTATATATCATACAACAAAACATGCATCTGATGTAGGCATAGTATATAGCATAGGTATCAGTTTCTGACGTAACTCTAGCGTCTAAGATATATACCTATCACTACATCGATGGTTGGACCATGCAGAAGGTTCAACGTATAAGCTTCCAAGGACACTGCTCGGCCCTGGTTACCTTTCCTGCCAGCTCTACCACTTCAGCCTCTTTGGCCCTGCCCACGCATTGCATGTCCTCCTTGAACTGCTCCTAATCCTGGCCTTCCTGTCACCTCGAGAAGAAAGACCTCATGTGTCTCGGCTACTATCACAGCAAGCAGTTCCCTACAAGGGGAACATATGGTCATATTATTGGCATGGGCTGTGGTACTAGAGCTGGCCTGGGCTCCTACTATAGTGTTGTGGGTGCTGGTGGGCTCCTATAAGGCTGCTTGTGCTTCCTCTGTCAGCGCTCTCTCCTATTGGTGGGGAGCGACTCCTCTATCTCGTCCCTGACCTCTGGGTTCCTCGACCTATCCCCGACACTATTGGGCGACCATCCTCTAGTCTAACTCCAACGCAGCAACGTGAATTGCTATAGTGTGGAAGGTGCACTGAGAGATCATGATCAAGACCTATCTCAAGTCACCTCACAAGCCTCATGGAAGCGAGCAGCTCTATCTCTGTCTGTGGCTGCTAGGTTTCTAAAAAAATGTGCCAGGTGGTTAAACTTTCTCTCATAGACTGGCATCGTCCGGTCACCTTGATAGATGTGCGGGGACCTCTCCTATAGTGCAGCTCGATCAACATCTGAGATGAAGTGCTCTAGAAAAGCCTCTGAGAAATCCCCCCATAGGATAGTGCTCAACAGTTATCCTCTGAACGTCGAGTGGTTGGCGGCTCTCCACCAGTCTTTAGGATACCCCTCTAACAAGATCACAACTAGCGATACTGCAGCTACTATCGGGCACATCATTCCTACCAACAGCTCCTCTACGCACTCATCCCACTCTTTTGTCTATATGACAGTCTTTATACCTCTGAAGGTGGGAGGCCTCAGCCCCCGAAAGGTCATCAGTAGGTCAGCGGGTACCACCAACTACTATGGCTGTAAGACCCCCCCCCCCCTTTTTTAAAACCCCGGGGTCTTATGCCCAGAACCGCCGTTTTGCGGTGGCCCCGACTCTCGGGAAAGCAGCCACTACAAAATGCCGATTCTGCTGGCCTTTTTGATCATCACAGAGAGAGCAGCAATTATAAACAGTGTTATAATTCGATCCATAAGTATCACAAGTAATAAGAGAAAGCACAATAGTCCATAAATAGAAAAGAGAGAGTACAGTAGAGTAACAAAACGAAAATATAAACAGGCTTAAGCCCGGTACATCAAATCCTCACTACAAACTCTCGCGGAAGCTATAAAAAGACTATCACTCACAGAGCTGGTCGCTGGTGCTCCGGAACTAGACTGGCCCACCTCCATGCGCACCGTACTCTGCTAGTGCTGGTCCCTGAGCTGCTGGTCTCTGTCTCCCATCCGGAGCCCTTGTAATGTTGTGGTCCGAAAACCATTAGTCATAAAGACTAAGCCCTATCATCCCCTCCCCCTCCCCCCATGGCTCCTAGGCACCGAGCGGGGAGGAGGAAAGGGAAGCTACAAAGGTGGAGAGTACAAAGTGGCATGCGGCAGTGGAACTAGTCTAGCAGTTCTATAATAATATACAGTAAGGTAAGCAAGTAGAGTAAGCAGCATATGTAAGAAAGACAAGGTAGGAAGTAAGTAACCTTAACTTATATGAATGCTCATACAAATATATAAGTTAAGGGGTCTTCTGCAAGGATCCCACCATATAAAAAGTCCCATACCAATTTATACGTTAGGGTGCCGGTTGTATGCAAGTATGTTATGCCACGATTCATGCAAGTGAAACCTACGCACACGACTCTATGCGCACAGACCTCTAGTTCCCCTTATTTGGGCAGCTAGCTTCACTCCCAGGAACCTCCGTAGTGGCAAATGGAGACAATGGGTCGGGCCCCCCACTCCTAGGCGGGTATCCACACTACCAGGCCTAGCGCTCCCGTACGCCCCTAGAATAACACAACCTAGAGTATCTGCGTACTAATGCTGGCCATATCCACCTGACTTTCTTTGGCTAAGTGTCCCACACAGCCGAGTCAACGTATCGACGTCAGTGTGAACGACCGTCCGATACCGAAGACCCACCACCTTATTTTGTATCCATAAGCTTTTGAGCCACGGGCTCCCTGGACTATCCGTCTGTGCATATACCTTCCGAACGAATCGTCCGGATGACAATCAAAACAACCTAACCAACCTCCCAAGCTACCGAGGTGTGTGAGTGTGTAACCCTAGTTATACTAGTTGCTCTTGAAATGTTTTATTCTTACTCTTTAGATTAGCCCAGGACTGACGAAGGTATTCCCCGTGAAGGGCTCTCGAAGGCACTAGGAACTACGATGGGATAACGCCCAAAGTTCCTTTTTGCAAGGCACTTACTATTACTGGTTGCTATCAGATTTCCCCAAACCCTTACTTGTTGTACTGGATCTAACCCTAGAGTATTTGATACTTCCTCCCCATGGGAAAGACGATCTTTCGTCGATCCCGAGCACCACCTAACAATAGCCAAACCAACACCCTACTCATCCTATCTCCCAATGGTGAACTCATTTTTAATTATCCAACCAGCAAACCTCTAACCCCAAATCTTGTCCCCAAATTCATAATCCAAATTAAATTCCGCAGTTTTACTAAATGCAGAGCAACCTAACTTATATGACATGTAAAATGAGAGGTACCTAAAATATTCATCCAGTAACCCTATAATAATTAATGGAGGGCTGACATGACATTTTTAGCCTAAATCTCTAATTTCATAATTTTCCTAAATTATCTGATAATTTATTTAATTATTCTAGTAATCCAAAATCCCAAGTTTGAACATGATGTACCAACACCAGACAAGTAAATGCTCCACAAAATTTATGATAAACATAATATGACTATTGAACATAAAATCCAAAATTTCTCAACTCTTCAACAAGATTTAAGCCCCTAATTATGGCAAGGCTAGGGTTTGCTTGGTTTCTATTCAAACCATCTCCAAATGAGATGAAATCTTAAACAGGGCTTTATAATGACCCCAAGCTCCTCTGACCAGAATTAGAATGAGTTTGGATGTTATTTGGACCCTAAATTAAATTACCCTAGAAATATTAAATAATTTCCAAAACTATAGAAAACGTGTCCCCACAAATTCTCAACTTTGGGCAGGGCCTAGATATGGTTTAGGGTGATTCCCTGTCCAAATTTCAAGTCATTTAGACTAGAGATGAGTTGTGGGCAACCATTTTAATTTCTACCCTGTCTTAGGTATAGACCCCACCAAAATGAGAGCCCTCGTCAAACCAGGCAGCCAAATTGGTTCAATTCAATTTTTACTTGAAGTAGACCCCTTGGGCTACAAATGTTATGTTGAACACTTCCTCTGGATTAGCATCTAGGTATTTTTAATAATTATAAATATTAAATACAATAAATGTGACAAAAATGATATTATCATACACATAACCTATAGTTTAATATTAGGCTAGCACGAATCTTGGCGCACTTTTGGATGGCATCCCGTCATCATCCCCGCGCGCCAACGACCTGGATTCAACATCCCTGGAGCACTTTATACACGATGCTGCCAGCCATCCGGCCACCTCCCTGGCCGGCCACCGTCACCACCACCTCCGTTGAGGTGGTGGCTAGCGCCAGGCAACGGCACAGCCGCCGGAGAGGCCTATTCCGGCGATCCCGAGAGTTCATTTTCACGGAAAAATCATGAAAATGCAAGCTTCAATCGGGCTCAATTGAGCCCGATTTTCATTCTAAAATATCCCTACGATCTATCCACAGTGAGAGAGGAAGGGGAGGACCTTGCTTGCGGCCTGGAGACGCGTTGATCGCCAGGAAGCCATGGTGGTGGCGGCACCGCTCAAGTTTCTGCAACTACACAGGGTAGTGGCTCTAAATCATCGGTGTGAGAGTGGAAGCGACTCCTTGGAGCCCACTAAAGCTTTTAAAATCATCAGATAGGGAAGGGGGGGTGTCATGGCATCAATGCCATTAATGGCCATGAATGGCTAGGCTCGGCCATGGTGGTGGGGAGGTGAATCTGCCTTGGGGTGGCCAGGAAATGGCTGGAAACGTCTCCTCTTCTCCATAGGAGTTGAATCCAGCCACCAAAGGTGGCCCTTGGCCTCCCCATGCATGAATGGCCTTCTCCTTCTCCTTTCTCTCTCCTCCATTAAAGGGAAAATGGAGTTTTCTCTCTCTTGGTCATCAAGGCCGAATTTTTGTGTCTCCTCCAGCCTATTGGCAGCCCACTAACTCATATTAATAATAAGAATGAGGTTAGCCCAAGTGGGGGAAATGAGTTGAGCTTGGGTTAGCCTAGTTAGGCTAATTTGACTTAACACTAGAATAGAGTTGAACTTGGTCAACATGATCATTTGGGTTGCCCCAATGGGTCCTTGGTGACCCATTGGACTCTCTTAAGGTCTAGGAAGACTTGGGTAGGGTTTCTTGGGCATCTTGGGGTCACTTGCCCTTAGGAAGGTTACTTTTACCAAATTAGGGGCTAGAGTTGACTTTGGTCAACCTAGACTCTTGGGTTGACCCCAATGGGTCCTTGGTGACCCATTGACCTCACTTTAGGGTTAGGAGGGCATGGTTGGGGTCCACTTGGCTAGGGGATGGTCAACTGACCCTAAGTAGGCTAGTTTGACCCATTAAGGGTTAGGGTTGACTTAAGTCAACTTAACCACTTTGACTACCCACAGTGGGTCCTTAGTGGCCCTATGGACTTCCCAAGGTGTTTGGAGTGTTGTGGTAGGGTCCTGGGATCAAGGTGTAGCCCTAAGGTCAGACCTTAGGTCCAAATGCTGAGGTTGAGCTATAGGCAGACCTATTTGATTTTTACCTTGTCCCTTGTTCACTTGGTCCTTGAGCTTTTGATTGTTTTGTCGTGACCTAGTCATGACAAAACAAAACCCTAGGGGTCTAGTTGTTTAAGGGATGTTACAAATCCCAATATATATAAAAAAAAATTTCTTCCCCGAAATTAAGGTTGAGCCTACGGGGGTTTCTACCGAATAAATAAAACTTGTAACATTCCTAAGGTTTAAGGTATACCTGACTCAAAGAGCTCTAGGTACTTTTGCTGCATCAAGTCCTGTGGCTCCCACCTATGCTCCTCCTGCCCATAGTTTCTCCACAGAACCTTGACTAGTGGGACCTTCTTACGTCGCAAGACCCGTACTGCCGTGTCATCGATCCTGATCGGCTCCAAGCTGACTGATCGATCTGAAGCTACTGGACCGTCGGCTGTGGATCTCAGCTGCTCGGGGCGTAGTAGAGCCCTCCGTAGTGAGGAGACGTAGAAGACATAATGCAATCCCACTAACTCCGGTGGTAGCTCCAGTCTATAAGGCAAAGGGCCGATTCGCTCCAGGATCCTGTAGGGCCCCATATACCTCGGACTGAGCTTCTTCCGCCCGCGAACCCGCGAGACCCCATGCATCGACCGTATCTTCAAGAAAACCCGGTCTCCTACCTGGAACTCCACCTGACGATGCCTCGCGTCGTAATATTTGACCTGCCTACTCTTGGCTTCCAGCATCCTGTCCCGGATCAACCTGACCTGAGCATCAGTATCCACCATAAACTCCGAGTCGAGTGCCTGAGGATCTTCATCCTGAATCCACGATAGTGGGGTCCTGCACCTCCGTCCATACAATGCCTCGTAAGGGGCCATGCTTATACTGGACTGATGGCCATTGTTGTACAAAACCTCGATCAGCGGCAGTAATCTTTCCCAAGGCTCGCTACAGTCCAGGATACATAGGCGCAAAAGAACTTCCAAGGTACGGTTGGTGCGCTCTGTCTGTCCATCGGTCTGAGGGTGAAAAGTCGTGCTAAATGTCAATCGAGAACCCAAACGGGCCTGAACTGTCATCCACTCCTTGGACGTAAACTGCCCATCCCGATCTGAAACGATAGTCCTGGGTACCTATGATAACACACAAACTGCTCGATGAACCTCTATACTAACACCCTGACCGGAGAGTCCTTCGCCACTGGAATAAATCTGGCCACCTTGGTTAGCCTATCCACTATCACCCAGATCGAGTCATTCCTCGCACAAGACCGGGGTAGCCCGTGTATGAAATCCATGGCTATATCCTCAAACTTCCACTCCGGCACCGGAAGTGGCTATAATAAACCGGCCGGATTCCTGCACTCAGCCTTTACGAGTTGGCAAGCCTCTCAATGTGTCACAAAATGTATGATGTCCTTCTTCATGCCTGGATAGAACATCGTCCTCTTCAAATCTGCTGTCATCCTGGTGATTCCCGGGTGCACCGAGTATCTGCTGCAGTAAGCCTCCGTCAAGATGTCCTCCCGGATCTGGCCTCCTGCCGGTATGTAGACCATGCCTCTAAAGCATAGGATCCCATCCCTCAAGGAATAATCCCCTACCGTGCCTTCCTCCAAGGCTATAAATATCGGCTCCGCTCTCGCATCCAGCCTCTGCCCATCTCGGATGCGGTCCTGAATATCATCGGTGGCAGTCATCGGTATCAGGTACTCCGTATAAAGCTTCGGGTCATCCTCGGACACTAGAGATATTTGCATCTTCTTGAACGGCTCTACCAACTCCAAGGACATCAGCTGCGGGCCTACTGCTGACATACTCGCTCTCCGGCTGAGAGTGTCTGCAACCACGTTTGACTTCCTGAGATGGTAGTGCATGGTATATTGGTAGTCCGACAGAAACTCCACCCAATGCCTCTGCCTGATGTTCAGCTCCTTCTGCGTGTCTACATACTTCAAGTTCTTATGGTCTGAGAATATATCATAGTGGACCATATGGAGGTAGTGTCGCCAGATCTTTAGAGCAAATATAACTGCCCCCATATCCAAATCGTGCATCGGGTTGTTCTGCTCATGTTTCTTCAACTGTCGGGAGGCGTAGGCTATCAAGTGCACGTTCTGCATCAGAATGACACCCATCCCCTGGTAGAAAGCATCTGTGTACACCTGGAATCCTTCCTTCCCTGATGGAAGAGCAAGGATTGGGGCCGAGGTAAGCCGACCCTTTAGCTCCTGAAAGGCAGAATCGCACTGTGGCGTCCAAATAAAAGGAGACTCCTTCTTCGTCAGAGATGTAAGATGGAGGTCAATCTGAGAGAACCACTCTACGAACTTCCGGTAATAACCGGCAAGTCCTAAGAAACTCCGAACATCCGTGTCCATCTTCAGTGGTGGCCAATATCGCACTGCATGGACCTTTGCCGGATCTACTGCCAAACCCGCTCCACTAATAACATGGCCCAAAAAGGCCACATCCCTTAGCCAGAATTGGCACTTGCTGAACTTAGCATACATCTTATGCTCTCAGAGCTTCTCCAACGTCAAGGTCAGATGCCTCGAGTGCTCCTCTTCGGTCCTCGAATAAATAAGGATGTCGCCAATGAATACAATGATGAAGACATCTAGGTACTCTTCGAACACCCGGTTCATCAAGGCCATGAACGCGGAGGGTGCATTCGTGAGCCCGAAGGGCATCACGATAAACTCGTACAATCCATATCTGCTATTGAAGGCCGTCTTTGGGATGTCCTCCTCCTGAATGCGTAACTGATAGTACCCCGATCTCAGGTCTAGCTTCAAGAACCAATGGGCTCCCTCCAGCTGATCAAATAGCTCGTCTATCCTTGGAAAAGGATATATATTCCGGACCGTTAGCCTGTTCAGGGCCCGGCAATCGATACACAGCCACAACGTCCCGTCCTTCTTTTTAACGAAGAGTACTGGAGCTCCCCACGGGGAAGAGCTAGGCCGGACGAACCCGGCTTCCACTAACTCTTGAAGATGGCTTTGAAATTCCACCAGCTCTTTCGGGGCCATTCGGTGGGGAGCCCTGGATACCGGCTTAGCCCCAGGCACGAGCTAAATCTGAAAGTCTTTCTCCCGGTGCGGGGGTAGCCCTGGCAGCTTCTCCGGAAATACATCAGGAAAGTCCCGCACCACTGAAATATTTGATATAGAAACCTTGGCCACGACCATCTCAAAGAGAACCTGATAAACTTCGTCTCCCTGTAGGTGGTCCTTGACGGCCTGCACAGACAATAATAATAATAGGTGGGCTGGTGTAATACCTTCGATAATAATAGAGGAGTCCCCGTGCCTCACGGTGACCCTCTTTGCCAAGCAGTCGATCTGGGCATGGTTCAAGTGCAACCACATCATGCCCAGTATGAGATCATAGTCCGACATCCTCAGGATCGTCGATGGTGCCTCAAACGCCTTCCCGCCGATCTCTGCCTCCATTTTGCAATGAGAAGAGGTCACGAGCTCCGATCCATCGGGCAGACGCACCCTCACCATCCTTCCCGTGAATTGCTCCACATCTGCCAGCCCTTTCACGAAATCCTCTGACACAAACGAGTGTGAAGCCCTAGTGTCAAAGAGTGTGTGAGCGGGCTTGCCGCTGATGAAAATCACGCCTGGAGTAATTAAGTGTCTTAGTGTTCTAGTTGTAGTTTTTCTTTCTTTTCTTAATTTCTAACTAGTTTATGTCTATGCGAACTAGTTCTTATGAAAGAAAGAAATTGAATGTACTAGCATACCTGCTATAACCTGCTCCGGGTTCCGGGGTTGAGCCAGATCTAGTGCGTACATCTGCTCCCTCTCTGCCCTGTGGTCCCTGCCCTGATATCCCCGTCCTCAGTCGTAACCTCGGCTCCCAAACCGTTGAGGGGGTGGGGCACCCTGAAGTGCTGGTGGGGGTGCTCGCCTCAAGGGACAATTTCTCTTTAAATGCCCCAGCTGATTGTAGTGGAAGCACACTGATGTCTAATCTGCTATCCTCGGTATCTCCAACATCTGTAAGGGCTGAGGGGCCAATACCCCTTGATTCCTCTGCTCCGATCCAATCTCCTGACGGGGTTGATCCCCATTCCTTCTTTCCCCGATGACCTGGCCTCGAGGATGGTCTCTACGTCCTCCAATCACTGCATCATCAGCCGGCCTCTTCCGGCTCTTGACCGCAAGCTGATCTGCCTCCCTCTTATTATCCATTTCCAGAATCCTAGCCAAGCTTCCCTCGGAGACGAAGAGGAGGGCCTGTCTCATGTCGTCATGCAGCCCCTTGTAGAACCTCCTGGCGTAGTCCACATCGTCCAACTAGTAAGAGTCCATATAACGGGCTAAGTGAGTAAACTCCTGTTAGTATTCCAGCACTGTCCTATTGCCCCACTTCAACCGCAGGAACCTATCCTCCAGCTCGTCCCTTGCTGACTGAGGCACAAAATGTCCCAGAAGTGCTGCTCAGAACTCTCCCCAAGAGATATCTGCACAATCCAAATCCGCAAAGGTGGTGTCCAGCTGTGACTTCCACCACCTCTTCCCGTGCGACTCCAAGCAGGTGACTGCCAAAGCAACTGCCTCCTTAGTGAGGCATCAGATCCCCGCAAGCATCTCGTAAATGGTATTCAACCATTCCTCCATGCAAACTGCCGACTCCGTCCCCTAGTAGGATGGAGAGGAAAGTGCCCGGAAGGCACTCATCCAGTTGGCCCCGGGATTTGGCTGTGGAGCCGTGGCCTGCTGTGCCCTGAAGGCCTCCAGGATGGCCGTCAAAGTTTGCCCCATCTCCGTCTGCTGAAACGGAACTGGAACCGGCGAAGGTGGAACTATATTTGGAGCTTGAGGTGTTCCCTGCTGTGGAGTAGGGTTTGTCGCGGGCTACAAGGAAAAACTCCAACAGTTAGATAGCGTACCAATGGAATAAAAAGGAGGAGAAAATGGACTTTTACATGTGATTTCCCTTATGGGCCCACCACTGCTTCCGCTGCTAGTTTGTCCGCAAACTAAGCTCGTGCGGGGGTGGCCTAAGGTTATTGTGGACTACTTCTCTTTTCGATCGAGGTTCGCTCTGATACCACTTGTAAGACCCCCGCCCCCCTTTTTTTTAAAACCCCGGGGTCTTATGCCCAGAACCGCCGTTTTGCGTTGGCCCCGACTCTCGGGAAAACCGCCACTGCAAAACGCCGATTCTGCCGGCCTTTTCGATCATCACAGAGAGAGCAGCAATTATAAACAATGTTATAATTCGATCCACAAGTATCACAAGTAATAAGAGAAAGCACAACAGTCCATAAATAGAAAAGAGAGAATATAACAGAGTAACAAAACGAAAATATAAACGGGCTTAAGCCCGGTACATCAAATCCTAACTACAAACTCTCGCGGAAGCTATAAAAAGAATATAACTCACGGAGATGGTCGCTGGTGCTCCGGAACTAGACTAGCCCACCTCCATGCGCACCGTACTCCGCTGGTGCTGGTCCCTGAGCTACGGGTCCCTGTCTCCCATCTGGAGCCCCTGTAATGTTGTTGTCCGAAAACCATTAGTCATAAAGACTAAGCCCTATCATCCCCTACCCCTCCCCCCATGGCTCCTAGGCACCGAGCGGGAAGGAGGAAAGGGAAGCTACAAAGGTGGAGAGTACAAAGTGGCAGGTGGCAGTGGAACTAGTCTAGCAGTTCTATAATAGTATGCAGTAAGGTGAGCAAGTAGAGTAAGCAAGTAGAGTAAGCAGCATATGTAAGAAAGACAAGGTAGGAAGTAAGTAACCTTAACTTACATGAATGCCCATACAAACATATTAGTTAAGGGGTCTTCTGCAAGGCTCCCACCGTATAAAAAGTCACATACAAATTTATACATTGGGGTGTCGGTTGTATGCAAGTCTACTTTGCCATGATTCATGCAAGTGCAACCCACGCACACGACTCTATGCGCACAGACCTTTAGTTCCCCTTATTTGGGCAGCTAGCTTCACTCCCAGGAACCTCCGTAGTGGGAAACGGAGACAGTGGGTCGGGCCCCCACTCATAGGCGGGTATCCACACTACCAGGCCTAGCCCTCCCGTACGACCCTAGAAGAACACAACCTAGTGTATCCGCATACTAATGTTGGCCATATCCACCAGACTTTATTTCGCTAAGTGTCCCACACCGCTGAGTCAACGTATCGATGTTGGTGTGAACGACTGTCCGATACCAAAGACCCACTACCTTATTTTGTATCCACAACCTTTTGAGCCACTGGCTCCCCGGACTATCCGTCCGTGCATCTACCTTCCGAACGAATTGTCCAGATGGCAATTAAAATAACCTAACCAACCTCCAGAGCTATCGGGGTGTGTGAGTGTGTAATCCTAGTTATACTAGTTGCTCTTGAAATGTTTTATTCTTACTGTTTAGGTTAGCCTAGGACTGCCCAAGTTATTCCCCGTGAAGGGCTCTCGAAGACACTAGGAACTACGATGGGATTACGCCCAAAGTTCCCTTTCGCAAGGCACTTACTATTATTGGTTGCTATCAGATTTCCCCAAACCCTTGTTGTACTGGATCTAACCCTAGAGTATTTGACACTTCCTCCCTACGGGAAAGACGATTTTTCGTCGATCCCGAGCACCACCTAACACTAGCCAAACCAACACCCTACTCATCCTATCTCACAATGGTGAACTCATTTTTAATTATCCAACCAGCAAACCTCTAACCCCAACTCTCGTCCCCAAATTCATAATCCAAATTAAATTCCGCAGTTTTACTAAATGCAGACCAACCTAAGCTATATGACGTGTAAAATGAGAGGTACCTAAAATATTCGTTCAGTAACCCTATAATAATTAATGGAGGGCTAACATGACATTTTTAGCCTAAATCCCTAATTTCATAATTTTTCTAATTTATCTGTTAATTTATTTAATTATTCTAGTAATCCAAAATCCCAAGTTTGAACATAAAATCCAAAATTTCTCAACTCTTCAACAAGAGTTAAGCCCCTAATTATGAAAAGGCTAGGGTTTGCTTGGTTTCTATTCAAACCATCTCAAAATGAGATGAAATATTAACCAGGGCTTTATAATGACCCCAAGCTCCTCTGACCAGAATTTGAATGAGTTTGGATGTTATTTGGACCCTAAATTAAATTACCCTAGAAAAATTAAATAATGTCCAAAACTATAAACAAATGTGTCCCCAATAATTCTCAACTTTGAGCAGGGCCTAGATATGGTCTACGGTGAGTCTTTGTCCAAATTTCAAGTCATTTGGACTAGAGATGAGTTGTGGGAACCCATTTTAATTTCTGCCTTGTCTTAGGTATAGACCCCACTAAAATGAGTGCCCTGGTCAAACCAAGCGCCCAAATTGGTTCAAACTAATTTTGACTTGAAGTAGACCCCTTGGGCTAGAAATTGTATGTTGAACACTTCCTCTGGATTAGTATCTAGGTATTTTTAATAATTAAAAACATTAAATACAACAAATGTGACAAAAATGATATTATCATACACATAACCTATATTTTAATATTAGGCTAGCACGAATCTTGGCGCACTTTTGGACGGCATCCCGTCATCGTCCCCGCGCACCAACGGCCTGAATTCAACCTCCCTAGAGCACTTTCTAGACGATGCCACCGGCCATCCGGCCACCTCCCTGGCCGGCCACTGCCACCACCACCTCCGTTGAGGTGGTGGCTAGCGCCAGGCGACGACACAGCCGCCGGAGAGGCCTAATCTGGCGATCCTGAGAGTTCATTTTCACGGAAAAATCATGAAAATGCAAGCTTCAATCGGGCTCAATTGAGCCCGATTTTCATTCTAAAAGATCCCTACGATCTATCCACAGTGATAGAGGAATGGGAGGACCTTGCTTGCGGCCTGGAGACGTGTTGATCCCCGGGAAGCCATGGTGGCGGCGGCGCCTCTCGGGTTTCTGCAACTACACAGGGAAGTGGCTCTAAATCGTAGGGGTGAGAGTGGAAGCGACTCCTTGGAGCCCACTAAAGCTTTTAAAATCATCAGAAGGGGAAGGGGGGTATCATGGCATCAATGCCATTAATGGCCATGAATGGCTAGGCTCGGCCATGATGGTGGGGAGGTGAATCTTCCTTGGGGTGGCCACGAAATGGCTGGAAACTTCTCCTCTTCTCCAGGGGAGTTGAATCCAGCCACCAAAGGTGGCCCTTGGCCTCCTCATGCATGAATGGCCTTCTCCTTTCTCTGTCCTCCATTAAAGGAAAAATGGAGTTTTCTCTCTCCGAATCATCAAGGCTGAATTTTGGTGTCTCATCCAGCCTATTGGCAGCCCACTAACTCATATTAATAATAAGAATTAGGTTAGCCCATGTGGGGGAAATGTGTTGAGCTTGAGTTAGCCCATTTAGGCTAATTTGACTTAACACTAGAATAAAATTGACCTTGGTCAACATGACCATTTGGGTTGACCTCAATGGGTCCTTGGTGACCGATTGGACTCCCTTAAGTTCTAGGAAGACTTGGGTAGGGTTGGTTGGGCATCTTGGGGTCACTTGCCCTTAGGAAGGGTACTTTGACCAAATTAGAGGCTAAAGTTGACTTTGGTCAACCTAGACTCTTGGGTTGACCCCAATGGGTCCTTGGTGACTCATTGACATCACTTTAGGGTTAGGAGGGCATGGGTGGGGTCCACTTGGCTAGGGGATGGTCAATTGACCCTAAGTAGGCTAGTTTGACCCATTTAGGATTAGAGTTGACTTAGGTCAACTTAACCACTTTGACTGCCCACAGTGGGTCCTTAGTGGCCCTATGGACTTCCCAAGGAGTTTGGGGTGTTATGGTAGGGCCCTGGGATCAAGGTGTAGCCCTAAGGTCAGACCTTAGCTCCAAATGCTGAGGCTGAGCTATAGGCAGACCTTAGGTCTAGTTGTTTAAGGGATGTTACAATGGTGGTCGTGCCAAAGCTGTCCGGAAGGTTGCCAGGATAGCTGTCAATGTTTTCCCCAAGTCAGTGTCGACAAACGGTATAGTTTTGCAGTAACTGGGTCTAGATGTGTGGTGGCAAGGACATATCCTCTGGATGAGGATCTCCCGTTACTAGACTCTGGTATGTCTCGAGGAGTAAGTGTCAGTATTTTGCAAAAGTAGGGGTATTTGCAAAAGACTAGCAAACCAGTAATAAAGGTGTGCGGGCATGCTATCACACAGTCTAGAATCTCTAATCCTCTATAATAGGGTCCACCAAGCTTCTGTTGCATGGTTCATCCCGAACCAAAGAACAAAGCGAGGGACGGAGGGATCCTGAGACTGCTCCACATGGACGGATCGTGATCGCTCTGATCCATTTTTAAGCCCCCCCCCCAAACCTTTGCACTGGGTTGGGCCGGAGGGGATCTTACTATCCAAGACGTCCACCCAGTGCTCCTTAAGGGGTAACGACCCACTCTACTAAGCACTAGTTGGCTGCCTTGCTCGGCTTGAATGACAACATTCACATCACATCATAGAGTATTGCAGAAGCATTAACAGGAAACCACAACAAATATATATAACATTATATATTTAACAAAACCGCAAAAGGACGTAGCCACTATTTATACATAGAGCCAGTAGGCTATACAATACTATAACTAACCACTCCTATCTCACTCATCTCTACTTGCTAGTGTTCATGTCTCGAAACTCTAAAGACGATGGGGGTACCTCTGCTCGAGTAATCCCACCAACTGGCATACCATCCTGCAACAACTGGTCACTACGGTTCACCACCTCCTGTGAATGGTTATTTAAATAACCATTAGTCACAGAGCTAAGTGGAAACAAATCTCCTCCCTGGATCCATATACTAGGGACGAGCTCACACACCCAACAAAAGTAGATAGCCGAAACATGAGAGGGTTAGTACAACATTTCATGAATAAGCTAGGAGCAACCAAAAAGAGGTGAAGCATGATATAACTGGACTAGCAGAAACAATATACATCAGACATAATTTAAGCTCCACTAGCACAGCAACATAGCAAGTATTCACAACCCGTGCAAACAACGTTGACATTCACAACCGCTACACATTGCAGACATTTACAGCCGCGCAAAACACACCGCAAGCATTCACAGCCATGCATAATACATCGCAGGCATTCACAGTCGTGCATAACACATTGCAGGCATTCACAGCCACGTATAACACCCTATGTCAATATAGTATGGACCGCTTCTTTTCCAGTAGGGTAGCGAGCCCCGCGGGCCTCACCGATGTGGTCGTCGGTGACAGTGGCCAGTCCTGGCACTTCTGGGGGTGGTCGTACCGCACAGCCCAGGCCCTAATGTACATCCCCGTGTACTCTGGGATGTGAGCGACATCCAGCGATTCAACATTTTGGCCGACCAGCAGAGGAAACCCAATGGGGGAAACATAATGGTCGGACACCCATGGTATATGTCTCCCTATCACCTTGAGTCATCGACCTTCCCACACTGGTACGAACGGTCTGCGAAAGGGACTAACCCGCCATAATTTATCGCAAGCCATTCACAAGAAATCAATGAAACAGTCATGCTAATATGCACCGGGTCTATGGCAGCCTGCCCTACTATACGTTAACCTTCATGCAGTGACGCTTAGCTGAACTTTCAACAAGGAGCGTGGAAGCGCTTTATTTGAGGCTAAACCCGGAGGAACACCTCAACTCTGGTTATCCCCAACTAAGGCTCTGTTGAAGTATTAGACCGGGCGGCTTAGCGGTCTGATCCAGCGGTTTGTTGACCGAGCGGCTTAGCGGTCTGATCCAGCGGTTTGCAGACCGGGCGGTCTATCGGTCTACCTCTGCGGCCTGTTCCATCCTGCTGAAGTTGCCGAGCGGTTATCCTGTCTATCTAACCGCGCGGCCTATGCGGTCTCCATTATTCAAGCCGCTCAGTATTGTAAATGTTTAGTCCCACATTGTTTGTATACTCTCTTTCTCTTCCCCTCCATTCTATATAAGGGAGGTCATACCTTTGTAAATGATATCTTTTTTGGATAATAAAATTTCAATTATTCAAAAGTTTATTCGCTTGTTCTCTACTTTTCGCCTCTTTTCGCTACTTTCTAACATGGTATCAGAGGACACGGTCATTTCCTCCTGATTCTGTGCGCTCTCTGTTGCTCGCGGCTTGTTTTCCGCGTTCTGCGACTTGATTCGCGACTTGCCTTCTCTTCTGTCCGCGCGGCTTGTTTCTATCCGCGCGGCTTGTTTCTGTCCGCTGCCCTGTTCGCGCGGCTTGCTTCTTCTTGGTTCTCTTCTCCTACTGCTCTTTGTCGCAGCGACCTGTTTCCTTGTCGCCGCGCTCCTTGGTCTTTCCTGCCGCTCCGACTTCCTAGTCGTTGCGGTCTGTCCCTGTCCGCGAGTGTTGTCCCTCTACTCGCGGTTCGCTGCTGTGATCTGCTTGACCGTGTGGGTTGTTCCTTTCTCACCCGCATCTTGGTCGCGGTCACCAGCTCTTCTCCTCTTTTCTGTTCGCTCGGCCTTTTCAGTCCGCGCGACCTCTTCCCCGTTGTGCCTTTGACCGCCTTCTAGCAGCTGCTGTGATCTGCCTGACCATGCGGGTTGTACCTTTCTTACCCGCATCTTGGTCACGGTCACCTGCTCTTCTCCTCTCTTCTGTTCGCTCGGCCTTTTTCAGTCCGTGCGACCTCTTCCCCGCTGTGCCTTTGCCTCTTTCTAGCCGCCACTGTTCGCGCGGCTTCTTCTGTTTTCTAACCGCTACTATTCGCGCGGCTTCTTCTGCTTGCCGGGTTCTATGACTACCTCAGGTCTCACCACTACTCCTGCAGCTCCTTCTCCTCCTCCTCCTTCGGGCAACCTTGGCACCCTTTCCAAGCTTGTTGGCTCCAACTATCCCGATTGGAGCGTTTCTTTCACCTTTCTCCTTCGTTCTCAACGCAAGCGTCATCACCTCACCGATGACCCTCCTCCTCGCACCTCTCCTGAGTTTGATGACTGGGATGCGACTGATGCTCTTGTTCGCACCTGGCTGGCCAACAGCCTTTCTGATGAGTGCCTTCCCGTCATTCGCCATGATGAGACGGTCAAGGCCGCCTGGCTTCACCTCGCTGCTCTCTATTCGAAGGGGGGCCAGACGTCCCGCATTTATAGTCTCTATGCGGACCTCTTCGCCCGCCCTTCCATGTCACCGGCTGCGGCCTATCAGCAGGTTCAGGCTCTTGGTGCTGAAATCCTCCAGAATCGCCCCTTCTCTGCGGACTTGGCCGACCAGCACAAACACTTCCAGGAACTCCTGGTTGTTTGTTATCTTCTTCGTCTTCCCGACTCTTATGATATGATCCGCCAGCAGATCTTGGGTGAGGCGGAATCTCCTACTTTGGATGCCACCGCGGCTCGCATTGCCGCCGTTACTTCGCTCCGCCAGCGGCCTCTGTTGGCCTCCCCCCCTTCCCAGGACTCCTTTGCTCACCAAGCTCAGCGGGGGGGCCCTAGTGGCCGTGGCTCCTCTGGCGGCCGGAGTTCCTCCCGGTTCCTCTGCTCTCACTGTGGTCGTACTGGCCATACTGTTGACCGCTGCTGGCAGAAACATCCTCATCTTCGCCCTTCTGGTGATGCTCCTTCGGCCTCCGCCTCTTCTAGGCCGTCTGCCTCTGTGGCCACGACGTCAGGTAGTGCCCACGTCGTTACCCAAGGTAAATGGCTGATTGACTCCGGTGCCACGAATCATATGACGGGCAACCCTCATTGCTTCTCCCGTCTTGAGACCCATGACCGCTTACCCCCAGTTCGTGTGGCGGATGGTTCCCCGTCCCCGGTTCATGGGACGGGCATGGTTCAACTCACTCCATCGCTTTGCTTGGAGGATACCCTCTATGTCCCGAAGTTCCCGTGCAATTTGTTATCAGTTACTACTTTATGCCGGCAACTCCAGTGCTCCGTTTTATTCACTCCCACTACTTGTTCTTTTCAGGACCCGAGGACCCAGCGGACGATTGCTACTGGGACTGAGAGCGGCGGCCTCTACTTCCTCGACGATGTTTCCGCTCTTTCTGCCTACTCCTCCTCCACCGATCTCCTTCAGTGGCATCTTCGTCTTGGACATCCTCCTCCTCGGCTTATTCGTCAGCTTCTGCCCCACTTACCTCCTACCGGTTCTCCGCTCAACTGTGATGCATGTCAGCTTGGCAAACATCATCGCTCCTCCTTCCCTCCGAAGCAAGGCCGTGGCTCCTCTCGCATTTTTGATCTTATTCATTCTGATGTATGGGGTCCTGCTCCTACCCTTACAGTTGGTCGGGGCAGTTCCTATTTTGTTACTTTTATCGATGATTTTACTCGATGTACCTGGGTGTATCTATTAAAAGATCGCTCTGAACTATTTTCTGTTTGGCAATCTTTTTACTTTATGATTAAGACTCAATTTGCTATTTCCATTAAAGTCTTGCGTTCTGATAATGCAAAGGAGTATCTAAATCATGAGTTCTCCACGTTCTTTCACAAACATGGCCTCCTTCATCAAACATCTTGTGTTTACACCTCCCAACAGAATGGGGTGGCGGAGCGTAAAAACCGTCACCTGCTTGATGTTGCGCGTACTCTCATGACGCAGATGCACGTCCCTCGCTCCTACTGGGGCTACGCCGTGCTCCTCGCTTGCTATCTCATTAATCGCCTTCCCTTCACGGTCCTCCACGGCCAGACTCCCATCTCCCTTCTCTACCCCCACCAGGAACCTTTTCCTCTTCCTCTCCGTGTCTTTGGCTGTACGACCTTTGTTCACGCTCCCTCCGCCACCCGCGACAAGCTTTCCCCCCGTTCCACCAAGTGTGTCTTTTTGGGGTACTCTACCACTCAAAAAGGCTATTGCTGCTTTGACCCCCTTCTCCGCAAGCAGTTTGTTTCCGCCGATGTGACCTTTTTCGAAAATGCTTCCTATTTCTCTCCTTCCTCTTCTCTTCCTTCTCTTCCTTCTGATATCTCCATTCCTTCCACACCTCTCCACATTTTCCCACCTTCGTCTCCTCCTCCACCCACTCCTTCCCAGTCCGTCTCCCCACCCACCACTCCACCCTCCTCTCCGCTGCCGTCTCTCTCTAGTCCCGGGCCAGCCTTCTCCGCCACGGACGCTCCGGCCGCTGACGCTCCCGTCGCCGACGCTCCCGTTGACCTGGATGTTCCCATTGCCCTTCGCAAAGGGGTGCGGGCGTGTACTCAACACCCGCTCACGGCTGTTGTTTCTTATGATCAGCTTTCTCCTTCTCGCAGGTGTTTTGCCTTGGCTATCTCTGCTACTTCTACTCCCCGTACCTACCAGGAGGCTCTCGCTCTCCCTCATTGGAAGTCTGCCATGGATGAGGAGATGGCTACTCTTACTGAACGGGGTACCTGGACCCTGGTTCCTCCTCGCGTGGGCACTGATGTGGTTGGCTATCGCTGGGTATTCGTTGTGAAGTTTCACCCCGACGGCACTGTGGATCGCTACAAAGCTCGGCTGGTGGCCAAGGGCTTTACTCAGACTTATGGCGTTGATTACTTTGATACCTTCTCTCCGGTTGCTCGCCTCAGCACCATCCGGGTTCTCTTTTCTGTGGCTGTTAACCGGGCTTGGGCTATTTCCCAGCTTGATGTGAAGAATGCCTTTCTCTATGGCGATCTTCAGGAGGACGTTTATATGGAGCAACCTCCTGGGTATGTTGCTCAGGGGGAGACACGTGTCTGTCATTTGAAGAAGGCCATTTATGGCCTAAAACAGAGCCCTCGGGCATGGTTCGAAAAATTCAGTGGTATTGTGGCTACCATCGGCTTTCAAAGGAGTTCGGCCGATCACTCCTTATTCATTCGCAAAACGGCCTCGGGACTGGTGGTTTTGGCCGTATATGTGGATGATATTCTCCTTACTGGCGATGACCGAGATGGGGTGGACTTAACGAAGAAGCACCTCCGTCAGCACTTGGTCACGAAGGATATGGGCTCCCCAAAATACTTTTTGGGGATAGAAATCTCTCGGAAACTTGACTCCTTGGTTCTCTCTCAACGGAAGTATGCCCTTGATCTTCTTCGAGAAGCAGGCTTGACAGGTGCCAAACCAGCTCGTTTTCCCATGGCTGTTGGAGAAGACAAAACGTGGACGGATGATTCGCCTCTTCTATCTGATGTCACACGGTACAAACGTTTGGTAGGCAAACTCATCTATCTCACGGTGACTAGACCCGACATCGCCTACGCTGTAGGCAAGGTCAGTCAGTTTATGCAAGCTCCCAGGGAGTGTCATCTTCAGTCCGCCCTGAAGATTTTAGAGTATATCAAAGCATCACCGGGCAGAGGGTTACTCTTTCAGAAGAATGGCCATCTGAGGGTTGAGGCCTACTCAGATTCAAGTTATGCGGATGACAAAGGCGATCGTAAATCCACGTCAGGTTTTTGTACCTTTGTTGGAGGTAATCTCGTGAGTTGGAAGAGCAAGAAACAGTCTGTTGTTTCCAGATCCAGTGCCGAAGCAGAATACCGGAGTATGGCGTCAACCACGTGTGAGTTAAAGTGGTTGCGCGCTCTCATACTTGACCTGGGCGAGGTATATGACTGTCCTCTCCCTATGTTCTGTGACAACAAAGCCGCTATACACATATCCAGAAATCCGGTCTTCCATGAGAGAACGAAGCATATAGAGGTTGACTGTCACTTCATTCGGGAAGAGATTTTGAAGAAACAGATTTGTACTCCTTTTGTCACCTCTGACAAGGAGTTGGCAGATATCTTCACCAAGCCGGTTTCTACTTCCTTCTTAAGCGTCTGTGACAAGCTGGGCATGATTGATATCTATGCTCCAGCTTGAGGGGGAGTGTTGAAGTATTAGACCGGGCGGCTTAGCGGTCTGATCCAGCGGTTTGTTGACCGAGCGGCTTAGCGGTCTGATCCAGCGGTTTGCAGACCGGGCGGTCTATCGGTCTACCTCTGCGGCCTGTTCCATCCTGCTGAAGTTGCCGAGCGGTTATCCTGTCTATCTAACCGCGCGGCCTATGCGGTCTCCATTATTCTAGCCGCTCAGTATTGTAAATGTTTAGTCCCACATTGTTTGTATACTCTCTTTCTCTTCCCCTCCATTCTATATAAGGAAGGTCATACCTTTGTAAATGATATCTTTTTTGGATAATAAAATTTCAATTATTCAAAAGTTTATTCGCTTGTTCTCTACTTTTCGCCTCTTTTCGCTACTTTCTAACAGGCTCGACCTCAACAGATGGCTGCTCGTCAGAGCAGGACTCATGCTTATAATAGTAAATTGCAGTAATGAAAATGCGATAATTAAAGCTACTGATAATAAATGCTGCATAAATTAAGTGTGCTGCAATAAAATGTTACCAGTACGAAACTGGAGTAGTAATGAAACAGAAGTACTAAACTGAAATGAACTTGACCAGTACGCAACTGGAGTAGTACCGAATTGATAGTGCTGAATTGAACTTGACCAGTATGAGACTGTAGTAGAACTGAATTGAAAGTGCTGAATTGAAATGAACTTGACCAGTATGAGACTGGAGTAGAACTGAATTGAAAGTACTGAGCTGAAATTAACTTGACCAGTACGAGACTGGATAATCATAAAGAAAATGGTTAGTAGTCCAATCACTCCATTCAGGATGCTTTAGTTCCATCTACGTTCTCAGGAGGCTTAGTTCAGTTTCATCTCCATTCTCAGGAGGCTTAGTTCAGTTTCATCTCCGTTCTCAATAGGCTTAGTTCAGTTTCATCTCCGTTCTCAGGAGGCTTAGTAAAGTTTCATCTCCGTTCTTAGGAGACTTAGTTCAGTTTCATCTCCGTTCTTCGGAGGTTTATTTGGGTTTCACCCATTATTAAGAATCCAAAAACAATTCAGTTGCGCCATTTTTAATCACGACTTAATCGGATTAGGGGAAGCTTATTATAAGTTACATTTTTATTATTCATCTGAGAACAAATAGCAATTCGATTGCCTGCGTCGGATCGAATCCGAGAATCTCGTTAGAGAGCACATTCTTCCTTGAATTTCAACCTCGAAAATCATTTCCAACACATGAAGGAAATTCTTAACCCGGAACGAGGTTGTGGATTATTTTTTTTCGAAGCTCGTACTTTCATCTTCCGAATCTACTCAAAATGCTCTTGAGATATTTGAAAATGAGGCGCTCGGTTGTTTTGGCAAAAATCTCGAAATACTCAGAGATGGAAATCTTGGCTCGATAACGCTCGTAGATTAATCAATTGAACGTAATATTCAATATATAAGGTGGTCGCGTATTTCGATTTTCATTCTTGAGAATTTGAGTGCATAAATTTTCGAGCGCGACCCAAAGCTCCAAGAAATTGGAAAATCTTCAATTTTTATCCTAAGCTTCCCAAATTTTAACACAACCTATAAGAGGGCCTAGAAATAGCCTAGTAATTTTTCCAAAATTTTCCGAGTAATTCTGGGCCTCTTAATTGGCCAAATAATCTTTATTTAGGCTTTTAAAATACCAAATCAATTCCAAAAATTCTCAAAAGTTTTGTGTACACTGCCCTCATTGAGGGGAACAATTTTCATGTTCACAAAATTTTTCCTTGGAGCATAGATTAGTCTCAAAGAAATAAATATCAATTTTAATTATAACATTTATATATATATATATATATATATATATATATATATATATATATATATATATATATATATATATATATATATATTTCTATCTTCTTCCCCCCCCCCCCCACTGCTCTACCAAATTTCCACCCTTACGGGGCTTCTCCGCCGCCGGCCGGCCGTGACTTCGCCCCCGACCTACTGCCCAGGGGTGGGCGCTCCCTCCGGCGGTGGTCCGGCGGCCTGCTGCCACCGGCCATTGCCAGAGTTATTATTATTATTTTGAATGGGAGGGAGGGGGTGACGGCAACGGTGCTCCGGCCATCGGAGGCTACATGTGAAACGTCCAGAAGTTCGAGAGGGAGGAGAGGAGATGGTTTCCACCTGATTTCTGGTCCTTCGACGCTTCCAGCGAGATTCGCAATGG
Source organism: Platanthera guangdongensis (assembly GCA_039583875.1). NCBI lineage: Eukaryota > Viridiplantae > Streptophyta > Magnoliopsida > Asparagales > Orchidaceae > Platanthera > Platanthera guangdongensis. The sequence continues at coordinate 83,158,252 of CM077164.1, read as the reverse complement.
GAGGTGGTGGAGGTGGCGGTGGAGAAGATTTGGGTTGGCTTTCCCGACGAGCTAGGGCTCCGTCCAGGTGGGGGAAGCTCGTTATGAGCTGGTGTGAGGAAGGGCTGAGGGTTCATGGCCTTATATAGGCAAGGGGGAGGACTCATTTGGCTCTGGGGGAGGTGTGGGATTAATCCCACATGAGGGAGAATGGCTCTTCTCCCCCCAGCTAGCTGGGACATATGGCACCCATCAAGGGGCCGTAGTACATGCCACATGGATCCATCTAAGGGATGAGCTTGATGGGTTGGGCCTTGGCAGGCTTTTGGGCTTAGGAAAGAGAAAAGGACAGAGAAAGAGAGGGAGTTTTTGCTTAGCTTGGCCTAAGTCCCCTTCCTCTTGGCTACTTACATGAAAATCAGAGCTCATAGGGGCCTATGATGGCCTTGGAGTTATGGCCTCAAGTGGAGGCATTTGGAACTAAATTTCTTTAAGAGAATTTGGTTTTTTGAGAGGTTTGACCAAAGTCAACCATGGGGTGGGTCCCCATGATGGTCAAAGTCAAAATAGGTTCATGACATCGGGGGTTGGGTCAAAGTTGGGGTGTAGTGTCATAATTTATGTATGCATACTTTTCGGTGCACGATTGTGCTTGATTTGACCACAGTTTGACCATTCGTCATCGAAACTGAGCGGGGCCAATTTCATTGACTTTGTATTGACTATATGAATCCAATTCCACTGACTGGGGTCGAATCGGAGTTCGTTGGTAAATATTCAAAATCCGCGCGTCGGGGCGTGCTAAAATGATCAAAACGCTCATAATCATCGTTATGTTTCGAATCGCGACGCAACGAGTTCCGATGCAGTTGTCTTGACTATATGAAGTCGTAAGAACTGATAGAACTCGAATTGGAGTTCTCTAGGTCAATATTCGAAAATCTCATTTTCGCGACGTTCTACGAGGAACGACCATATCCACCATATGACCTAAGTATTCAACGGAACGAGTTCCGACGCACTCGTATTGACTATACGAGGCCACAGGAACTGACAAAACTCGAATTGGAGTTCTCTATCCCTATATTCCCATCTAGGGTTACCTCCTACCTTGGTATGGGCCATGGGTAGAGGTTCGGGTCACTTTTATTGGGCCCATTTGGTTTCTGGCGGCCAAATAAAAGTCGGGATGTTACACCTACAATTCAGCATGAATGCAATCCTGGGTTTCACTCAAGGCACCCTAAAGCATATGCTTCTAACACATCATCATCAAATCAGGTACTTTTGATTTCCCCATCGGCGTTCAAGCCGCAAACACAAGGGTACAATAATTTCCCCCAACGGCACATGATGAGTCTGATTTATATTGGGTTTTTAGGACTCATCTGGGCTTATTTTCTTGCATGTGGACAACTTTTTCAATAGGAAAAGTTATATTTTTATTTAGGACTTCACTTCACCAATAGTGTATTGTTTTGGGCCCGTGGGTGTGTAATTGCGCATTCTATTATCGGGGGTATGCACATGGTGCTCCTCGTTATCTTTCTGTTTAGTTTTGTTTGCTTTTTGGTGTTGGAAGCTTATGCTCCAGTTGGTTTCATTGGTGTACAGGTAGTCGGGATGTCCCGAATTCCATTTCCAGTTTTGTGCAAAACACACGGTCGTGCACATTTCTTCGCGCACGGTTCCAGTCCAATCGTGCGTTTTACACAGCTTTCCTGGGGCATCTATTTCTATCCGTATGATTTGTTCCCGCACGGTTTCGGGCAAACCGTGCGAGAAGGAATCGCACGACCTTCAGTTTTTGCCGAGCTTTCCAGTGATTTGTGGTTAATCGTGTGTTTCCTTCATGCACGGGCAACAGTGCCCGTGCGCGAGTAAAACGCACAGTTCCACTATTTTCTTCTCCATTCCTGCACTGTGTTTACCTGTGCGCTTTCCTTCACGCACGGGCGGAATCGCCCGTGCGCGAAGTAAAATGCACGGGTCAACGCATCTTCTTCCGCGATCCAGATCTGAAAGTTAATAACGCACTGTTAGCGCACGTTCGTGCGCGGGACCGTGCATGACCATTTTTCTGATCTTTTTCTATTTAAGCGCAGATTTTCAGCCATTGAGGAACAACTCGATTCCAGTCATTTCCTCCGCATTTTTAGGTCAAAGCTCCGCCCTTCCACCTCCGCCCTTCATCTTCCATCGAGGGGAGAAGCTCCGGCCATGCTCGCGAAGCCTACATCTTGCTGGTTCTTGCTCTCGGCCTTCTCCTTCATCTTGTAAGCTCTATTTCAAGCTTCGACGCCATAGATAACAAGCGAAGCGAAGCTTGCAACTTTCTTCTGGATCGTGACACGAAGAAGACGGGTCCATTGGGAGATAGTGACAGCCCTTCTATACCCCGGACGTAGTTGAGGATCGAGCTTGGACGCGGATTGACAACCCGACGATTCCTTCCGCGACCCCTTGATGAGCCTTCGGATTCGGTCGATCTCTTGACTTGTTCTTACTTTATTGTTGTTTGTGTGTTGTTAGAACTTTTGTGCTGATGATGTGCTCTTAGTTGTAAACATTATTAGTTTCATGTCTATGTGAACTTGTATTGTTTATGCTTAAGTTGCTTGAGTTGCGCCATCCTTCCATCCGCCATCCATCCATTCTTGGCGCACTAGTGATTGTTAGTGGCGTGCATAGCTAAGAGGGGCTTACGACCCTCAAATTCTTGTTCTTACGCTTTCCTACTCGTCCATCCGCCTAGCGATTCAGTGCATAACGACCCGTGTAGTCTTCCATCCCGCCTGGAGAAGTATCGCATAGCGGCATTGTATAGGAGTAGTTGTTAGTGATTTTATTTTTTGTTTTTCCGCAACCATCAAAACCCCCCTTCGTTAGCTCCAACCTAAAGACTTCAATCTCAAGTCCTCCTCGATATTAACTCCCCCCTTACTGTGTTCCTTGAAGAGATTGATACTTGGGGACATCCCATTTTATATTACTTGTGCGACCGGTACACTTGCCGTCCAATGCATCAAGTTTTTGGCGCCGTTGTCGGGGAACACAGTCGTGTGAGTTTTTGGAGAGGGAGATAGTAGATCGAATCCCTTTTCCATTTGTACATTTCATGTTTCTTCTTTGTTTTAGTTTTTAGAATTTGTTGCTTATTTTTCTTTATTACTTTTCTAGTTTTTATTTTTCTGCTGCAGGTATTCCTATTCTTTTATCTGCTTCTATGTAGTTAATTTTTGCTTAGATTATTTTTGTTGGTGAATACTTCCTTGTTGAACCATGTATTATTATATGAATATCCGTTGTAGATGGTGCGGGGATTATAGGCATAGTAATGATGAGTGCCCCATTAAAGATAGTGAGCATATTTCTCGTGGTTCAGTGTATGGAGCACCATCCTCTTATGATACTTCATACACCTTACCCTAGTCTTATGGTCACTTCTCTTCTATGCCTTCACCTTCTTCTTATTAATCTCCAGTCCCATCAAGACCGAGGAGTAATGGAAAACAAGGTTTGTTTTGTCGTAGCACCGAGCACGTGTTGAAAGATTGTGCGGAATGGTAGCGCCAATTGGAGGAGGACGATGAACCGGGTATCTGATTCATTCCATCCACCTCTCAATCGGCTGCCCCTTCTAATTCTGATGATATATTCGTAGTACCACCTTATCTATGGGGGACTGCTGCAGATATACCCATCAGACTTTCTGCTGATCGGTGTGATGACATTGTGGTGTCGTCTCTCCCTATGCATTCTTCCCCTCTTTTGGATTCACCGCCAGAGGAACCAGCTCCTATTTTCTCTGATGTTGTTGTTCCTTCGCTTTCTTTGCAAGAAGTAACTCTCCCAATTTCTAGTGAGTCGATTGATGATATCGACAATGATCTATGCTTGGATCCTGCTGGGAGTGAGACCGGTACCACTCCCCCTATTTCTGATTATTTAAGTTTTTCTTCTCCTTTATTTCTTGATCCCCTTTCTGCATCTGAGCCTGTGCGGGTTGAGTCTTCGCAGGTGCCTCGGGAGGAATTGGAGCTTTCAGCTCGAGCCATCGATGATAGCATCCTCTTTTGTGAGGAGGTTGATTCCTTCTCTCTTGAGGAAGCTCCATTGATTGCTTTCTCCTCCTACCATCTCCCTGTAGACGATACCTTGCTGGGCAAGGATTTGTTTTGTGGTGAGAAGAGTGAGGACCAACGCTCCTCCTCTTCTTACTTCCTTTTTCCTCTACCTGCGAGGAGCATGTATTATTATTTAGGCAGAGGGATAACTGTTTTATCACCGTATCGGTACCCGTTACTGCAACGGATAATGGAACAATTGCCTGTGCGTTTTTCTTTTCATAGGCCTATTAGCTAGAAATATATAGATTTTAATAAGTCGTGCTGGGATGACAGTAACCCTAGTACTTATATTTCATTTTCTGTATTTTTATTTTTCATGTCTATCTTAGCTTAGTATTTCTTTATATATTGTATATTTTTTTGTTTTTGCGGAGCTCACCCCTGTAGGTATTCATGGCAACTCGTATTGGAGGGGTTGTGATTCTTCGTATGGCGGAGCTGCTTCAGGTTTTTCACGTGCCTTCTGGTATGCTCACTAGCAGAGCATTGGGTAACCTCTTCCCTTGTCTCTATTTGAATCAAATTTCCATATCATATGATGTGTAACTTAGTTTAAGTCTGGGGGAGAGCTAGTATTTGTTACCGTTTGCACGCGCACATTTTACTTGCATACTAGAAGTTTTTATTGTTTTATTTTGATTAGTTCATTGCATCGCACACCATTGCATCCACATGAGTGCTTGCTTTGCTGTTAGCGCGCTGTAAGTTAAACGCGTTTCTTTTGTATGATTTGGAAAAATTTTTGTGCCGGTATAGGATTGTGAGTTGGAGTAAAATGTTGACCTTGCTGTGCTCCTAGTCTAGTGCTCTCGTCTCGTGTAGAAATTGGAGTAGATTTAATTTTTTTGTATGCTTATAGTTTTATATTTTTCTAATTGTGTAAATGTTTTTTATTCTACTCAAAAATTGATGAATCTGGTGCGAATCTGACGGTAGCATAGGGATTTGTGTAGACGGCCGTTAGTTACGTATTGCTCGAGTCGGGAGGAAGGATAGTCTTTCTCGTTGGCTAAGAACTTGCCCCAAGCTATTCTTGAAACATAGGTATTGGTTAGTCATGCATGAGTGTGATATAGGCCATCGTTTTGGCCCGGTTCAGCTTTGTACCATTCCTAACATCTTATCCTCGCTAGCCCCATTGTGCCTACTCATTCTTTTAATTCAGTTCCACCATTATTTCACCAAAGCCTCATAGCCGATCCTAGTCCTACACCCAAGTCGAGCTTTAGTGTTTTACATTTTCATTTTGGGGTGTTGATGTGGTGATATTCATTGTGAATATGTGGATGTGCTTCAAAGTTATATTTGTTGAAGTTGCTAAAAAGGATGATTTGAAAAAAATAATGTATAAAAATGAATTTTTTAAAAAAAAGAGAAAAGAAAAAGTATAATTGAAAATTTTATTCGAGATGAGATCGTTTTTGGAGTAGGCGGTGCACACACCCATATGTTAAAAATTAAGTCTGGGGGTGTGGTGTACCTGCATGTATTTTGGTTAGCGGATAGATTTTTTTATGCTAGCTCATTTGGGTTTGTTGCGTAGCCATTTTATTTATCTTTGTTTACCTCACCAAAACCCAAGCCCCATCTCTTCACCTAAAGTCCTACTTATTCATGTGTGAACCAAGCCAGTACCGTGGTGTCGAAGCCAGAAATTGACCTCAACGAGAGTTCGAAAAAGGGGGCAGCTGACACCTACTTCTCTCAACCCCTGACCCCTAACTGGTTGTAAAGGACCTAGAACCGACCCAAAGCCACAGCAGGGAGGTCCCACCTCTTTCCCGAAAGATCTCTGAGAGCTTCCCCTCCAAAGCCAAAAGCTGGGCTGGATGCTCCTCAGAAAGCACTAGAGAGTTTTTTAGAGAAAAATGAAAGCTTGCCTTCTGAAGAGCTCTTGTGGGTCTATTTATAGTCTTTGCTGATCTGAAATTACTAAGATACCCTTGGCTTGTCTGCCAATAGACAAATCCCGTTGTTATGAAATCCTAAATACAGACCCTGTGGGCACATAGGTAATTTACCCGAGAGAAACTGGGTAATTTCACCCCAGGCCCTGGGCCCCACCCGGTGAGAACCCTATGCCGAGAACCGTCTCGCCTCTTACTCGGCGGGAGCTAAAGAAGAAAGGATGAAGGGTCCCCTGGACCGAGCCCGCTTCCGCCCTCCTTGAGGCGCGAGCCTTCTCGCCGCCTCTGGGTAGACGTGGGTCTCGACTAGAGCTTGACGCACTCGTTCTTCTCTACTTCTATGTGGGAGTTCTCCCACTCTGAAGACCAAAGCTAGCCCGAAGCTAGTCCAATCCAGGTCCTTGATGGTGACCTTGGTTCTACCAAACGAATATGAGGTTGTACACAATCCCCGCTCTTTGCGAGCCAGCCTTGCGCTCAGAAAGACCCGTCCAACCCCAAATATTTGGTGGGTACATGTTGACCTGGCAGAGAATGTTTTAGTAGACCCCACCTATGCTCTATAAATATGCTGCTGAGTTGACCCATCAGGCCATCCTATCATATTACTCCATGCGTCAGCCTCCACCAATCTATGGAGATGCGCGCCAAACCTGCCGAAAAGCCCCTTTCAAAGGAGCTTCAGGCTCGTCTCGCGGCTACCCAGGCGCGATCTTGCGCCCGCTGTGACAAGGTTTCCCCCTGGATGATGGGCAAAAGGCCCGCCGGCAATAGGGCGTTGGGGGAGAAACTAATTAGTGAGAAGCCCGTCGGAGAGAAACCAGCCGATGAGAGGCCAACCATCGAGAAGCCAGCTGGCAAGAGCTCCCGCTCTAAGAAGAAGAAGAAGGCTAAAACAGTAAGGCGCGACCTGTTGAGAGAAAACCGAGACCCACCTACCCCAACTCCAAGCCGCGTCAATTCTCTCACTTCTCTGTCTGAGGTATGTTTCAGTCCTCTAGAACTTCCCGTTAGGGCGAACATTTCAAGAGTTTGTTCAAAACTGTATGTTGAAAAAAACCACTCCTTTCACAGGGGTTGGCAACTAAAGATGTCGTCGGCTTTACGCCTTTGGTCATAGAAGTGGTCGGCCTCTGCAATGAGGATTCGCCTTCCGCTTCAGGGACCGCTCCGCTTAACCCACCAGCCGGCAAAAATAACTTGATTCCAGAACTCACCCTCCCAGTAGAAGGGGTTAACCCTGAGCCTCCCGCTTCCGAGCCGAGACCCACACCTCTGACTATAGAGGGGGCTCCTGATCCCACACTTGGCGAGACCAGCCCGCCGGAGCGCAGGACCTTTCGCCCAGGACGGTGCAAGCCACTCCATCTGCTTTTTAGGAAAGGCACAGAGGATCATCCTGGCCCTTCGTGATGCCCGTTGAGGAAGGATATCTGTCACTCTCGAGGTTAGCGAGAACGCCCCCCCCCCCCCTCTTCAATTAATCCCCCCCCACCACTTATTCTGGCTGTTCCCGCTTCCTTAGAGCCGAAGGACCAAGAGGTTGGAAAGGATGAAGAAGAAGAAGGAGGAGAAGAAGAAGAAGAAGAAGAAGAGGAAGAAGAAGAAACATGGGGAGACTCGCACCTCCCTTCCGCTGGCGAGATGGAAGACTTTCTCGAGGGCCCGAGGAGCGGAATGGAGCGAAGGAGAAGGATCGTGATAGTCCTGTCAAAGCTCGCACAACAGCAAAAGTCCAATTCTACAGCGGTGAAGAGGATTCAAGAGACGATGGAGCGGCGACTGGTGGCTATTGAGAGGGACTGCGCAAACCTCCTTGGCGGGGCGGGACTCCACGATGGTGCTTCCGGCGAAACCTCACCTGGGAGGCGCATCGCGCGGATTCGAGATCAGCTCCGCCTGGCCAACTAGGGGCTAACCTCCCTGACGGCCTTCTTCGACCCTCGAGACCCTCCACGGTCTGGCCGGCGAGATCTAGGTCGATGGCGGTGGGTACCATACTAAGCTATTCGAGTGATTCCTTTCCTTACCCATCTTCTTGGCCTACCCCTTCCATCTGTACCCTTTTCACTTCTAGCGAAGGATAATTTCTTACAAGCATTGTGTGTCATTGTTATTATTATTATTATTTACCATTGTTGTCGGGGGCTCTCGCCTGGCGAGACCCTATCTATATCTGTGTTTCTTCAGTTCCCTTTTGTATGTTGTTCTAATACCTCGCAAATGTCTGATGCATACGTCTCGCTCAATGCTTCTCGCGTACTGAGGTTGCCCGTCCTTTCTCCAGCCTCCCTTGGAGGCTATCGCTACTCTTCAAACCATGGAGAGCCGGCGCGATAGGATGGAAAGCGAAGAGTCGGAGTCATTGACTCGTTGACGTTTTCCTGTCGTATTTTTCTTAAGAACTCATGATTACCCTGCTTTCTATAAATAGGTCAATCCACCTACCCCATTTGCCGCATTTATTCCAAAGTTCTGTCCATTGGTCAACTGCTTTCTCCTTTTCTTGAAGCGCAAGGGTTCTCGTCTTCGCGTCCCCCCTTCTCTTCTCTCCTTCCTCCAAGATGCCAGGCGAGAGTGAGGGTCGTTCCAAGTGCGCGCAATCCTTTCTTGATCATGACTTCCCGCCCTATCGGCTCACGCAAGCGGAGTTCGTCGCCATAAACATGAACTACATCCCGTCGGGGTTTACCGCACGGAAACCCGGGCGAGAGGACAGGGTGAACCTCACGCCAGAAGGGGAGCTCGCCATTCCCCTAGAACATTTCGAAGCGGGCCTCCGACTCCCCCTCTGGCCTGAGGTACGCCAAGCCATGCGCTACTACGGGGTGGTACTCACTCAACTCAATCCCAATTCCATTGACCTCCTTGTGTCTTTTCCTGCTATATGCCAAGGGAGGATCGAGTTCAACCTATCGGTCTTCCGAAAGTTGTTCAACTTTCGAGCCAAGGGAGGATCGGTTTTCCTCTCTGTCCAGTCCGTGAAAATGACAGGCCTTGCTAACAAGCACAACCACTTTGCAGAAAGGTTCGTCTTCGTCTCGGGATCTTTCGACAACATCCCTCTCACCCCCATCCAATATGATGGCGCAACTTACAAGCCTCCCGCTCTCGGGGAGCGAGAGGGTACCCTCATCGAATTCTTCGGCTCCAGAGTTTTTGACGTCCCTTCCTCCGACGAGACCTTGAAGCACTCCAACCGGTACCCCCTGTAACGCCCCCTATTTTTTTCGATGATTTTATTTGTTTGGGCAACGTCAGATTTATGACGTCGTGGCGTTACTTTTAACGTCGATTTGACGGCGCAATGCGTTAAGGCAATTTCGCGTCCGTGCGGTCGAGTAGGCCGAATTCTTGTTGTAATGGGAATATTTTGCACTTGGAATTTAAGTTAAGTAATTTTGGACTTGCTCGTTGTTGGGTACATTGGTCAAATGTACCTGATTTGAAGAAGCCTCACCTAACTCAATGATATACATCATAATGTATTTGATGTTTGTTTGAGTTACTTGTGCAGGTTAGGTATTCACTGGACTGAAGCTAAAAGTTTCTAAGTCCATGTGTCGACACCCAGAGGGAAAGTGTCGACACTTGAGAAAGCTTGTGTCGACACCCAGACGAGCAGTGTCGACACTTGGAGTAATTGTGTCGACACCTGAGAAGAAGAGTCGACACCAGACAGAAAGTGTCGACACTTGGAGCTGTGTCGACACTCAGTGAAGAAGAATGCAGAAAAGCTGTGTCGACACTTAGCAGAAGTGTTGACACCTAGAAGAGCTGAGTCTACATCAGAAAGTGTCGACACTTGGAGTTGTGTCGACACTCAGCAAAATTCTGCAGAGACCAAGGACAAGTGTCGACACTCAACACAATATGTCGACACTCAAACAGCAGAGTCAACATATGAAGAATGTGTCGACACTCAGCACAATGTGTCGACACACAAACAGGAGAGTCAGCACTTGAAGTAAGTGTCGACACCCAGCACAATGTGTCGACACTTAGCTAAAGACTCTACACTTGAAGAAAGTGTCGACACAAGGAGCTGTGTCGACACTTAGCAAAGAACAGAAAAGTTTACAAAATATTCTAAGTACAAGTGTCGACACTAAGGGAATGTGTCGACACTCAGCTGAAGAAACAAATTGAAGACTTGTGTCGACACCAAGAAGCAGTGTCGACACTTGACAGTTTCAACACATGAAGACGTGTCGACACAAAGGAGATGTGTCGACACTTAGAAGAATTCAACAAGTTACGGAAGATCAAGTACTTGTGTCGACACTTAATTTCAGTGTCGACACTTGAAGAAGAATCTGTGTCGAGACATACAAGGAGTTGTGTCGACACCTTGTAGACTTGTGTCGACACTTACACAACATGTGTCGACACTTGGTCTATAAGTGTCGACACTTAAGAACAGAAAGCCTCGACACTATCTGACAGTTAGAGAATTTCAAGAAGTGACTGGTTGACATGACAGCTGCCGATCCAGCCGGTCTACAGCAACTGTCAGAGAAGTCAGAAGTCTGTTATGAACCGGACCAGCCGGTTACCATGAAGGAAGCCTATAAATAGGCACCCATAGTTTACAGAAATAGGAGTAGTTGTCATAAGAATTACAAGTTGTTCTTTCAAGTAGTGAGAATAATTAAAGTGGTTGATCAGATTATTCAAGTAATCAGAAAAGTGATACACAGAGGATCAACACAAGAAGATCTGACAGTCCAACTGCAGATCTAAGAAGTTGGAGAGAGAGAGCTCCAATCAAGAATTCAGTCTTTGGAACTAAGGCTAAGAAGAAGGATTCAGAATCATCTGAATCTCAAGAAGCAGAGGTCAAGGATCAACTGCAGAGGATTCAGACTAATTCAGTTCTACTCAAGAAGCTTTGAAGGAAGCTAAGTCAGTTTGGATCTAGCTGAGTTCTTCCAAGAACTCTTCAAGAAACTCTCAACTCCTCTCTTATTTTCTGAGTTGTAGAGTTAGTTATTGTAATTCAATTTTAACTTGTAGGATCCATTGGATCTGAGTGAATTGTAAGCCTATATTATAAAGGCTGAGGGTAGGGCTTGGTTGCCTGAGTGTAGGAGTTGAAGAACTCTGAGTGTAGGCCTTGATTGGCTGAGTGTAGGCCTAGGTGGCTGAGTGTAGGCCTTGGTGGCTGAGTGTAAGGCTTTGGGCCTGAGGTGTAGGAACCTAGTTGGGTTCTGAGATAGTGGAGAAGTTTGGCCGAATCTAGTACACTGCTAGATAGGCGAAGGGGGAAAGTGGATGTACCCAAAGATTGGGGAACCACTATAAATTTGTGTCTGCTGTGCTGTGATGTACTGTGGATTAACTGTTTATATTCTGTTGTTGTTGTTAGCTGTATAAATCTGTGAGATAACTGTCTTGCTGCCAACTAAGTTTTAAAAAGGTTTAGGTCACCTATTCACCCCCCCTCTAGGTGTTTAGGTACCATATCTTTCAAGTGGTATCAAAGCGAGGTTTCTCAAAACAAGGACTAACAGTCTAAGGAGATCCTGTTTGGCAAAAACAGTCTAAGTCAGAAAACAGATTCAAGAAATTCAAGAACTTCAAGAAACATGGGTTCTTATGAGAATCATAAAGAATTGGGTTCCATGAAATTACCTATTTGCAGAAAGGAAATTTTTGGGATCTGGAAAGAGAGGGTAAGGCTATTCATGGAGGCCTCAGACCCTAGAATATACATCACAGTAAAGGAAGGGCCTTATGTGCCAATGAAGATTTCAGTATTGGATGCAAATCAGAGGACTCCAAAGGATTTCTCTGAGATGACCAAGGATGAAATTGTCCTAGCCACTATGGACAAGAGGGCACAAAACATCATAGTAAGTGCCATTGATGATGCCACTTTTCAGAACTTAATTCACTGTAAAACAGCAAAAGAGATGTGGGATTACTCTCATTGTCTATATGGAAGGTTCTGAAGAAGTTAGGCAAGATAGGAAGTCCTTGCTTAATCAAGAGTATGAGAGCTTTAGGCAAGGAAGAGGAGATAGCATCACTGAATGCTACAAGAAGTTCTATAGAATTGTTAATGAACTCATGTCCTATGGAAGAGAGTTCACTAACTATGAATTGAATGATAAGTTCTTAAGGTCCCTAACAAAAGATTGGGACACCAAGATCTGTGCCATCAGAGAAATGGCAAAGTTGGGAGAAATTCCTCCTCCCACACTGTTTGGCAAGTTGTTGTCTTATGAGATGCAGCTATCAGTGAGAAAAGAGGAGGAAAAATCAACAAGGACTGAGCACAGGGAAAGGACTGTTGCCTTCAAGTCAGAAGTACCTAGAAAGGGCAGGACTAAGTCATCAACTCCTCCTCCAGAGGTAGTTGAATCAGAATCTGATGAGTCTGTTAGCACAAAGTCTACAAGCAGTGAAAGTGATGAAGACTTTGCTGCATTCACCAGACATTTTCAGAAATTCCTGAAGAAGAAACAGTGGAGGTCCAGACCTTCATTTTCCAAAGGGAAAGAAGTCCAGTATCAGGAGAAGAAGCCTTCAAAGAAGGACAAGAAAAGGACAAAGACTAGCAAGGCAACTGGGTCTAAGATAGTGTGTTACTGCTGCAATAGACAGGGTCATGTTATTGCAGATTGTCCTGAGAGAAGAAAAGAATCCAGTGACAAAAAGAAGACTCACTTCAAAGGAAAGAAGGAGAAGTCCTTTGTTGCAAAGAATGAGAAGACTCTTTCAGACATTTCTTCTTCAGACACTGAGACAGATGCTGAAGCCTACATAGGGCTATTTGCTGAAGAAGAAGAAGAGTTTATGCAGATCATGGAATCAATCTATGAACAAGAAGAGTGTCAGTGCCAAGGACTGATGGCATTGACTGAAAGTACCAAAATCCTGGAGCAGCCAGGACCTAGTCAGGTACAAAGTCCAACTCAAAGTTCAGATTTCAATTCTAGTTCAGAGTCAGATTCATTTTCATCAAGTGATGGAAGTGTTTCTGAATCCGAGGGAGATATTCATCAGCTATTAGATGAATATAAAGTACTGTTGCAAGCCTATAAGAAAAGCAAGACCCTAGCCAAAAGTCAGGCAAAGGAGATTGCTGGTCTCAAGGCAGCTGCAACAGATTTTGAGAAGAAATTTGATCAAAAGCTCAATAAGGTAGCCAGGCTGAAACACATTACTGTGATTCAGATGAGAACTATCACCTACAAAAATGATCAAATTAAGAGACTGGAGATCAATCTTCAGAAGGAAAGAGAGCTAGTTGCTAGGTTTTCAAAACCTAAATCAGTGCTACCCTTGATTGATGAATTTGTTCATCATAAAGGAAAGGCTGGATTGGGTTTTATTAAACCAGCTAGGACTGTTCAGGATTAGTCCAAGTCCAAGGGCAAAGCCCCAACATTCAATAAGCCTGCTGTAGTCAAGACAGCCAAGTCTGTACCTAAGCAAAGGTACAACAAGTTTGAATGCTGGTGTTGTGGCAAAGTTGGCCACTTTGCCTTGGACTGTTGGCACAATGCAAGTGCCAATAGGAGTAGCAAGCTACCTAGTGGAAAGCCAGTAGGTAGTTTTGTCAAGTTGCAAACTAACAATCACCAAGGACCCAAGTTTACTTTGGGTTCTAAGGTTCATTAATTTGTTTTGCAGGTGAGTCCAAGTGGCCATACCCCTACATGGTACTTGGATAGTGTATGTTCCAGACACATGACTGGAACTAGGGGACTACTGAAGGATTTCATTCCAATCAAAAATGGTCCAAAGGTGACCTTTGGTGGTTCTGAAAAAGGAATCATCAAAGGGTTTGGTAACATTTCCTCAAACTTAGTTACCATTACTCATGTGGCTTATGTTAAAGGGTTGAAACACAACCTTATAAGTATAAGTCAATTAAGTGATGTAGGGTATGACATCTCATTTGTTAAAAATGGTTGTCATATCAAGAGGTCAAGTGATCAAGAGATCATTTTGACAGGTTATAGAAAGAGGAATGTCTATTGTCTAGACATTATGGTTGAGAACAATAGTTCTCATGTTTGTCTTGTAGCTGATGAGACAGTCTCTCATTGTGTCAAGTGGCACAAGAGGCTAGCTCATCTTAACTACAAGACTATTAGCAAACTCTTTAGCAAAGAGTTAGTGAGGAATGGTCCTCAAGTTAAGTGTGTCAAAGATGGCATTTGCTCAGCTTGTCAAAAGGGCAAGCAGACTAAATCCACCTTTAGAAGCTTAGACAACAAAGATGCTGTGAGGTGTTTATACCTCTTGCATATGGATCTATTTGGTCCAATGCCAGTTCACAGCTTAGGTAGGAAGGTCTATACCTTTGTAGTTGTTGATGACTACTCAAGGTTTTCCTGGGTGTTCTTCTTAAAGCAGAAATCTGAAACACCTAGTGTCTTCTATAGCTTTGTTAAGCAAATTCAGAATGAATTGAACTGTACAGTGGTCAAAATTAGAAGTGACCATGGTACTGAGTTTCAGTCTGAAAGCATGACAAAGCTGTGTGAAGACTATGGGATATTTCAAGAATTCTCTTCACCTAGAACACCTCAGCAAAATGACATTGCTGAAAGGAAAAATAGGACCTTGATAGAGGCTGGTAGAACCCTATTAAGTGATTCATCACTGCCAGAATATTTTTGGGCTGAAGCAGTTAACACTGCATGCCATGTGATAAATAGGGCTACCATCACTAAAAGGTTAAACAAGACCCCCTATGAAGTTGTGAAAGGCAGGAAACCAAACCTATCCTATTTCAGGATTTTTGGTTGCAAATGCTTCATACTTAACAATGGAAAGTCTTACTTAACTAAGTTTGCTGCCAAGTCTCAATAGGGAGTGTTTGTTGGGTACAGCAATAATAGTAAGGCTTATAGAGTCTACAACTTGACTACACAAGTTGTAGAGGAGTCTGTGCATGTAGTTTTTGATGAGACAAAACTTATTAACAATGAGTTGTCTAGTAGTGTGTGCAGCCCCACAGGTCTTACTAAGAAGATGGACAAGCTAACCATAGAAGATGTACCTGCTGCAAGACAGCAAGTAGAAGAGGATGGCTTATGTCCAGGGGGAGAACTACATGTACCAGGAGCTGAAGAAGTACAAGGAACTCAGCTTGATGAAGATGCTGAAGAAGTTCAACCAGAAGTAAGGATGCCTCCAACCAACAGGCATCTAAGAGATCATCCAGTAGAGCTAATTATTGGAGATCCTAGACAAGGTGTTCAGACAAGGAGCAGAAATCAGAATGCTGTAGTATATTCAAGTTTTCTGTCTCAAATAGAACCAAAGAAATTTGAAGAAGCTATACAAGATCCACAGTGGACTGAAGCAATGCAGGAAGAGCTTAATCAGTTCAAAAGGTGCAAGGTTTGGGACCTGGTTCCTAAACCTAAAGATCACAATGTGATAGGAACAAAGTGGATCTACAGGAATAAGTTAGATGAACAAGGAGTCATCATTAAGAATAAAGCAAGATTGGTTGCTAAAGGTTATAGGCAAGAAAAAGGTATTGATTTTGATCAAACCTTTGCTCCAGTAGCCAGACTGGAAGCCATAAGGATGTTCTTGGCCTATGCAACCTATCAAGGATTCAAGGTATACCAAATGGATATGAAGTCAGCATTCCTAAATGGTAATCTAAAGGAAGAAGTCTATGTGGAGTAGCCTACAGGTTTTGTTGATCCAACTCTACCTCATTATGTCTATAGACTTAGGAAAGCATTATATGGGTTAAAACAAGCACCTAAAGCTTGGTATGAAACCCTATCTAGTTTCCTCATTGAGAACAAGTTCTCAAGGGGGAAAATAGATAAGACTCTATTCCTTAGGGAATCTAGAGGCATAGTAATACTTGTCCAAATATATGTAAATGACATTATATTTGGGTCTACTGAAAGTAGCCTTTGCAAAAAGTTTGCAAAGCTTATGCAAAGTCAATTTGAGATGAGTAGTATGGGAGAACTGAAGTTTTTCTTGGGTCTCCAAGTTAAACAGACTGTAAGTGGTCTATCCATATGTCAGTCCAAGTTCACCCTAGAACTCACAAGGAAATATGGTATGGATTCATCCAGTACCATGAAGACTCCTATGGGGTCAAGTATGTCTCTTAGCAAGGATGATGCAGGGAAACCTGTAGATGAAACCTTGTATAGAGGGATAGTTGGCTCCTTACTATACTTGACTGCAAGTAGGCCTGACATTATGTATGCTACATGTGTTTGTGTCAGGTATCAAGCCTGCCCTAAAGAGTCTCACTTGACTGCAGTCAAGAGAATTTTGAGATATCTAAAGGGCACACCTTATCTAGGCCTCTGGTACCCTAGGAATGGAGAATTTGATCTAACAGGCTATTCAGATGCAGACTTTGCAGGATGCAAAGAAGATAGAAAGAGCACTACTGGATCCTGTCAATTCCTAGGTGGAAGACTCATTTCATGGAGTAGTAAGAAGCAAACCAGTGTGGCTATCTCCACAGCTGAGTCAGAATATGTAGCTGCAGGAAGTTGCTGTGCTCAACTTCTATGGATTCAACATCAGCTAGAAGACTATGGATTTCAGGTAAGTAGAACTCCACTTTTCTGTGATTCTACAAGTGCTATTTCAATAGCTAATAATCCTGTATCACATAGTAGAACTAAACATATTGAGATTAAATATCACTTTCTTAGGGAGCATGTAGAAAGAAATGATATTGCACTTGAATATGTTAAAACTGATAATCAGATAGCTGATATGTTTACTAAGCCCTTAGAAGAAGATAAGTTCAATAGGTTCAAAATTGAACTAGGTATGATAAACTTAGACTAAGTTTACAGAACTAAAAATTGGCTAAGTAAAAAGGTGTCGACACATAGACAAGTCTATGTCGACACAGAATAGTAAGTGTCGACACTTCAGGAAAATGGTGTCGACACATCTAGGAAGTTGGTGTCGACACTTCAGAATGGTAGTGTCGACACATGTCGAGTTGGTGTCAACACATCCAATAAGGTGTCGACACTTAAGTTTTACTCAGAATTTTCTAAGTAAAGTCTCGACTACATGTCGCGTAGTGTGGTGTCGACACTTAACCAGGTGTCGAGACATAAAATCTGTTGACTAAACTTGTGTCGACACATGAGTGTCGAGACATTATAAGTCAGTGTCGACACTTATTGCCAGTGTCGACACATCTTTAGTAATCCATCCCGCCTTTTCGTCTTCAAACCAGAAAGGTATAAATAGGGTTCTGTCTTTGTTTGTCGACACACTTTCAGAGTTTCGAGACCAAACTACTGTGTCGACATTTCTCTTTTCTCAAGCCTAATTCTACAAACCCTAATGGCTCCCAAGTTGGAAGAGAACGTCAATGAAGGCCATGAGCTGGTTCGTGGCGCGTTCGACGATGGCGATCAAGAAATCAAATCGGTGGTAACCCTAGTCACCGATTCTGGATTGGAGTATTTGGTTTCAGAACCAACAAAAATATGGAAGAAGGAAGTTCTTGAATTCCTTACTGGAGCTTCTGTAGATGACTCAGGTTACAGAATCAAATCACGAGTGCATGGAACAAAGGTTAAGATTTCACCCAAAAATCTGAGAAAGGTACTTCAGCTACCTAAAATTCAAGAAGAAGAGGAAGTGACCACTTCTAAGACCAGAGAAGCACTTACCTGGTGTGGTCTAGATCCTAAGCTAAAGATAGGATCTGTATTCAACAGGAAAGGAATGAATAACCAAGGAAAATTCCTGTCTGAAATTGTGGGGAAAGTTATACTCAGCAAGACTGGAGGGCATGACAGGGTGTCAGCCTCCATGTTCAGTGTTATGACCAGAATCATCTTCAACCTAAAAACCGATTGGTCAATGGTTATCTTTGAGAAGATAAAGGAAAGTCTGAAGAAGCCCAATCTGGGCAGGATACTTAGTCTCTACCTGGCTGGTACAATACCAGAGGTAATGAGCACTGCTGCAGGTAGCAAAATCAACCACATGAGAAAGATGGACATGAGGATCTTTTCAAGGTGGGAAAGGGTGCTGTCAAAGGAACTGTCCACCCCTGAGAAACAAGTTTCTAAGAAAGATTTACCTCCAAAGAAGAAGAGGAAGATAACTCCTGTGACACAGGAGCCCTCCAGCAGTTCAGGTAGTGAAGAACAAGTTGTTTTCACTCCTGATAGTCATGAGGATGTGGCTGCAGAGAAGTCTCCTGCTCCTCAAGAGACAGCTAAAATCCAGGGGGAGCTGCCTACAGCTAGCCTCATGCATAAGGATCCAAGCCAGGGGGAGCCTCCAGCTGTAGAACAACCTTCTACACTGGAGAGTGAGCAAGCTACAATCATTATCCAAGAGGTACTTTCTGACCTCAATACTTTAGATTTTTCTGTAATAGATTCTGATTTGTCTGATGTCCATCAGCAAACTCAGCAAGCAAATCAAGAACCAGATGTTGTTCTCCCAGACACATCAGTAGTACAAGAAGTAGTTCCTGATAAAGTAGTTGATGAACCCAGTACTTCTCCTGCACAGTCTCCAGCTGAATACACAATGGAAGATCTATTTCTTAATTTAGATCAAGAGGATTTTGACATGGACAAGCATGGTGCTGCTGAAGAGAAGGGTGCTGCTGCTGAGGGGGAGACACTGCAAGTTCAGGAAGAGCCTATAAGGCAGGAAAGTGAGAAAGCACTTGATGTGCAAGCTGACAAACCATCAAGCCCTAAGGATAGGGTGAATATAGCCAGTACTTCAGAGTCTGAGGAAGATGAGACTGAACAAGCCAAGAAGAAGCAATTCTTTGTATTCAAAAGAAGGAGTCAGAGCTACAAGAAGGCTCTACAAACTGTTGCTCAACACTCCCTAGTCCAACAAGCTCCATCAACTGATTACAGTGGCTTAATGGTAGCAATGCAAGTTAAGCTAGATGAGCACAGGAGGGCCATAGAGAAGTATATTGATGAAGGCCACAAGTCTTTACAATTTGACTTAGCTCAAGACATCAAGTCAATAAGATTTGAGATGAACCTGAATAAAAAGGAAATGAATGAATGCTTCCACAAGGGTGGAAATGCAGTGGTGTACCTGGCTAAACATCAAGAACAGATAAAAGAAAAGGTAGATGATATAGCATTGAAATAAGGCTATGTGCTGGAAAATCAGTTGAGGATGAATGATAATTTGACTGCATCCCACAATGCTATAGTCACTGAACTGAAGAATAAGACTGCTGAGCCTTCAACATCATCTGCTGCAAAGGCTGAATTTGATAAAGCTTTTCAAGATGAAATTGCTGCTGTCAAGACTGCAATTAAGGATTCACAGAAGGTCATTTCTGAACAGCTTACAAAGCTTAAACCTTATTTTAAGGATGGAATCAGGTACTTGGACAGCCAAATCAGGTTCCAGAAAGATGATGTCAGAGATCATGTTGAACAAGAAGTCATAAAGGGGGAGAGGGTGTTAGTCAAAGCTAGCTCTGACCATGCCAAATGGATATCTAACTCCATCAGAGCTACACTGGGCTATCCTCCCCTGTGTGATGATGATAATGTTGCTGAATCAGGAATTCAAAGTGCATATCTTGGAGGTGAGCAACAGGAAGTAGCTCAGGTGATCTATCCACCTCCAGATTTTGACATGGTTCATGCAGAAGTCAGCACAATGTATAGTCCAACTGCTGGCAAGTCAAATGTTGTTCTGGAAAAGGTTGTTCAACCTGTTACAGCAGCTATGCAAGAGGCTTTGGACAAGGAAGAAGAGACAAGGCTGTCAAAGAAGAAGTTTAGGGAACTAGCTGAGCAGAAGCCAGATTTTGAACAGTGGATCCCTACTTCTAGGAACATCATTCTCACAGCCTGGAAAGCAGCCAAGGACAATGCTCATGAGAGGAACAAATGGTTTTCAGAAGCAGAATGGAGAAAGCATGAGATTAGGCAGGAAGCCATTGTCCAGCATAGAAGGAAGGCTAAGTTAGGAAAGCTACCTCCTACAGCCGTGGAGCATAGCAAGTACTTTCCTAAGCCCTATCATTACTTTGAGAGACAAAAGATCAAGGCTGATAAGCAAGATCTCAAAGGAAAGAAGACTGCTGATGCTGAGCCTGCTGCTGCTGCTGTAAAGGCCAAAGTACAAGCTGGGAAAGGAATAGTTATAAAAGAACCTGATCAGAATTAGACTAAGATTAGACTGAAGAATGTTGTAATCTGTTACATCTAAACATTTTTGTAAATCATTGACAATGTATTAAAAACAATGTTTGAACAATTTTTGATAAATATATTTCATGATTGTTCAGAAGAATGTGTCTAATTTCTGTTTGTTCTGTAATGCTGAATGAGTATACATGTGTGCTTTATTACATGTTTAAGTTTACCCTGTTGACATATACCTGCTTTACATCATTCTCTAAGTTTTAATTATGAGTGGTGTATATCATTGACTAAGGGTTATGACTTCTCCAAATAGGGGGAGATTGTTGGGTACATTGGTCAAATGTACCTGATTTGAAGAAGCCTCACCTAACTCAATGATATACATCATAATGTATTTGATGTTTGTTTGAGTTACTTGTGCAGGTTAGGTATTCACTGGACTGAAGCTAAAAGTTTCTAAGTCCATGTGTCGACACCCAGAGGGAAAGTGTCGACACTTGAGAAAGCTTGTGTCGACACCCAGACGAGCAGTGTCGACACTTGGAGTAATTGTGTCGACACCTGAGAAGAAGAGTCGACACCAGACAGAAAGTGTCGACACTTGGAGCTGTGTCGACACTCAGTGAAGAAGAATGCAGAAAAGCTGTGTCGACACTTAGCAGAAGTGTCGACACCTAGAAGAGCTGAGTCTACATCAGAAAGTGTCGACACTTGGAGTTGTGTCGACACTCAGCAAAATTCTGCAGAGACCAAGGACAAGTGTCGACACTCAACACAATATGTCGACACTCAAACAGCAGAGTCAACATATGAAGAATGTGTCGACACTCAGCACAATGTGTCGACACACAAACAGGAGAGTCAGCACTTGAAGTAAGTGTCGACACCCAGCACAATGTGTCGACACTTAGCTAAAGACTCTACACTTGAAGAAAGTGTCGACACAAGGAGCTGTGTCGACACTTAGCAAAGAACAGAAAAGTTTACAAAATATTCTAAGTACAAGTGTCGACACTAAGGGAATGTGTCGACACTCAGCTGAAGAAACAAATTGAAGACTTGTGTCGACACCAAGAAGCAGTGTCGACACTTGACAGTTTCAACACATGAAGACGTGTCGACACAAAGGAGATGTGTCGACACTTAGAAGAATTCAACAAGTTACAGAAGATCAAGTACTTGTGTCGACACTTAATTTTAGTGTCGACACTTGAAGAAGAATCTGTGTCGAGACATACAAGGAGTTGTGTCGACACCTTGTAGACTTGTGTCGACACTTACACAACATGTGTCGACACTTGGTCTATAAGTGTCGACACTTAAGAACAGAAAGTCTCGACACTATCTGACAGTTAGAGAATTTCAAGAAGTGACTGGTTGACATGACAGCTGCCGATCCAGTCGGTCTACAGCAACTGTCAGAGAAGTCAGAAGTCTGTTATGAACCGGACCAGCCGGTTACCATGAAGGAAGCCTATAAATAGGCACCCATAGTTTACAGAAACAGGAGTAGTTGTCATAAGAATTACAAGTTGTTCTTTCAAGTAGTGAGAATAATTAAAGTGGTTGATCAGATTATTCAAGTAATCAGAAAAGTGATATACAGAGGATCAACACAAGAAGATCTGACAGTCCAACTGCATATCTAAGAAGTTGGAGAGAGAGAGCTCCAATCAAGAATTCAGTCTTTGGAACTAAGGCTGAGAAGAAGGATTCAGAATCATCTGAATCTCAAGAAGCAGAGGTCAAGGATCAACTGCAGAGGATTCAGACTAATTCAGTTCTACTCAAGAAGCTTTGAAGGAAGCTAAGTCAGTTTGGATCTAGCTGAGTTCTTCCAAGAACTCTTCAAGAAACTCTCAACTCCTCTCTTATTTTCTGAGTTGTAGAGTTAGTTATTGTAATTCAATTTTAACTTGTAGGATCCATTGGATCTGAGTGAATTGTAAGCCTATATTATAAAGGCTGAGGGTAGGGCTTGGTTGCCTGAGTGTAGGAGTTGAAGAACTCTGAGTGTAGGCCTTGATTGGCTAAGTGTAGGCCTGGGTGGCTGAGTGTAGGCCTTGGTGGCTGAGTGTAAGGCTTTGGGCCTGAGGTGTAGGAACCTAGTTGGGTTCTGAGATAGTGGAGAAGTTTGGCCGAATCTAGTACACTGCTAAATAGGCGAAGGGGGAAAGTGGATGTACCCAAAGATTGGGGAACCACTATAAATTTGTGTGTCTGCTGTGCTGTGATGTACTGTGGATTAACTGTTTATATTCTGTTGTTGCTGTTAGCTGTATAAATCTGTGAAATAACTGTCTTGCTGCCAACTAAGTTTTAAAAAGGTTTAGGTCACCTATTCACCCCCCCCCCCTCTAGGTGTTTAGGTACCATATCTTTCACTCGTCAAGTTTCATCGCAATCCGAGCATTTTTGGAGTCTCGGCGCGCGATTGAAGTTTTGGATTGTTTATGTTCGTCGTATACTTCGAAGATTAATATCTCGGGAATGGCTCGTCGGATTTTGGTTTTGATTTCGCCGTTATATTTTTAGCATTGGTGTTCGCCTTCGGTGCAAATTTTGTTTAATTCGGCGCTCGTTTGGGCTTTCGTGCTGAGTCTTCTCGAGAAGTTATGGTTCTACTCGATTAGCCCGTTTTAGATTTAACTCGGGCGCCATTTTGAGGGTCAACACCGAGTTGTATGAAAAAATGGTCAACATAAAATTCGTTCGTCTCGACGATATCTACAACTTTCATGTTGACCACTTTTCGAATTGAAGCCGTTTTGAACCCCTAATTCCGTTGTTTCTGCAATAACTCGAGTGGTGAGCTGCTACTCGAGTATATGCTGCTTCTACTCGAGTAAGTCATGTTTTAACTCGAGTAATGAGCCTCTACTCGAGTATATTATGTTACTACTCGAGTAGGTATGTTACTACTCGAGTATATATGATGTTACTCGAGTAGGTATGCTGTTACTCGAGTAGGTATGCTGTCACTCGAGTAGGCTGTTTCATTTTATGTTCAGACATCATTTTGAGGGTCAAAACGGTGTCGTATCAAAAACTGGTCAACATGAAATTTGTTCATCCCGATGCGATCTACAACGTTCATGTTGACCACTTTGCGATTTGAAGTCTTTTTAAACCCCTAATTCCGTGTTTCCCGCTATAACTCGAGTGGTGAGCTGCTACACTAGTATATGCTGCTTCTACTCGAGTAATTCATGTTTTTACTCAAGTAATGAGCCTCTACTCGAGTATAATGTGTTACTACTCGAGTAGGTATGTTATTACTCGAGTAGGTATGTTACTACTCGAGTAGGTATGCTGTTACTCGAGTAGATATGCTGCTACTCGAGTAGGCTGTTTCTGTCTCCGTTCAGAGGCCGTTTTGAGGGTCAAAACGGCATCGTATCAAAACATGGTCAACATGAAATTTGTTCGTCTCGACGATATCTACAACGTTCATGTTGACAACGTTTTGATTTGAATTAATCCTAGATCTCTATTTTTGGTTTCCGCAAAACTGCTCGAAATAAACTGTTTTTGACAAAACTTTTTATAAATATATATATATATATATATATATATATATATATATATATATATATATATATATATATATATATATATATATATATATATATATATATATATATATATATATATATATATATATATATTCTTGGACTTAGGTTTTAGAACCAAACTTCATCTTCTCCGTTATTTTTCTCCCGAACCAGAGCAGCGAGCGAGAGAGAGAGTTTCTTTTTTGTGAATCTTCCGGTGGCCGCCGACGGTTCTCCGGTGCTCGAAATCTTCAATCGAACTTAGATCCGGAAAGCTCTCGCCAAGAGCTACGCTATCGTGGTAATTTCTTCCCCATTCCTTGAGTTTTTTTCGTTAGGGTTTTTCAGTCCTAAGCCCTTTTCCGCCATTTTTGTCTAGATCTCAACTTCTCCCACATCCTTTTTGCCCCGACCTACGACGTGGAGTGATTCGGTGGATTTTTTCCGGTAAAAACCAAGGCAAGTGGTGGTTTCTCCTCTTTTCTCATTGTATGATTCGATGGTAACGGCTATGTTTTCATGTTCCCTAAAATTATCTAGACTTATTCTTCCAAATTATTGCAAAGATTAACCGCTTTGTTGACCACATGTTGTTATTTTGTTTTGCCATGATAAACTTGAACTTGTCTATTTATGTTTAATCTTCCTTGAAGTGTCTTATCGATGGCTTAAGTGTCTTAGCTCTCGTTATCAAACGTATTAGAGTTTAATTAGGGTTGTAAATTGGTCCTAAGGGTTGATCAACCATGTCCGGAATCTAGTAATGTCAAGTAGAGTTTGTCGAGCCAAATCCCGAGGTATTTGTGTTGTGGTTTTTTTTGGGTTTCTTGAATGCGGGTGTTAGTGGACGTTTCCACCTCCGCAGTGTTTGTTACCTTCATTAGTGTCCTGTGGAAGTCTACCTGATTTTTGGATGTCTGCGCTGTATGGTGGAGAGCATGAGACTCCCTCGCAATTAGACGGATTGTATATCCGTTGTTTTGGGTGGTGTGTCCAAGAGTGACCACTTCGCCTGCGTTTTTTGGGTGGTGTGTCCAAGAGTGACCACTTCGCCGTGATTTTGGGTAGGGTCGACCACAGGTGCCTAATGAAGGTTTTGTTTTTTTTTCTTTCTGGGGAAATATTTATGTATTCACCTTATAGCTTTGTGCGTCTGGTGTACTCTTGTGGAACGTGACAAGTCACGTAGGAGTTCACTTTCTGTTGATGCCCTGTTTCTTTGTACTTTGCTTCAGTACTTTTGGTCTTGGGCTGGTACCCCTGTTGACCTTTGTTTATTTTGGCTTATTAATTTTTTCCTGCCACTACTTGTACCTTCTTGCTGAGGTGTTCTGTCTTTGGAATGCCTCAGGTTCAGAGTTGTAGCAGGTAGTAGTGCTGGTTTTGGAGTTTTCTAGCGGCAGTGTTGGCTGTGGTTGTTGCCTCGTCTTAACGAGGTAGTTTGTTGGTTTTTTTTAGTTTTACTAGTTCAGACATACTTTTGTTCGTGGGTTCGTGTCAGTTTGTTGGCGCCCACTGATTTTGTTTGTTGCTGATACTTGCTAGCTGCTCATTTATTTAATAGTGGATGTGGTTTACTTGCTCTCTGGGAGTATTTATGCTAGAAATGCATGTTAGGTATTTTCAACTATAAAATCTACTACTATTACTTCATACATTACAAGATTTGAAACTCTAACCCGTTATTTTTAGCGACCGTAAAAGCTATCTTTCCTACTATAATAAATTTAGAGTTCTGCATGGCATGAGTTGTCCTCTGGGGACGTTTATTCTCATGTAAGATGTTTGAGTCAATCTAAACAAGTATTTTTCCGCAGCGTATAACCATATTTTTATTTGTGGACTAAATGAGTCACTAAGCCGAGGGATACGACTAACTGTTGCACTTAACTGATTTTTCTTAAAATAACTTAAAGGATCTTTCTCCATGATTAAGTAGGTTTTTGCCTGAGCGTCCGCAGTTATCCCCTGCTGACGTGGCATCATGTCACGCATTTTCCCTTACTCTGATAAGCTATTTATGTGGTGAAAATGCGGGTTGTGACACCCCTGGCGAAGGTAATGTAACAACCCCATCCGTTCATATAATATATACTAGAAGGTTCAGCCGGGGCCCCACAACATATACCACAAAACATACGATGAAGCTACGGAGTGATACCAGAGTAGCGCAGCGCACCTAACACATTGCATTCTAGCGGAAGCCTATACACTTGAACTCCTATCTTGAATGTCCAACATATGAAAACTCCACATTTTATATATCATAGGAATGTCTTACAAAACACATAAAGAGTTGGCCTTATGGCCTTATAAGGCTTTCAACCAGTGGCCTAAACATTGGCACGCAGGCCGACCGCATCAAAAGAAAACATAACATTTATCCAAATTAGCCTTCGAGGGCTAACAACGACAGCAGCAAAAATAGTAGGGACTTCAACCCTTATGCTTCGCGTTCGGCTCTCCAGCACCTGCATAAGGACATTCTGTTGGAACACCCTATTACTAATTTGGGTCAGGATCACTATGTCTCTAGGAATCTATGTTTTGACCTTATGTATAGATTATAGGTCAAGTAGAATTGAGTCTAAGGGATCAGGAGTCTAGGTTTGGAAGCTGCCCTGAAGACCCAAGTTTTTCTGGAGACCAAGTCCAAATCGTCGAGCTCAGCACGACGTTCCGTCGAACTCCGGTCGACGATCGTCTAGCTCAACTATTGACAGATCGTCGAGCTCCATTCGACGATCGCTGAGCTCAACCCTCCTTATATCGTCGAGCTCTGGTCGACGATCGCTGAGCTCAACTTCTCAATATCGTCGAACTCCGTTCGACGATCGCTGAGCTCAGTTCGACGGTTTTGACTCTGTACTGGATCTTTATCTCTGAGCTCAGTTCGACGATCTTTGAGCTCAGATCGACGATTTCTTTGCTGCTTGCTGTTTCCAGTTCGCTGAGCTCAGCTCGACGATAGCAGAGCTCAGTTCGACGATTTCAGTTATCTTTCAAAGTTCAAATTCAAATTAGATAGAAGTTATTCTGCATTTAATTCAGAAGATCTGCCAGCCGTTTTTATTTACTTCTGGAGCAAGTTTCAAGGGATTTTTCAAGGAACAAATCAGTGGACTTTCTTTTAGAGAAATTATGCAATTAAGGCTGAAATTAATGCAGACCAACGGCTATCTTTGACAGAGGATAATATTCTATACAGAGAATAAAAGAAGAATGTTTTTTTTTGAGGGAATAGACAAGAGATTCAGAGAACAAGAAGAAGACACACACACAATACAGATTACAGAACAATATTCAAAATCCTCTGTCAACAAGAATTCTGAAGAACACTTCTCAAAGAGATCAAGCTTTCAAACAAATCTTCAGATCTCTTCAGCTCTCAAGTGCTCAAGGCCAACATCATTTCAAGACTCCAGACACTCAACATTTCAGCTTGCTGAAATCATCTTTTGCTGGAGATCTACATTTGAAGGCCTATCACCCTCAGCAAAGCTCATCTTCCTGAAGATATCAAGGACTCAAGGGGAGCTTTGACAACATCACTGAATCCACATAGTCTTCTCAGTTGCTTGAGAAAGAGAAGACTTCCATCACTCTCTCAACCCCATTCTGTAAAGGGTTTTTCAAACTCCCTTCAAAAGTTTGAATCTGGTTTTTGAGCACCTTGTCAAAAGCTCATTGGTGGCAAGACACCTGATCAAAAAATCTGATTTGGTTTTTGAGCACCTTATCAAAAGCTCATTGGTGCCCAGGACACCTGATCAACTCATCCTGCAGTGGATTCCTACCTAGGGTGGTAGAAGAGTGGATGTACCCAAGTTGGGGAACCACTATATTTCCTTGTGTCTTCTGGTTGTGCATGTTTTCTTTTTGTTTCTGGCCTAGATTTTCTTGTGCTTAGTTTGTTGCATAGCTTAGTTTTATTTCTGCTTCCCTGCTTACACTCATTACAACAATTGTTGTAGAGCTTTGAAAAAGTTTTTCTTTGTGTTTATAAAAAGCACCATATACTCTATTCACCCCCCTCTAGAGTATATTAGATCTAGTTTCCCCTTTCAATTGGTATCAGAGCCAGGTTGGTTAAACATACCATATCTGTTTGGTTGTACAGGCTAACACCTGAACCCCAAGATCCCAATCTAGATCATTCTTTTATATTTTATTTTTAGACTTTGTTTGCACAAGTTATGGCCCAGAACAAAGATTATGCAAGCACCAGACCTCCAGTGTGCAATCTGTCAAAGTTTGCACTTTGGAAAGCAAGGATTAAACTCTACATGAATTCTATTGACGAGGACATTTTTAATTCTGTTTTGACAGTGTGTCCAAGACCTCCAGAAAGTACAAGCACAAATGCTGTTCCACCTCCTTCAGGAACAGATGCTGACATAAAGAAATGGAAAGTAGCTGATGCCAAAGCAATGAACATTCTAGCTCAGACAATGTCAGATGACATCTTTCAGAAGGTAGCTGAATGTAATTCAGCCAAGGAGATCTGGGACAAGCTCTCAGAAATTGTCTCTGGCTCAGCTGATGAGAGAAAGGACAGAAGATCCCATCTCATCTCCCAATATGAGAACTTCAAGAAGGGAGAAACAGAGTCAGTGGGAGACATGTACAATAGACTGAGTATGATTGTCAGTGAACTGAGGACATTAGACAAAGAAATCTCACTGACAGAACTCAATGACAAGATCCTAATGTGCTTCCCCAGCACTTGGGACTCAAGAATCTGGCCAATTAAAGATGCCAGAAGTCTGAATGAGATCACAACTGAAGCTTTTTTGGGCAAGCTCAAATCCTATGAGCTACTCATCAAGAACAGAGAGGAAGAACAGAAGGCTGCTTCTCCAGTCACAAGAAAAGAGAAGACTATAGCCTTCAAGGCCACTGAAGAGTTGCCTGAAGAAAAAGGAACAGGCAATGATGAACTTCTCAGCTTGCTGGCCAAAAGATTCTATAAGATGGCCAGAAAGGATTTCAGAAGAAGATCATACAAGGATCAGGACAAGCCAAGGTATGACAAGTCCATTGGCAATAATAAAGATATTATTTGCTTTGGTTGCAGGAAACCAGGGCATATAGTTCCTGACTGTCCAGAGAACAAGAACAAGGACAGAAGGGAAAGAAAGGAGAGAAGAAAGGAGAAAGACTCCAAAAGGAGTGGCAATAGCAAACCCTCATCCAGCAAAAATAAGCACACAAGGAAAGGATTTGTTGCTGAATCCTGGAGTGAGACTGAAGAAGAGTCAGAGACCTCTTCCAGCTCAAGTGATGATGAGGATGATGCAGAGGAAAAAGAATTCTGCATGATGGCAATTAATGCCTCACAGCACAACTCAGAGGAAGAAGAGTCAGAGTCAGACTCAGAGACTCAACCTGAAGAAGATCAGGTAATCAGCACTTTTGATTTTAATTCAGAAGATTTTAAATCTGAATTTAAAGCATTGTGTCTAGATCTGCTAAAGTCTGAGAAAGAGATCATCTCTCTCAGAAATCAATTATCTGAACACAATGGCTTAAAGTCAGAAAACCTCAAACTCTCTCAGGAGTTGGAGAACTATAGGGAACAGATAGCTACACTGAAAAGTGAGCTCTCTGAGGCCAAGAAGCTTGAAGAATCCCTTAATGGGAGAAGCATCAAACTGATGGACATCACAAGCACAGTGAACTCTAGACTTAACAGTACACTGGGCTTGGGTGCTTCATCCAGCCAACCTATAGTCCTAACAACTCCCATCAAGTTTATATCTAACAAGGGAAAAGGAGTTGTAGAGGTTGCCAGGAAAAATTCTGATCTGCCTCAAAAATTTAAGTCCCAGCAGAAATCGTCGAACGAAGCTCGACGATCGCCGAATGAAGCTCGACGATCGCCGAACGCAGCTCGACGATCTCAGGGAAAATCGTCGAACGCCGATCGACGATCTCAGCCAGAATCGTCGAACGCAGCCCGACGATCTCACATTCCTGACCTCAGCCATAGTCGACCGTCGAACGGAGCTCGACGATCTAACCCAAGATCGTCGAACTCAGCTCCAAGATCGTCGAACAGAGGTCAGAGCAGTGGAAAAATTTTCAAAGGCAAATCAAAGTTGAATCCTGAGGGTTTCTCATCCCAAACATTTAACCCTTATACTGAATGGATTTTACCTCCAAGGAGATATCATCCTGAAGGATATAAGAGTCAGCCAGGGATGTCCTTTATTTCTGAATTTAAAGGTTATCAACCTAGGCCCAAGGTAAACTGGGTCAAAAACAAGTAAATTGTTTTATGTGCAGGTGAAGACCTATCCAACACCTAACCAGCAATGGTATTTGGATAGTGGATGCTCAAAGCACATGACAGGGAACAGGGACAACCTTAATTCCTTTAAAGCCAAGCTTGGACCCAAAGTTA
Organism: Platanthera guangdongensis; assembly: GCA_039583875.1. Classification (NCBI taxonomy): domain Eukaryota; kingdom Viridiplantae; phylum Streptophyta; class Magnoliopsida; order Asparagales; family Orchidaceae; genus Platanthera; species Platanthera guangdongensis. The sequence continues at coordinate 83,128,150 of CM077164.1, read as the reverse complement.
TCTTTGGTGACTCCAACTTTGGACAAACTAAAGGATATGGTGCAGTCCAGATTGGCTCAGTAACCTTCAAGAAGGTAGCATATGTGGAAGGACTGAAGCACAACCTAATCAGTATCAGTCAGCTATGTGATGAAGGCTACCAGGTGACCTTCAGCAAAACTCTATGCAAAATCAAGTCAGAGGACAACACAACTGTGTTGACAGGTATAAGGAAAGGTAACATCTACCTAGTAGATTTTCTTTCAACTACTATAGATATCTGCTTATTCAATTCAGTTTGTAGACCAAATGTTTTATGGCATAAAAGATTAGGACACCTAAACCTTAGAACTATTGGTAGGCTATCCAAGGACAACCTTGTTAGAGGACTACCTTCTGGCCCCTACAAGAAGGAAGGACTCTGCAAGGCTTGTCAATTAGGCAAGCAAACTAAAAACAGTTTTAAGTCACTTAATAAGAGTGATTCACCTAGGATATTGTATCTGTTACACATGGATCTATTTGGACCCATCACAGTACAAAGCCTAGGAGGGAAATCCTACACTTTGGTGATTGTAGATGACTTCTCTAGATTCACTTGGGTGTTCTTTCTAAGGAAGAAGTCTGATAACTTTAAGTGTCTGACAGAGTTTCTCAAATGTGTAAAGATTGAGTTCAATACTCACATTGCCCTGATCAGAAGTGATCATGGGACAGAGTTTGATTCTCTTCTTATGCAAGAGTTCTGTCAGAGTGAAGGGATCAGGCATACTTTCTCAGCTCCTAGAACCCCTCAACAAAATGGGGTAGCTGAAAGGAAAAATAGAACCCTTATTGAATCTGCCACTACATTGTTGTCAGATGCTCATCTACCTCTATCCTTTTGGGCAGAGGCAGTGAACACCTCCAACTATGTGCTGAACAGGAGTCTGATACATAAACTGAAGGGAAAGACTCCCTATGAATTACTCAAAGGGAAGAAACCTAAAGTTGACTATTTCAAAATTTTTGGTTGCATTTGCTATATTCACAATAATGATAAGAAACATCTAGCAAAATTTCAAGCCAAAGCTGATGAAGGAGTGTTTCTGGGATACTCCATGATCAGCAAGGCCTATAGGGTATATAATAAATCATCATTGAAAATTGAGGAATCTGTTCATGTTTCTTTTGATGAAACTAACATGTCTTTTCAAGGAGAAGATTTCTTCTACCATAGAACCTGTGCAGGAACACTCTCTAGTTGAAGATATGAACAAGCTACAGGTTGCTCAAGAAGAAGAAAGCAGTGAAGACGAAAGCAATGCTCAACACATTGAAGCTCCACTTGAAGAGCCAGTTGTTGTACCACAAGAGGAAACAACAACACAGGTTGGTGAACAATCAACACCCCCTGTTGATTTAGTAACATTAAGAGACCATCCAATTACCCAAATAATTGGAGAAATCTCAGCTGGTGTGCAAACCAGAAATCAGGTCAACCAAAACCTGTTGCACACCTGCTTTCTTTCTCAAATTGAACCTCAGTCCATTCAAGATGCAGAGCATGATCCACACTGGATCATTGCAATGCAAGAGGAGTTGCATCAATTTGAGAGGAACAAAGTATGGGAACTAGTGCCCAAGCCTAAGGATCATTCCATTGTTGGAACAAAATGGGTATTCAGAAACAAACTGGATGATCAAGGAATAATCATAAGGAACAAGGCAAGGCTAGTTGCCCAAGGATATTCTCAAGAAGAAGGAATTGACTACGACCAGATTTTGCACCTGTTGCAAGATTGGAAGCCATCAGGATATTTCTAGCTTATGCAGCTCACAAAGGATTCAAGGTTTATCAGATGGATGTCAAGAGTGCCTTCTTAAATGGAGACATCAAAGAGGAAGTCTATGTCAGACAACCTCCAGGTTTTATCTCTCCAACTCATCCTGATTTTGTTTTTAGATTAAATAAAGCACTATATGGTCTCAAGCAAGCTCCTAGAGCATGGTATGAGACTCTAGCATGCTTTCTTTTGGAAAATGGTTTTATAAGGGGTAGAGTAGACCAAACTCTTTTTATTAGAACCCATAAGTCCCATACCCTACTAGTACAAATCTATGTAGATGATATCATTTTTGGCTCTACTGACTCAAAATTGTGCAGAAGGTTTTCTAACCTGATGCATTCTAAATTTGAGATGAGTAGCATGGGTGAGCTATCCTTCTTCCTAGGATTGCAAGTCAAACAACATGCTGAGGGCATCTTCATTTCTCAAACCAAATATACTAATGAGCTGGTTAAGAAATTTGGCATGTCTGAGGCATCTTGTATGAAAACACCCATGCCTACCAATGCTGTATTGGATGCTGATGAACATGGGAAACCTGTTGATCAGACAACATATAGAGCAATGATTGGCTCTTTACTGTATCTTACAGCTAGTAGGCCAGATATAATGTTTGCTACATGCATATGTGCTAGATTCCAAGTTAGCCCTAGAGAGTCACACCTCACATTAGTAAAGAGGATTCTTAGGTATGTTAAAAGTTGTCCAAATCTAGGACTCTGGTATCCAAGAGATTCAACATTTGAGTTAACTGGATTCTCTGATGCTGATTATGCTGGATGCAGAATTGACAGGAAAAGCACCAGTGGAACTTGTCAGTTCCTTGGTGATAGACTTGTCTCTTGGTTTTGTAAGAAGCAAACATCTGTGTCAACTTCAACTGCTGAAGCTGAATATATGGCTGCAGGCAGTTGTTGTTCACAAATATTGTGGATTCAAAATCAACTCCTAGACTATGGTTACAACTTAGAGAAGTCAAAAATATTTTGTGACAATACAAGTGCTATCTCCATAGCTCAAAATCCAGTTCTCCATAGTAGGACAAAACATATAGAGATTAGGCATCATTTCTTAAGGGATAATGTTGAAAAGAACAAAATTGAACTGCAATACATCCCAACTGATTTACAAAGGGGAGATATTTTCACCAAGCCTCTGGATGAAAAGAAACATACTTTCTTCCTAAATCAGTTAGGCATGCTAGATGGAGGAAGTCTCAAATAAAACCCAAGATTTTGAAAGCTAAAATTGACCAAGACTAGGCAAAATTTCTGATTTTTCTTAGTATCTAGAAATTCTCTGATCTCTGAACTGCGCTCGACGATTTCCCCACAGATCGTCGAACGGAGTTCGACGATTTCCAGAATCGTCGAACTGAGTTCAGCGCCCCTCTGATAGTATGGACTATCTCCTCTGGTCAACGATCGTCGAACGGCGCTCGACGTTTCTGTTCACTGAACGATCGTCGAATGAAGCTCGACGCCTTTCCAGATCGTCGAACGGAGATCGACGATTTTGGAGTCTCTTCAGATTCCTTTAGGAGCCTCGATCGTCGAACTGAGTTCAACGATCTTTCCTTTTCTGCGTCGAACCCTAATATAAAACTCATTTTTTCGTCGTCGTTCTCTCTTGCGCTTTCAATTTCTCTGCAAACTTTTCTTCCCTCCAAGCAGTTCTACACTTGGTCGTTTTGTCTGTTGATTTTTGCAGGTACCATGGCCGTTTCTGTTGCTGTGCTCGCCGCCATGAAATTTGATGCCGGCTTTGACATCGATTTCGATTCCTTCAACACAACAGATCAAATCTTCCAAGATATTCTCACCCTATTCAAAGATCAGCAATTAACTGCCTTGATGTCAACCAGAATCAAACTTGCCTCAGATGAGATTAAAGAATGGGTTTACACTGCCCACAACCTGGACACAAACACCATAGTTGGCTCCATTGGTGGCACCCAGGTACCTCTGACTCCAGCAGTATTGACAGAAGTTTTTGGCTTCAGGAATGGTGAAGACTCTGCTGACCTTTCTGGAGAAGAGTTTGCTGATGTTCTTGCCAGGATGGGTCATCCTGAGGGGAACCCTAGCAAACTGTTTAAGAGAAACCTGTCTGTGGAATACAGGTTTTTGGCTGATGTAGTAGGCAAAGTCCTTTTGGCAAAGCATTCTGCTCATGATACAATCTCCAGACACCAGCTCTGCCTTATGGGAGCTCTTGTGGACAGGAAAAGCTTGAACTGGGGAGAAGTATTCTTTGACTTGTTGAAGAAAAAGATAAATAAGACTTTTGTGAACTTTGGAAGAATTCTGGGAATCTTCCTCCAGGCTAACTGCCCTGCCCTGCTAGTCTCCTCTGGAGTGCACATCAATGCATCCAAGAGACTCACCTGTGCCCTGTTTGGGAAATGGGACAGGCAAATCTCCAAGCCCAGCAGGCCCTCTTCTTTTGGCCCCTCAGGCACCAGGACTCTAAGAGTCACTCCACCACAGGCCTCTGCCCCTGCAGAGGACCTGCCTGCTAGTGCTGCTGCTTCCCCTCCTCCAAGCCCAACCCCAGCTCCTTCCACCATTCCAGCCTCCACCATTACCATATCCAGCCCTTCTCCAACCTCAATTCCATCCCCAGCAACAATTTCCTCTCCTCCAGCAGACCACTTCCATCCCCTTTTCTCCTATCCACCTCCAGATGTCACCTCCTCTACATCCATTCCATCCTTCACTCTCTTGGATGAATCCTACATGGATGATTCCCCCTCCTCTCCTCCAGATTTTCCCACCACCTCAACAACTTTCCAAGACCTTCTCCATCAACTTATTGATCAACCCACCTTCACTCCCTCCATTTCCATTCCTGTACCCTCCATCTCTACCATACCCTCTCCTGAGCCATCCCTTCCACCCTTCAGCCCTCCTCCTCCAGCTCCCTCAGCCATCCCTGTACCCTCTACCTCTGCTCCCCTTGAGCATGTAGATCTCCCAGCCCTTGCTGATCTGTTGTATGAGCTCCTTGCTCCTAGGCTCTCCCTTCTCATGGAGGCCTCCTTAGCTCCTCTGCAACAATCAGTGGCAGCTCTCTCTGCCAGGCTGTCCTCTTTCCTTACCCCCATAGCAGCACCCCCAGCAGTGTGCCTTGATGCACAGGTTTCTGCATCCAGGCAGGGGGAGATGCCCTATGAAGCCAGCTTCCAGGCTGCTGTTGCTGCTGCTGCTCCTCCTGCTGGTGTTTCTGATGCTGCTGCTGCTTCTGCTACTGCTACTGCCACTGGTTCTGTGTCTGCTGCTGCTGCCATTCCAGTTCTTGCCATAGACCTAAGGTCTTTGCTGTCTACCTTTGACCCTGCTTACTTCAGCTGCCTTCCAGAAGTCTATACTGTCCAGCCCCCAGAGGTTCTTGCTGCCCAGTCAGAAGACTTGACCAGGGCTCTAGTGCCCTTCTCCTGTTGTGACCCCAGAATCCTCTCTGATTTTATTCAGTCAGTGACTGCTGCTTATGATGATGCTGATGCTGCTGCTGCTGAAGACAATGCTGTGTCTACCTCTGGAATTGCTGTTGCCACTGAGGAAGAAACTGTTTCAATTGCTGCTGTTGAGCCCTTCTCACAGGATTTTCTGATGACAGAGGCTGTTGATGTTGAGCCTGCTGTTGAAGTTGCTACCTCTGAAGTTGCCACTGCTGTAGAAGTTATCATCTCTGAAGCTGCTGCTGCTCCTGTAATTGTTGTAACATCTGCTGCTGCTCCTATTGCTCCTCCTGTTTCTGTATCTTCTGCCCCATCAGCTGCTGTCCAGTTAAAAGAGGATTTGATGAAAAAGCTTGATGCACTGTATGATGAACAAAGCTCTGAATCTGAGGATTATGCTACTGCTTCTGATGACTCATCTGCCACAATTGCAAGGAAAAGAAAGGCAAGAAGTAAGGCCTTGAAGAGAGTTCCTCCTGCCAAAGTCAGAGATGATAATGATGTTCCATACTATATTCTGCATAATTGCCCAATCTCTGAGCATTGGATGCAATTCTCCAGGAACCAGTTAAAGGCAATGAAGAAGAAGAGGAAGCTTGATAAAGATTTTTCTCAGTCCAAGCACCCTCATCCTCCTCCACCACCTCCACCTGATGCAGGTGCAGGTGGCAGCTCTGCAAGATCAGGCCCTGCTAGAAGCCAGGCTCCCTACCAGCCTCATGCAAGAACTTATCAAAGGGAAAGCCATTCTAGGGGTTCTCACTCTAGAATGGGAGGATATAGGGGAAACCAAAGAGAAACTCAGGTTTACTCTAAAGGACACTCCAGGCAGCATCCTTATTCTAGGGGAGGACATGTTCCATCAGACACATCTTCTGGTCCTTTTCCCTACAAGCTCAAAGATACAGTGACTGCCAGGACCCCTCAAGAAACTTCTTCCAACAGGTATGAGCCACCTGTTCCATTTGAGGATCCTGAGAAAAATCCTATGGCTTGGACTGCAAGGATGAAAGAACTGGCTGCCTTAGATCAGATAAAGAAAGCAAAGGAACAAGGGCTAGACACCTCCAACATATCCACCATGTCAGAGCAGAGGCAAAAAGAGTTAGAAAGATATGCTTCCAGTAAGTTTTTTGATGCAGACAGGTACATGGAGTTGCATCCAGCTGCAGTGGTTCCCAGGGCTTCAAAGCAGATCTATTTGGGTGCAGCTGATGATACAAGATCCAAACAGGAAGCATTAAATCCCAACAGAGAAATTAAAATGGTAAAAGGCAAAGAAAAGGAATAACTCTGTAAGGTGATAATTCTTGACTTCTGTGACTGCCTTCTGGATATCATATATATATCTGTGATGGTTCTGCTCTGTGTCTTGCTATTGTTGTTTTTATGTTTTTCTGTCTGATGTTGTTTGTTTTTCAATGTCTGTAAATAGTTTTCCTAACCCAAATAGGGGGAGATTGTTGGAACACCCTATTACTAATTTGGGTCAGGATCACTATGTCTCTAGGAATCTATGTTTTGACCTTATGTATAGATTATAGGTCAAGTAGAATTGAGTCTAAGGGATCAGGAGTCTAGGTTTGGAAGCTGCCCTGAAGACCCAAGTTTTTCTGGAGACCAAGTCCAAATCGTCGAGCTCAGCACGACGTTCCGTCGAACTCCGGTCGACGATCGTCTAGCTCAACTATTGACAGATCGTCGAGCTCCATTCGACGATCGCTGAGCTCAACCCTCCTTATATCGTCGAGCTCTGGTCGACGATCGCTGAGCTCAACTTCTCAATATCGTCGAACTCCGTTCGACGATCGCTGAGCTCAGTTCGACGGTTTTGACTCTGTACTGGATCTTTATCTCTGAGCTCAGTTCGACGATCTTTGAGCTCAGATCGACGATTTCTTTGCTGCTTGCTGTTTCCAGTTCGCTGAGCTCAGCTCGACGATAGCAGAGCTCAGTTCGACGATTTCAGTTATCTTTCAAAGTTCAAATTCAAATTAGATAGAAGTTATTCTGCATTTAATTCAGAAGATCTGCCAGCCGTTTTTATTTACTTCTGGAGCAAGTTTCAAGGGATTTTTCAAGGAACAAATCAGTGGACTTTCTTTTAGAGAAATTATGCAATTAAGGCTGAAATTAATGCAGACCAACGGCTATCTTTGACAGAGAATAATATTCTATACAGAGAATAAAAGAAGAATGTTTTTTTTTTGAGGGAATAGACAAGAGATTCAGAGAACAAGAAGAAGACACACACACAATACAGATTACAGAACAATATTCAAAATCCTCTGTCAACAAGAATTCTGAAGAACACTTCTCAAAGAGATCAAGCTTTCAAACAAATCTTCAGATCTCTTCAGCTCTCAAGTGCTCAAGGCCAACATCATTTCAAGACTCCAGACACTCAACATTTCAGCTTGCTGAAATCATCTTTTGCTGGAGATCTACATTTGAAGGCCTATCACCCTCAGCAAAGCTCATCTTCCTGAAGATATCAAGGACTCAGGGGGAGCTTTGACAACATCACTGAATCCACATAGTCTTCTCAGTTGCTTGAGAAAGAGAAGACTTCCATCACTCTCTCAACCCCATTCTGTAAAGGGTTTTTCAAACTCCCTTCAAAAGTTTGAATCTGGTTTTTGAGCACCTTGTCAAAAGCTCATTGGTGGCAAGACACCTGATCAAAAAATCTGATTTGGTTTTTGAGCACCTTATCAAAAGCTCATTGGTGCCCAGGACACCTGATCAACTCATCCTGCAGTGGATTCCTACCTAGGGTGGTAGAAGAGTGGATGTACCCAAGTTGGGGAACCACTATATTTCCTTGTGTCTTCTGGTTGTGCATGTTTTCTTTTTGTTTCTGGCCTAGATTTTCTTGTGCTTAGTTTGTTGCATAGCTTAGTTTTATTTCTGCTTCCCTGCTTACACTCATTACAACAATTGTTGTAGAGCTTTGAAAAAGTTTTTCTTTGTGTTTATAAAAAGCACCATATACTCTATTCACCCCCCTCTAGAGTATATTAGATCTAGTTTCCCCTTTCACATTCCACCCAAGGGTGGCAAACAGAGGCAACGGTCAGCATTCAGCTGACCAAATTATAATGACCCTACCCCTTTCTAGGGGCAGCGGTAATCTTCCCTGCAGGCATAACATATCACAAGCATGTATATATCATATAATGTGCTTTCACGCACGCATTCCATCACAACCATCAGTCACCAGGCCCAACGGCCCGTGCACTCAGGGCACATTCTTGGTGTACTGGCAAATCAGTTGAACACCACCGTATCTGGGTCATAGCCCAACGACAACTCACTTGAGCATTTACTCCATGGCGTGCAGCCGGAGTTTTATAGTCTTAGTGAACCGGGATGGCCCGTAGCCCCCCATTGTATCAAGGCACGTAGGCCTAAGACTCTTGCTATGAGCTCCAACAGACCGAACCTTCTGGTCTCACGTCGGACGGACATAATGCAGGTCGGATCCTCCACCCCCCGTTGCTCAAATCGCCTTGCCATGGGTTCCAAGCTGGCTCGAACGACTCACAAGAGCTTTTCCTCCGCAACGTCGGCCTCAAATCTCTCGCCGGTAAACCGCAGCACCACCGATGATCAACCCCCTCTCCTCCTCCTCCTTCTTCCTCTCTCTTTCTCTCTCTAGAAGTGTAGTAAGAGAAAGTCAAAAGCCAAATGAGTCTCCCCAACCCATTATCGGCCTTAAGAAGACAGGGAGGCCTCTCAGCCCTTGGATCCAGGCTGAAGGAATGGATGGCCATGATTTCACCAAAAATCATAAATTTTGCCTGACATTGCCTGTGACACGCCTGTGTCCATGGCCGTGTTCCCTAAGCGGTGCTCAACCGACTTATCCAACCCAGTGACACGCCCATGTGACACGCCCATGTCATGGGACGTGTCACCAGACACGCCTTCAGACACGCCCATGTCTGTGGCCGTGTTCATCAGGCTGAAAAATCTCAAAATCACCCGAGACTCACACGGCCTGTGACACGCTCGTGTCCCAGGCCGTGTTCCCATACACGGCACTCGACACGCCCCAGCTCAAAATCGTCGGGCTAAGATCGTCAACCGCGCTGATGTTGGGTACATTGGTCAAATGTACCTGATTTGAAGAAGCCTCACCCAACTCAATGATATACATCATAATGTATTTGATGTATGTTTGAGTTACTTGTGCAGGTTAAGAAAGTACTGGACTGAAGCAAAAAGTTTCTAAGTCCATGTGTCGACACCCAGAGGGAAAGTGTCGACACTTAAGAAAGCTTGTGTCGACACCCAAACAAGCAGTGTCGACACTTGGAGTCATTGTGTCGACACCTGGGATGCAGAGTCGACACCAGACAGAAAGTGTCGACACTTGGAGCTGTGTCGACACTCAGTGAAGAAAAGTGCAGACAGAAAGTGTCGACACAAGGAGCTGTGTCGACACCCAGTGAAGCTGTGTCTACACCAGAAAGTGTCGATACTTGGAGCTGTGTCGACACTCAGCAAAAGTCTGCAGAGTCTAAATACAAGTGTCGACACTCAACACAATGTGTCGACACTAAGCAGAAGAGTCAGCACTTGAAGCATGTGTCGACACTCAACACAATGTGTCGACACTCAACAGAAGAGTCAGCATTTGAAGTATGTGTCGACACCCAGAATAATGTGTCGACACACAGCTGAAGACTCAACACTGGAAGAAAGTGTCGACACATGGAGCTGTGTCGACACTTAGCAAAGAACAGAAAGAACAACAAATTATTCTAAGTACAAGTGTCGACACAAGGAGCTGTGTCGACACTCAGCAAGATTCAACATAGAAGACTATGTGTCGACACCAAGAAGCAGTGTCGACACTTGATAGATTCAACACAAGAAGATGTGTCGACACAAAGGAGATGTGTCGACACATAGAAGAATTCAGCAAAAGCTAGAAGAACAAGTACTTGTGTCGACACTCAATTTCAGTGTCGACACATGAAGAAGATTCTGTGTCGAGACATACAAGGATATGTGTCGACACTTTGTAGACTTGTGTCGACACTTACACAATATGTGTCGACACTTGGACTATAAGTGTCGACACTTAAAGACAGAAAGTCTCGACACTTACAGACAGTTAGAGATTTTCAAGAAGTGACTGGATGACTTGACAGCTGCCGTTCCAGCCGGTCTACAGCAACTGTCAGAGATGTCAGAAGTCAGTTATGAACTGGTCCAGCCGGTTACCATGAAGAAAGCCTATAAATAGGCACCTACAGTTTACAGAAACTGTGGTTAAAAAGTTGTTCAAAGTTGTTGAAGTTATTGATCAGATTATTGTTGAAGTAATTATAGTGCTACAAAGAGAATCAACACAAGAAGATCTAGCAGTTCAAGTGCAGATCTAAGAAGTTGGAGAGAGAGGGCTCCATCCAAGAAATCAGCCTTTGGAACTAGGCTGAGAAGAAGGATTCAGATTCAGTCTGGATCTTAAGTGGCAGATGTCAAGGAACAACTACAGAGGATTCAGTCTTATTCAGTTCTACTCAAGAAGCTTTGAAGAAAGCTAAGTCAGGGTGAATCCAGCTGAGTTCTTCCAAGAACTCATCAAGAATCTCTCAACTCCCCTCCTTTAATTCTGAGTTGTAGAGTTATTATTTGTATTACATTTTTAACTTGTAGGATCCATTGGATCTGAGTAATTGTAAGCCTATATTTATAAAGGCTGAGGGTAGGGCTTGTTAGCCTGAGTGTAGGAGATAGAGATCTCTGAGTGTAGGCCTTGTTGGCTGAGTGTAGGCCTTGGATTGGCTGAGTGTAGGCCTTGATTGGCTGAGTGTAGGCTTTGGGATAAAGCTGAGTTGTAAGGCTTTGGGCCTGAGGTGTAGGAACCAATTTGGGTTCTGAGACAGTGCAGGAGTTTGGCCGAATCTAGTACACTGCTAGATAGGCGAAGGGGGAAAGTGGATGTACCCATATCTTGGGGAACCACTATAAATCACTGTGTGTTGTACTGTGCTGAAATTGTTGCTGTGTATGCTGTGTTTGCTGTGATAAACTAGTTAGTTTGCTGTGATATAACTGATTGCTGCCAATAAAGTTAGAAAAGGATTAGGTCACCTATTCACCCCCCCCCCCTCTAGGTGTTTAGGTACCATATCTTTCAGCTGACACGCCATGTGACACGCCCGTGTCACAGGTCGTGTCCTAAGCACTCGACGATCGTCGACCATATCTTGTCGACCAGTCGTCGACTGTTCACCCAGGAAGGACACGCCCTGGGACATGCCCGTGTCCCAGGCCGTGTTACCGGAAAAACTTTGGCTGCTGAAAAATGGGCTGTTACAACCCTCCGCTCCTACAAGAAATTTCGTCCTCGAAATTCGTATACAGGAAGTCAACCAGCAATCAAAAAGTTATAACATCAACAGATCTTGTTACAACAAAAGTTTCACTATCCAATCGCTACACAAATAGCTCGGGAAACTCCGCTCGCATGGTATGCTCTCGCTCCCATGTCTGCACGGCCGCAATTATCCCATCGGATTTTAACCGTCCCGACTGTCTTGTTCCGCAACTGTTTCTCGGCTCAATCCTTGATCTGAATGGTTCTAACTCTCGTTGTTAGGCCATATTCCACCAGCACACGATCATCCGTGATCACTTGAGCTGGATCTTTAACGGCCTTCCGAAGCACCGCGATGTGAAACACATCATGTAGTCTACCCAAGTCTGCCAAAAGAGCTAGCCGATCAACTACTTCAAATGGACCCAAATATCTTGGACTCAACTTTTTCAAACGTCGAATCCGGGATACGCCTTTGAAGGGTTTGATCTTCAAGTAGACCCAATCGCCTACCGCGAACTCCACGTTCCGGTGCTTGGCGTTGGAGTACTTCGCTTGACAATCTTGGGCTATGAGTAGCCTTTCTCGAATAGCAAGAATGGTTGAGTTTGCTTCATCGACTTCATTACGATTATAAACTTTAACTTCGCCCGCTTCTACCCAAGCCAAGGGAGTACGACACTTTCGGCCATATAGAGCTTCATACGGTGCCATTCTGATGCTCGCCTGGTAGCTGTTAGTATAAGCAAACTCCACCATGTAGAGTTGATCTTCCCATCTCTTTCCAAAATCTAGGGCGCACATTCGGAGTATGTCCTCCATCGTTCTGTTAGTTCGTTCAGTTTGGCCATCCGTTTGGGGATGAAAGGCCATACTGAAAGTCAGCTGGTGAACTAGCCTCCAATCCTTTGACGTGAATCGCCTATCTCGATCACTCACGATGCTCCGAGGAACACCGTGAAGCCATCCAATCTGCTCCACGTACAGCTTTGCCAAACTTTCTACCGAATCATTTCGCTTGTTCGGGTGGAAGTGTGCCACTTTTGTTAGCCGATCAACAATCACCCAGATGGAATCGTTCCCTCACTGAGATCTCGGCAACCCGTGCACGAAATCCATAGAAATATCGTCAAATTTCCACTCTGGAATCGGCAACAACTTCAAATAACCGCCCGGTTTCTGGCATTCCGCCTTGACCATAGCACATGTTTGGCATTTGGCCACATAAAGAGCCACATCTCTCTTTATCCCTGCCCACCAGAATAGCTTCTTCATATCGTTGAACATCTTCATGCTCTCGGGGTGGATAGAATATTTTGTATAATGCGCTTCATACATCAGTTCTTCACTCAATTTACCTACATTTGGGACGCACAAACGGCCTTCTTTCCGCAAAAGACCGTCATTCCAGGAGAACTTTCCTTCTAGCCCAGCTTTCGCATAGCGTAGGAGATCTTCATCCAACTCCCTTGCCCGTCAAACTCGGTCCGCAAGGTCACATTGCACCTCCGTCCAGTTCAAACATGCATTGGCAGTGGCATTCTTGTCAACACAAGAAATCTCTAACGCTTCCACCTCCTGGATGAGACGTTTATCATGCCTTGGCAACCAAGCTGCTCTTGTCGGAGTCCGCCGACTCAAGGCATCCGTGACAACATTCCCCTTCCCGGGAGTATAGTGAATCTCAAAGCTGTTGTCCCCGAGGAACTCCAACCACCTTTGTTGTCGCATCTTCAAGTCTTTATGTTCCAAGATGTACTTCAGGCTCTTGTGATCTGTATAGATATGCACCTTCATACCATAAAGATAGTGTCACCACAGCTTTAGTGCAAAGATCATTGCCGCCAACTCAAGATCATGGACTGGATAATTCCGCTCGTGCAATTTTAGCTGGCGTGAGCCATAAGCAATCACCTTTCCGTTTTGCAAAAGCACGTAGCCTAAGCCGCTCCCAGAAGCATCACTGTAGATTACAAATCCATCGGTACCACATGGCGATGACAACACAGGCGCCATGGTCAACTGAATCTAAAGCTCGCGCGCACTCTGGCGACCAAACGAACTTCTGTTCTTTTCGCGTCAACGTGGTTAGCGGCAAAGCAATCCGTGAGAAGTTTTCAACAAATCTTCGGTAGTAGTCTGCTAGTCCATGGAAACTCCGGACCTCAGCCACTGAAGACAACTCTGGCCACTCTTCTATGGCCCTTATCTTCGCCGGAGCCACAACGATGCCCGCTCCACTCACCATATGGCCCAGAAAAGCCACCGACGATAGCCAAAACTCACACTTCGAGAACTTGGCATAGAGCTGATTCTGCCTCAATGTAGTCCACACCAACCACAATTATTTCTCATGATCCGCTTCCGATTTCGAGTACACCAGGATATCATCAATGAACACTATTACGAATAGATTCAGGTACTCGCGGAATAGTCGGTGCATCAAGTCTATAAATACCGAGAGCGCATTACACAGCCCAAACGGCATGACCGTGAACTCGTAGTGCTCGCACCTTGTTCCAAATGCGGTTTTGGGAATATCTTCTTCCCGGATTCTCAATTGGTAATAACCAAATTTTAAGTTCAACTTCGAGTAGATGGATAATCCCACTAGCTGATCAAACAGCTCATCTCGGTCAGCTTATTTAATTCGCGGTAAGCAATACATAATCGCAAGCCACCGTCTTTCTTCTTCAAAAACAAAACACAGGGGTGCTCCAAGGAGACATGCTTGGGTGTATATAACCCTGCTCCATCAATTCCTGTAATTGGACTTTCAACTCTACCATTTCCTTAGGCGCGACGCGATATGGCGAGCGGGCCACAGGTTTCGCACCTATCACCAACTCGATCGTGAAGTCAATCTCACGCTGGGGTGGTAGCCCAGGGAGATCTTTGGGAAACACATCTGCAAATTCCGACACAATCGGAATATCACACACACTGGCCTTTGGCTCAACAGCCTGACTCAGAACAAAGTAGCACTTTGCACCCTTCCGAACAGCCTTCAAGACTTGGAGTGCAGACAACAACATCAATCAAGGCATGCTACTCTGCAAGCCAATCCATACCAACTATCATGTCGAATTCCGATATTGGCAATACAGATGCAGTCAAACTGAAATCCCGACTTCCTATTTGGACCGCCACATCGCAAGCTTGATCCGCAAGCATCCAACATCCATTTGACAACACCATTCTAACGCTACCTGTCTTCACACGACTAGGTATCCCAAGCCGCGCTAGAAACTCGCTAGACAGAAAAGAATACGCAGCATCCGTATCAAACAGTTCTTGCGTCAGCGTGTTCTGAATCATCGCAAAGCCTGTGGTGCACGTAACAGACACAAACAACAAACACAAGATGCAAACAAAAGCAAGCAATACGATTATCACGCACTCGTAACACTTAGGATTTCGCCTGGGACGCAGAGCACTCCACCACTGCTTTTTCTGTCTCCAAATAAGAGGCTCTGATTTCCTACTCAACCAGACGTCAACGACTCTTGACAAGGTTGGGCACAAGTGTCCCCATGGCATAAAACATAAACAATCTAGTCATGTTCACAGCTATTGTACAAACACGTTTATTCCACACATCCATGTATGTTAGTGATATAACATAAACGCCATCATAGAACTATCATCCAAAACGGCTTACTGTACATATAGCACATGCATAATCCACCATACATGAGGAGCCCAATTATTTATGTACATCATTATGTCGACATTTCCTTCTCCTTTATTGCCCGCTCCGAGCCAACGCGGCAATCTCGGGCTTTATGTCCTGCTTTACCACACGAATAGCACTTGTATTGCTTCTTTGGCTACTGAACACCATCCCAACATTCACGAGCGATGTGTCCTACCTGACCACAAGCATAACAAGTACGCTTCTCGAGTCTTTGCCTCTTACGGTGAGCAGACTTCCCAACCCTTGGAGTGTACACTTTCCTGGTCGCAGGCATCTGCTGGGCTCTCATCAAGTCCATTTCCAACAGTCTAGCTGCCTCCACCAGTGGTTGGAATCCCAAGAACTTAGGACCCATCAACAAGAAATGGAGTTCCTGACGTAGCCCATCATAAAACCGATTGATCTTCATCCCCTCGGTTTCAAACACAAACTCGGGTTGTTGTCTCATTGCAACAAATGCATGAAAATAGTCCTCAACCGTGTCCTCTCCTTGGCGCAAACACACGTTCACCGACGAAGCTGAGGCACTTCCCCTTGCCGTCTGCTCAAGTTCACTACCCGGCATGGGACGCATTACCGGATCAGAGGGTTGAACCTGTCCCTCATGGTAAGCCTTGAGCGTTGCAAAAACCACATCGGCAACCAGTCAAGTCGTTTCTATCGATGGAGGAGATGTTGGTACCACAGTTGATGTCATGCTTCCCATCGAGTGTTGGCATTCCTGCTGCCATGCCCTCGCACTCGTCGCCTATAGTAGGAAAATTACACAAGTAAGCAACAAGATAGGAACGCGCAGGTTCCTCAAACGCAAAAATTTGCATTCCTATCATGGACATTCAGGAGTTCAAATGTGTTAACGTGGTTTGCACAGACACGGGCTCGCCACCCCACAAAAGAAGTCGACCACAACTCCGAGAGGGAAAGACCAAGACAGCTGATACCAAAAATGTAACAACCCCATCCGTTCATATAATATATACTAGAAGGTCCTGTCGGGGCCCCACAGCATGTACCACAAAACAGACGATGAAGCTACGGAGTGATACCAGAGTACCGCAACGCACCTAACACATTGCATTCTAGCGGAAGCCTATACACTTGAACTTATCTCTTGAATGTCCAACATATGAAAACTCCACGTTTTATATATCATAGGAATGTCTTACAAAACACATAAAGAGTTGGCCTTATAGCCTTACAAGGCTTTCAACCAGTGGCCCAAACATTGGCACGCAGGCCGGCCACATCAAAAGAAAACATAACATTTATCCAAATTAGCCTTCGAGGGCTAACAGCGGCAGCAACAAAAACAGTAGGGACTTCAACCCTTATGCTTCTCGTTCGGCTCTCCAGGACCTGCATAAGGACATTCCACCCAAGGGTGGCAAACAGAGTCAACGGTCAGCATTCAGCTGACCAAATTATAACGAACCTACCCCTTTCTCGGGGCAGCGGTAATCTTCCCTCTATGCATAGCATATCACAAGCATGTATATATCATATAATGTGCTTTCACGCACACATGCCATCACAACCATCAGCCACCCGACCCAAAGGTCCGTGCACTCAGGGCACATTCTTGGTGTACTGGCAAATCAGTTGCCCACCACCGTATCAGGGTCACAGCCCAACGATAACTCACTTTAGCATTTATACCATGGCGTGCAGCCGGAGTTTTATAGTCTTAGTTAACCGGGATGGCCCGTAGCCCCCCATTGTATCACGGCACGTAGGCCTAAGACTCTTGCTATGCGCTCCAACAGACCGCACCTTCTGGTCTCACGTCGGACGGACATAACGCAGGTCGGATCCTCCACCCCCCGTTGCTCAAATCTCCTTACCTTCACCGAGTACGGCGTACCCGCGGCTAAATAAAGGCGCGGGTAGGTCTCACCTATCCTGTTCTGGCATTCAAGCCTGGGTATTTCTATTACACCCATTCATCTCACAATATTAGTGGGTCTTTCCTGGGCACACCAGTACTTCCTGCTACTCTCTTCGCAGGTGGACACCGCAAATAGCACAAATTTTAGGGGGCTTTCTTGGCTACCATGCCAGTACTTCTTGTTACTCTCTTCACAGGTGGGCTCCCTATGAACATTAAGCATTACAAAGGTTATTTCCTGAAATTCCAATCCAGTACTTCCTGCTACTTCCGTTCACAGGTCGAACCCAATAGCACAAGCAGCACAATCATTATACGAGTCTTTTTCTGGACTACCACTCCAGTACTTCCTGATACTTTCTTTTACAGGTCCAACCCATTGACTCCTAAACTACGCGTTTATCATGGAGTCTTCTCTGGTTCGTATGCAACATTAACAATCCAGACCAACCTATCCAGATGGGCTTCACACAACATGCCTATTCCGTACTCCATTTTCGGATCTATATGCCAACAAAGGGGATTTCATGAATCAACCCAAAGACTCCCAAAACCAGCCACCTTTTGGTGGGGGAATCACAGACATATGCCAAAAAGGAAGCCTTCACATGGCTAGGAAGAAAGGTCGTTACCCTTGAAGACCGTTTTGGTGCCATGAGTTCCAAGCTGGCTTGAACGACTCACAAGAGTGTTTCCTTCGCAACGTCGGCCTCGGATCTCTCGTCGGTAAACCGCAGCACCACCGGTGATCAGCCCCCTCTCCTCCTCCTCCTTCTTCCTCTCTCTTTCTCTCTCTAGAAGTGTAGTAAGAGAAAGTCAAAAGCCAAATGAGTTTCCCCAACCCATTCTCGGCCTTACGAAGACAGGGAGGCCTCTCAACCCTTGAATCCAGGCTGAAGGAATGGATGGCCACGATTTCACCAAAAATCATAAATTTTGCCTGACACGGCCTGTGACACGCCCGTGTCCATGGCTGTGTTCCCTAAGCGGTGCTTAACCGACTTATCCAACCTAGTGACACGCCTATGTGACACGCCCATGTCATGGGCTGTGTCACCCGACATGCCTTCAGACACGCCCATGTCTGTGGCCGTGTTCATCAGGCTGAAAAATCTCAAAATCACTCGAGACTCACACGGTCTGTGACACGCCCGTGTCCGAGGCGGTATGCCCACACACGGCACTTGACACGCCCCAGCTCAAAATCGTCGCGCTGAGATCGTCGACTGCGCTGACACACCCTGTGACACGCCCGTGTCACAGGCCGTGTCCTAAGCACTCGACAATCGTCGACCAAATTTTATCCACCAGTCGTCGACTGTTCACCCAGGAAGGAAACGCCCCGGGACACGCCCCTATCCCAGGCCGTGTCACCCGAAAAACTTTGGGTGCTGAAAAATGGGCTGTTACAGGTAACTCTCTGAATTTGTCTTGCAGAAGCTTATTTCGAAGGAAAGGCTTTATAAAAACTACGGGCTTTGCAAGTGAGCGAGATCTCCCCATCCACCAGCCATTCGAAGAGTCCGGGGTGCTTGTCGATGCCCTGGTTCGCACCAAGGCGGCTGCCGACTCCTGTCGGAAAGAGCCTGGAGCTTCCTCCGCACCGAGCACTTCGAAGCGGAAATCAAGCTCCCTCCCAGCTCCCACTTCCAAAAAATCAAAGCCGACCACCGCAGATAAAGGCAAGATGGTGATATTGGCGCCCGTCGAGACCCCTGCCGCGATCCCTTCCGCCACCTCTAGGGCGGATGCAGGCCAGCCTACATCAGAGACTCCCGCCGAGACCTCCTCTGTTGCCGGCGAGGCGGAATAAGGCCTGCTTGCCGCAGAGATTCAAGTTGAGCCCTCCCGCGGTCCGGTGCCAAAAGGGAATAGGAACTTTGGTTTTGGTGACAAGTATAAGGACATTGAGGGCTTCCCTATGCTCTAATGGGACCCTACCAATAACCGCATAACTGTTTCTACCCTTCTCCCCTCCTGGATGGAGAGAGACGACGTCTCCGGCCACGCCTTCGCGCTGGTATATGGCCTCTACAGTCGGGAAGATGTTGACTCCTTTGACAGGACAACGACAAAGGGCCTCGTTTTTGATGCCGCCCAGGCCCAGCTTCGTATGGTCCAGCTTTTGCAAATGGCCAGGCGTCGCGCCCTTGCCATAAAGCGGAACTTCGTTGACATGCTTAGAGCGAGGGATGCCTCGGTGCCCGAAGCTGCCACCCTGAGGGCTGAAGCTGCCACCCTGATGGCTGAATTAGCTGCCGCTCAACAACTCCTCTCCACTCACCCAGCCCCCGAGGTAAATAGGACCTTCCAACATTTCTCGCCCTCCCATCTGTTTACGCCTTTCGCCTAAATGGATCACCTCGCAGGATCTCGGGGAGATTAAGCTTTCCCACGCGTGAGTCTGCTTAATCTGAGAGCAGCCGGGAAGGCTGATGAGAAGAGGAGGTTGATCAGGAGTTGTCGAGCAGACGGTTACTATGACGGTTGTGCTTGTAGGTTGGTGCCGAGAGAGCTGAGCTAAGCTAAGAAGAAGAGAAGGGGGTCGCTAGCAGCGGCAACAACAGATTTCTCCCATCGCGGCTTAAATGTCACTCTTGTGACGGGCTTTCCTTTGATTAACGTTGAGTTATTACAGCTTGCTAATACACCTTTACAAGAAAGTAATAAAGGGGTACAAAGGGGATGCTAGCGGCTAAAGAATGCCAGAAGAGGCCGCACGGACTGAAATAGGAGGTAGGCAGACCGTGCGGTTAGGAGAGGAACAAAGACCGCACGGACTGTACAACCAGGTCAGCAGGACGCACGACTAAGAGTAGAGAAGGGACGGCGGACTGAGGAAAGGAGTCCGCAGGAGTTGATTGGTTGAGCTTGTTGTGGGTTGTCTTCGAGCGTGAGCACCTTGGAAATGTCTGAAGCTGACGTCCATGAGAGGTATGGGGGTCTATTTATAGGCCCGAGGAGGTTACGGCTTCCGGTGACGTTACCCCTGGTGAGACGGTAACTAGAGCGAGAAGAGGATGGAGTCCGCCGAGTCTGCGGAGTCTGCAAGAGGCCGCGCAGACTGGAGCTTCTGGAGTTAGCGCTGTTGATGGAGAACTGCGAGACAAAGTGGTGGACTGAGAGCCGAGTCTGCGGAGTCCGCTGCTGCTGAGCTGAGAGTGCGCCTGCTGCTGAGCTGAGAGTCCGCCTGCTGCTGGGGAGGAGGATGCTGGAGGTTAAGTGGCGGACTGCGAGGAGAATCCGCGGAGTCCGCCCACTGCTAAACTGAACGAGCATTGAGGGGTGCGAGCTGAGGAGTGCTTGCTAAGGCCGCTGAGTCCGCACAAGGCTTTGCAACTTGGGACAGCCTTGAGGAGGTTCTGCTGCTTGGCGGCCTGGGAAGAGTCCGCCACTACTGACTGTGTAACGCCCCTAGCCGATCCAACGTGATAGCATCACGGCTCCGCTCTAGGTGACGCTACCGGGCTGTAGCCCAAGCACCCCAACCCCTCTCCCTCCACAGGCGGGTTGTTGGTGGCCGCAACCTCCCTTTGACGAGCGAACTCGACAGTTAAGCTGGGCCATACGGGGACTTCACAGGAGGTCACCCATCCCAGTACTACTCTCTCCCAAGCACGCTTAACTATGGAGTTCCATCACTTCTCATCACCAGTTGAGCTGCAGCTCAATTTGTGATGAGAAGTTAAGGAACTCCATAGTTAAGCGTGCTTAGGCGAGAGTACTACTGGGATGGGTGACCTCCTGGGAAGTCCCCGTATGGCCCAGCTTAACTGTCGAGTTCGCTCGTCAAAGGGAGGTTGCGGCCACCAACAACCCGCCTGTGGAGGGAGAGCGGTTAGGGTGCTTGGGCTGCAGCCCGGTAGCGTCGCCTAGAGCGGAGCCGTGACACTGTCACGTTGGATCGGCTAGGGGCGTTACAGACTGAGTCCGCACCACACTGCGCGGGTTGAGGAGATTGACCCTGCTACTGGAGACGAGCGGGTGGAGGCCAAGGAAGGTTGTACTGCATAGTGAATCCGCTGAGTCCGCGGAGTCCGCCACCGCTGACAAGCTGAGTCTGCCGAATATGAAGCCTGTTGCCCAGGTACTGTTCATCGACGTAGGCGGACTGGAAGTTTTGATTGCACTTCGAGTCCGCCCAACTCGCGATGAATTGGAGATGGCTGCTAATCTTTACGGGTGGACGGGGAGTTGGAGTCGACACTCCTTAGGCGGACTGGCGAAGCTGGCTACCCACGCTGTAGAGTGACAAGGGACACGCGACCTGCCAGACTGACGAGGCAGGCCACGCATGTTGGCGAGACGAACTTGTAGCTGGCTGGCCATCTGGGGTCAGGTCGCCAGTCTGGCAATGCATCAAGCAGGAGGGTTGATGCTGGTGAAGGTGTGCGGCCTAGAGGCAGACCGCTTGACGTTGTGGCGGTCTAAGCGAATAGACTTCTGAGTCCTCCCATATTGGATATCTTCTGTCAATAGCGGGCTAAGTAGCGGCTTGCTGCCGGCCTGAGCGGACAAGGATCCGAGTCCGGCAAAAGAAAACCTGATGAGATAAGCTTGCGATTAAATTGAAGAGGAGCGCGGCCTGTAAGGGCGGACTGCAGGAACAGTCTGCGGCCCTTGCCGACCAAAGGAACAAGGCGCGCGGCCTGGGCGGTCAGACCGCTGAGACCGCCCAGGCCGTGCGGCCTGAGCGGATAGAAAATCATGTCTGCCCAACCTAGGAAGCGACCTCCAGGAGGAACCTGGTGCAGGCCGCGGTGAGCGAGCTGGTTGCCTTTGTAAGGATCGCCGATTTTGGGATTAACAAGGAGATAGTGTTGCGCCACCACTATTCCGCCTACAAGATCGACGTGATCGTCCAAGAGAATGCGCCAGTAACAATGAAGATGGTGATCGAAGTTTTGCGAGAATCAGAACTTTTGAATGAAGGAGGCGAGATCCTCTCTGCCAGAGGAATCTTGCCTTGGTTGTTCGAACCGATCACCGATCCTGCGGGAGAAGATGGCTCCGCGGCTGACGGCGTGGCGGAACATGTGCGAGCTACCGGTCGCTCCGCCGCCGAGTCCTCCGGCTACTCTCCTAGCGGACCCTCCAGCGAGACCTCCAGTAGCAATTCCAACGGAAACCCCGGTGAATCAGCCCGATAGCCTTTGCGCTAGCTTCCCCACTTAGTGTAATCTTGTTCTGATTTAAGCTTTATAAACTGAGTTATTGTAATTTTTGTATAGGGGGAGAAATCCCCTTACTGCTTCTTCACTTCTTTTTTGGAATGTGGAAATGTCTGCTTTGTCGCTGGAATGTTTGTCAACTTTACGCGAACACTAGGCTATTTTACGTGACGACTGCTTTCCACTCTGAGAGTTGGCTTAGGGGCATCTGCCAGAAACAATATGCCGAGAGCCTTACCTTAAAGGCTGCGTCCGGAATCCCTGTCGAGCCATGCTTGCTGGGACCCCCAGCCAGTTGGTCGTGGATAGAGCCTTGCCGAGAGCCTTGCTGAGGACTCATCTAAGACCCCCCGCCGGGAGATTCGTTCCAAGAGAGGCATTCCGGGTGGGTTGTGTCGAAAGCCGTGCTGGGAGGGGTCTGGGTCACTCCCTCCCTATTTGAGGCTTGAAAGTGTTAGATTTTAAACCTGTTAGCAAGGGGCTTTGTGACTCCATCGTGGCTCCAAGGAAAAATCCTTTCCCCCTAGGTGTGCCTACAGCCCTACCCAGCTAATGAGAGTCTGGGCAGCGAGTCTACCCGGGGCCGAGCAGCACTCGGGGTCCCTTACCCCCACAGATGAGCCTTCAGACCTGCCAGCTAGTAGGAGCCAGACAGCGGGTCTACCTTGGGCTGAGCCAGGCTCAGGGTAGTGCAAAGATCCTCAAGAGCCAATCCTTTCCCCCAGGTGTGCCTACAGCCCTGCCCAGCTAATGAGAGCCTAGGCAGCGAGTCTACCTGGGGCCGAGCAGTACTCGGGGTCCCTTACCCCCACAGGCAAGCCTTCGGACCTCCCAGGTAGTAGGAGCCAGGCAACGGGTCTACCTAGGGCAGAGCTATGCTCGGGGTAGTGCAAAGATCCTCAAGAGCCAATCCTTTCCCCTCAGGTGTGCCTACAGCCCTGCCCAGCTAATGAGAGCCTGGGCAGCGAGTCTACCCGGGGCCGAGCAGCACTCTGGGTCCCTTACCCCCACAGGCGAGCCTTCAGACCTGTCAGCTAGTAGGAGCCAGACAGCGGGTCTACGTGGGGCCGAGCCAGGATCGGGGTAGTGCAAAGATAGTGAAGAGCCAATATTTTCCCCTCAGGTGTTCCTATAGCCCTGCCCAGCTAATGAGAGACTAGGCAGCAACTCTACCCGGGGCCGAGCAGCACACGGGGTCCCTTTCCCCCACAGGCGAGCCTTCGGACCTGCCATCTAGTAGGAGCCAGGCAGCGATTCTACCTAGGGCCGAGCCAGGCTCGGGGTAGTGCAAAGATCCCCAAGAGCCAATCGTTTCCCCCCAGGTGTGCCTACAGCCCTGCCCAGCTAATGAGAGCCTGGGCAGCGAGTCTACTCGGGGCTGAGCAGCACTCGGGGTCCCTTACCCCCACAGGCGAGCCTTCGGACCTGCCAGCTAGTAGGAGTGTTGGGTACATTGGTCAAATGTACCTGATTTGAAGAAGCCTCACCTAACTCAATGATATACATCATAATGTATTTGATGTATGTTGAGTTTACTTGTGCAGGTTAAGTAATCACTGGACTGAAGCAAAAAGTTTCTAAGTCCATGTGTCGACACCCAGAGTGAAAGTGTCGACACTCAAGAAAGCTTGTGTCGACACCCAGACAAGCAGTGTCGACACTTGGAGTCATTGTGTCGACACCTGGGATGCAGAGTCGACACCAGACAGAAAGTGTCGACACTTGGAGCTGTGTCGACACTCAGTGAAGAAAAGTGCAGACAGAATGTGTCGACACAAGGAGCTGTGTCGACACCCAGTGAAGCTGTGTCTACACCAGAAAGTGTCGACACTTGGAGCTGTGTCGACACTCAGCAAAAGTCTGCAGAGACTAAGTTAAAGTGTCGACACTCAACACAATGTGTCGACACTCAACAGAAGAGTCAGCATTTGAAGTAAGTGTCGACACTCAACAGAAGAGTCAGCATTTGAAGTAAGTGTCGACACTCAACACAATGTGTTGACACTCAACAGAAGAGTCAGCATTTGAAGTATGTGTCGACACCCAGAACAATGTGTCGACACACAGCTGAAGACTCAACACTTGAAGAAAGTGTCGACACAAGGAGCTGTGTCGACACTTAGCAAAGAACAGAATTATTTCCAAAATATTCCAAGTACAAGTGTCGACACTAAAGGAATGTGTCGACACTCAGCTGAAGTCTCAACAGAAGAATCAAGTGTCGACACAAGGAGCTGTGTCGACACTCAGCAAGAATCAACATAGAAGACTATGTGTCGACACCAAGAAGCAGTGTCGACACTTGACAGATTCAACACAAGAAGTTGTGTCGACACAAAGGAGATGTGTCGACACTTAGAAGAATTCAGCAAAAGCTAGAAGAACAAGTACTTGTGTCGACACTCAATTTCAGTGTCGACACATGCAGAAGAATCTGTGTCGAGACATACAAGGAAATGTGTCGACACCTTGTAGACTTATGTCGACACTTACACAACATGTGTCGACACTTGGACTATAAGTGTCGACACTTAAAGACAGAAAGTCTCGACACTTACAGACAGTTAGAGATTTTCAAGAAATGACTGGATGACTTGACAGCTGCCGTTCCAGCCGGTCTACAGCACCTGTCAGAGATGTCAGAAGACAGTTATGAACCAGATCAGCCGGTTACCATGAAGAAGGCCTATAAATAGGCACCTACAGTTTACAGAAAGTGGGGATTAAAAAGATCAAGTGAATCAGATTATTGTTCAAAAGTTTAGTTTGTTGAAAAACAAATTATTGAAGTGGTACCAAGAGTATCAACACAAGAAGATCTTGCAGTCCAAGTGCAAATCTAAGAAGTTGGAGAGAGAGGGCTCCTTCCAAGAAATCAGCCTCTGGAACTAGGCTGAGAAGAAGGATTCAGATTCAATTCTGGATCTTAAGTAGCAGAGGTCAAGGAACTACTGCAGGAGGATTCAGTCTTGTTCAGTTCTACTCAAGAAGCTTTGAAGGAAGCTAAGTCAGGGTGAATCCAGCTGAGTTCTTCCAAGAACTCATCAAGAAACTCTCAACTCCCCTCTTTTATTTCTGAGTTGTAGAGTTATTATTTGTAATACATTTTAACTTGTAGGATCCTTTGGATCTGAGTGATTTGTAAGCCTGTATTTATAAAGGCTGAGGGTAGGGCTTGTTAGCCTGAGTGTAGGAGATAGAGATCTCTGAGTGTAGGCCTTGTTGGCTGAGTGTAGGCCCTGGTTGGCTGAGTGTAGGCCTTGATTGGCTGAGTGTAGGCTTTGGGATAAAGCTGAGTTGTAAGGCTGTGGGCCTGAGGTGTAGGAACCAATTTGGGTTCTGAGACAGTGGAGGAGTTTGGCCGAATCTAGTACACTGCTAGATAGGCGAAGGGGGAAAGTGGATGTACCCATATCTTGGGGAACCACTATAAACCACTGTGTTGTGCTGTGATTGTGCTGTGTATGCTGTGAATACTTTGTGATTGCTGTGCAAAAGTTAAAAATCTGTGATAATAAACTGTTTGCTGCCAGTAAAGTTAGAAAAGGATTAGGTCACCTATTCACCCCCCCCCCCTCTAGTTGTTTAGGTACCATATCTTTCAAGTGGTATCAGAGGGAGGTTCCTCAAAAAGGACTAACAGTCTGAGGAGATCCTGTTTGGCAGATTCAGTGTAAGACAAAACACAGTTTCAAGAAATTCAAGAAAATCAAGAAATATGGGTTCTTCTGAGAATCACAAGGAATTGGGTTCCATGAAATTACCCATATGCAGGAAAGAGATCTTTGGGATCTGGAAAGAAAGGGTAAGGCTAATTATGGAAGCCTCTGACCCTAGAATCTACATCACAGTAAAGGAAGGGCCTTATGTGCCAATGAAGATTTCAGTGTTGGATGCAAATCAGAGAACTCCAAAGGATTTCTCTGAGATGACTAAGGATGAGATTGTCCTAGCTACAATGGACAAGAGGGCACAAAACATTATTGTAAGTGCCATAGATGATGCAACATTTCAGAATCTTATACACTGTAAGACAGCTAAAGAGATGTGGGACACTCTTATAGTGTATATGGAAGGATCTGAAGAAGTCAGGCAAGATAGAAAATCCTTGCTAAATCAGGAGTATGAGAGCTTTAGATAAGGTAAAGGTGATAGCATAAATGAGTGCTACAAGAAGTTCTACAGAATAGTTAATGAACTCATGTCTTATGGAAGAGAGTTCAGTAACTATGAACTAAATGATAAGTTCTTAAGGTCCCTAACCAAAGATTGGGACACAAAGATCTGTGCCATAAGAGAAATGGCTAAGTTGGGGGAAATTCCTCCTCCTACACTGTTTGGCAAGTTATTGTCATATGAGATGCAGTTGACAGTGAGGAAAGAGGAGGAGAAATCAACAAGGATTGAACACAAGGAAAGATCAGTTACTTTCAAGACAGAAGTTCCCAAAAAGTGCAGGAATAAGTCATCAACTCCACCTCCAGAGGTAGTTGATTCAGAGTCTGATGAGTCAGTTAGCACAAAGAGTGAGAGCAGTGAAAGTGATGAAGACTTTGCTTCCTTCACTAGACACTTTCAGAAATTCTTGAAGAAGAAACAATGGAGGTCAAGACCTTCTTCTTCAAAGGGAAAGGAAGTCTTTTATCAGGAGAAAAAGCCTTCAAAGAAAGACAGGAAGAGGACAAAGTCAAGCAAGGCAACTGGATCTAAGATAGTATGTTACTGCTGCAATAGACAGGGCCATGTTATTGCAGATTGTCGAGAGAAGAGAAAGGAATCTGGTGACAGGAAAAAGGCTCACTTCAAAGGCAAGAAAGAGAAGTCTTTTGTTGCCAAGAAGGAGAAGACTCTATCAGACATTTCCTCTTCAGAAACTGAGTCTGAGGCTGAAGCCTACATAGGGCTGTTTGCTGAAGAAGAAGAGGAAGAATTCATGCAGATCATAGAGTCTATTTATGAACAAGAAGACAGTCAATGCCAAGGACTAATGGCTTTGACAGACAGTGCCAAAATCCTGGAGCAGCCAGGACCCAGTCAGGTACAAAGTTCAAGTTTAAATTCAGTTTCTTGTTCTAGTTCAGAATCAGATTCATCTTCATCAAGTGATGAAAGTGTATCTGAGTCTGAGGATGATATTCATCAACTTATAGATGAATATAAGGTGCTGTTGCAAGCTTACAAGAAAAGCAAGTCCTTAGCCAAAAGTCAGGCAAAGGAAATTGCTGATCTTAAAGCTGCTGCAACAGATTTTGAGAAGCAATTTGATCAAAAGCTGAATGAGATAGCTAGGCTGAAACACATAACAGTGATTCAGATGGGTACTATATCATTTAAGAATGATCAAATTAAGAGTCTGGAGATCAATCTTCAGAAGGAGAAGGACTTAGTTGCTAGGTTTTCTAAACCTAAGTCAGTGTTACCTTTAATTGATGATTTTGTTCATCATAAAGGCAAGGCTGGGTTGCGCTTTATTAGACCTGCAAGGACTGA
This sequence comes from Platanthera guangdongensis, assembly GCA_039583875.1. Taxonomy (NCBI): domain Eukaryota; kingdom Viridiplantae; phylum Streptophyta; class Magnoliopsida; order Asparagales; family Orchidaceae; genus Platanthera; species Platanthera guangdongensis. The sequence goes on along the minus strand of CM077164.1, from coordinate 83,100,305 downwards.
GCAGTCCATGTCTAAGTCCAAGGGCAAAGCCCCAGCATTCAACAAGACTGCTGTAGATAATACAGCAAAGGCTGTACCTAAGCAAAGGTACAACAAGTTTGAATGTTGGTGCTGTGGCAAACTTGGCCACTTTGCAGTAGACTGTTGGCACAATGCCAGTGCCAAGGTGAGTAGCAAGCTATCTGTTGGAAAGCCTGCAGGGAGCTTTGTCAAATTGCAGACTAACAAATACCAAGGACCCAAGAATTCTTTGGGTTCTAAGGTCAATTAATCTGTTTTGCAGGTAAGTCCAAGTGGCCACACCCCAACATGGTACTTGGACAGTGGATGTTCCAGACACATGACTGGAACAAGAAGATTACTAAAGGACTACATTCCAGTAAAATATGGTCCAAAAGTAACCTTTGGTGGTTCTGAAAAAGGAATCATCAAAGGATTTGGTAACATTTCTACAAACTTAGTTACCATTACTCAAGTGGCTTATGTTAAAGGGTTGAAACACAACCTAATAAGTATAAGTCAATTAAGTGATGTAGGGTATGACATCTCATTTGCTAAAAATGGTTGTCATATCAAGAGGTCAAGTGATCAAGAGATCATTTTGACAGGATATAGGAAGAGGAATGTCTACTGCCTAGACATTATGGTTGAGAACAATGGTTCTCCAGTTTGTCTTGTAGCTGATGAGACAGTCTCTCATTGTGTCAAATGGCACAAGAGGCTTGCCCATCTTAACTACAAGACTATTAGCAAACTCTTTAGCAAAGAGTTAGTGAGGAATGGTCCTCAAGTTAAGTGTGTTAAAGATGGCATTTGCTCAGCTTGTCAAAAGGGCAAGCAGACTAAATCCACCTTTAGAAGCATAGAGAACAAAGATGCTGTGAGGTGTTTATACCTCTTGCATATGGATCTTTTTGGTCCAATGCCAGTTCACAGCTTAAGTAGGAAGGTCTATACCTTTGTAGTTGTAGATGACTACTCATGGTTTTCCTGGGTGTTCTTCTTAAGACAGAAATCTGAAACACCTAGTGTCTTCTATAGCTTTGTCAAGCAAATTCAGAATGAACTAAATAATACAGTGGTCAAAATTAGAAGTGACCATGGTACTGAGTTTCAGTCTGATAGCATGACAAAACTGTGTGAATACTTTGGGATATTTCAAGAATTCTCTTCACCTAGAACACCTCAGCAAAATGGCATTGCTGAGAGAAAGAATAGAACCTTGATAGAGGCTGGTAGAACCCTATTGAGTGATATATCACTGCCAGAGTATTTCTGGGCTGAAGCAGTTAACACTGCATGCCATGTTATAAATAGGGCTACCATCACTAAAAGGCTTAACAAGACCCCCTATGAAGTAGTGAAAGGCAGGAAACCAAACCTATCCTATTTTAGGATCTTTGGTTGTAAATGCTTCATACTTAACAATGGGAAGTCTTACTTAACTAAGTTTGCTGCCAAGTCCCAAGAGGGAATTTTTGTTGGGTACAGCAATAATAGTAAGGCTTATAGAGTCTACAACTTGACTACACAAGTTGTAGAAGAATCAGTGCATGTAGTTTTTGATGAGACTAAACTTATTAATAATGAGTTGTCTAGCAGTGTATGCAGCCCCACAGGTTTGACAAAGAAAATGGACAAGCTTACTATAGAATAAGTGCCTGCTGCAAGACAGCAAGGAGAGGAGAGTAGCTGCTGTCCAGGGGGAGAACTACATGTGCCAATTGCTGAAGAAATACAAGGAGTACAGCATGATGCAGATGCTGAAGTGGTTCAACCAGAAGTAAGATTGCCTCCAGCCAACAGGCATCTAAGAGATCATCCAGTAGAGCTGATTATTGGAGATCCAAGACAAGGAGTACAAACCAGGAGTAGAAACATGAATGCAGCAATCTACTCCAGCTTTCTGTCACAAGTTGAACCTAAAAAGTTTGAAGAAGCAATACAAGATCCACAATGGACTGAAGCAATGCAAGAAGAGCTTAATCAGTTCAAGAGGTGCAAGGTTTGGGAACTTGTTCCTAAACCTAAAGACCACAATGTAATAGGAACTAAGTGGATCTACAGGAATAAGATGGATGAACAAGGGGTCATCATTAAGAATAAGGCTAGACTGGTTGCTAAAGGATATATGCAAGAAGAAGGTATTGATTTTGATCAAACCTTTGCTCCAGTAGCCAGACTGGAAGCCATAAGAATGTTCTTGGCCTATGCAACCTATCAAGGATTCAAGGTATAACAAATGGATGTCAAGTCAGCATTCCTAAATGGTAATTTGAAAGAAGAAGTCTATGTGGAGCAGCCTTCAGGTTTTGTTGATCCAACTCTACCTCATTATGTCTATAGACTTAAGAAAGCTTTATATGGGTTAAAGCAAGCCCCTAGGGCTTGGTATGAAACCCTATCTAGTTTTATCATTGAGAACAAGTTCTCAAGGGGGAAAATAGATAAGACTCTATTCCTTAGGGAATCTAGAGGCAAAGTTATACTAGTCCAAATATATGTAGATGACATTATATTTGGGTCTACTGAAAGCAGCCTTTGCAAAAAGTTTGCAAAACTTATGCAAGGTCAGTTTGAGATGAGTAGTATGGGAGAGCTGAAGTTTTTCTTGGGTCTCCAAGTTAAACAGACTGAGAGTGGTTTGTCCATTTATCAGTCAAAGTTCACCCTAGAACTCATAAGAAAGTATGGTATGGATTCATCCAGTACCATGAAGACTCCTATGGGGTCAAGTATGTCTCTTAGCAAGGATGATGCAGGGAAACCTGTAGATGAAACCTTGTATAGAGGGATAGTTGGCTCCCTATTATACTTGACTGCTAGTAGACCAGACATCATGTATGCTACATGTGTTTGTGCAAGGTATCAAGCCTGCCCTAAAGAGTCTCATTTGACTGCAGTCAAAAGAATATTAAGATATCTAAAGGGCACTCCCTATCTAGGCCTCTGGTACCCTAGGAATGGAGATTTTGATCTAACAGGTTATTCAGATGCAGACTTTGCAGGATGCAAAGAGGATATAAAGAGCACTACTGGAACCTGTCAATTCCTAGGTGGGAGACTAATTTCATGGAGTAGCAAGAAGCAAACCAGTGTGGCTATCTCCACAGCTGAGTCAGAGTATGTGGCTGCAGGAAGTTGCTGTGCTCAACTTCTGTGGATTCAACATCAGCTAGAGGACTATGGATTTCAGGTAAGTAGAACTCCACTTTTCTGTGATTCTACAAGTGCTATTTCAATAGCTAATAACCCTGTATCCCATAGTAGGACAAAACATATTGAGATTAAATATCATTTTCTTAGGGAGCATGTAGAAAGAGAAGATATTTTATTAGAATATGTTAAAACAGATGAACAAGTAGCTGATATGTTTACTAAGCCACTAGAAGAAGCTAAGTTCAATAGATTCAAAATTGAACTAGGAATGATAAACTTAGAGTAAGTTTATAGATTTGAAAATGACCAAGTCAAAAGGTGTCGACACATAGACAAGTCTATGTCGACACAGAATAGTGGTGTCGACACTTCAGGAAAAAGGTGTCGACACATCTAGGAATGTGGTGTCGACACTTCAGAATGTTAGTGTCGACACATGTCTAGTAGGTTTTGACACTTACTTTGTGGTGTCGACACTTAAGTTTTACTTAGAATTTTTCTAAGTAAAGTCTCGACAATGTGTCGAGTTATGTTGTGTCGACACATACCTAAGTGTCGACACATAAAATCTGTTGACTAAACTTGTGTCGACACATATGTGTCGAGACATTATAAGTCAGTGTCGACACTTGTTGCCAGTGTCGACACATTTTAAGTTAACTGTCCCGCCTGTTCATCTTCAAAATCAGAAAGGTATAAATAGGGTTCTGTCTTTGTTTGTCGACACGCTTTCAAAGTTTCGAGACCAAAACTACTGTGTCGACACCTCTCTTTTCTACAGACCAATTCTACAAACCCTAATGGCTCCTAAGCTTGAGGAGAACGTTAACGAGGGTTATGAGCTTGTGCGCGGCGCATTCGACGATGCAGATCAAGAAATTCAGGCAGTGGTAACCCTAGTCGTCGATTCTGGACTAAAATATCTCTTGTATGAACCTACAAAGATTTGGAAGAAGGAAGTACTTGAATTTCTTAATGGAGCTGCCGTAGATGAATCTGGATTCAGAATCAAATCCAGAGTTCATGGAACTAAGATTAAGGTTTCACCTAAGAGTCTGAAGAAGGTACTTCAGCTACCAAAAATTCAAGATGAAGAAGAGGTTACTGCTTCAAAGACCAGGGAAGCTTTAACCTGGTGTGGTCTTGATCCAAAGATGAAGATAGGTTCTGTATTTAACAGAAAAGGCATGAATAATCAAGGAAAGTTCATGTCTGAGATTGTGGGCAAAGTCTTACTCAGCAAGACTGGAGGGCATGACAGAGTGTCTGCCCATATGTTTGGCCTCATGACAAGAATTATCTTCACTCTGAAAACTGATTGGTCTACAGTGGTTTATGAGAAAATTAAGGAGAGCTTGAATAAGCCCAATCTGGGCAGGATCATTAGTCTCTACCTAGCTGGTACCATACCAGAGGTAATGAATACTGCTGCAGGCAGTAAAATAAACCACATGAGGAAGATGGATCTAAGGATCTTTTCAAGATGGGACAGGGTGTTGTCAAAGGACTGTTGAAATTTGTGAAGTGGAAGTGGGTGACGGGACAGGCCGCGCGGCCTGTGGCGGACAGCTTTGGCGGACTGGGCGGACTGGGCGGACTGAGGTTTGCGGCCTGGTGAAAAGTCTGGTGGAAGCCGGCTGTGTTCTGAGCGGGTTGTTGCATGGAGTCCGCGGTTTGGTGCGGCCCGGTATCTGCGGATAGAGAGGCTTGCGGACTGGTGCATTGCTCAGTGGCCGCGGGTGCAAGCTTGCGCTGTTGGCGGGTTGGTTCGAGTTCGCGGGAAGCCTTGCGGACTGGTGTGTCCGCGGTTTGGGCTGTTGCGGACTGGGCCTTGAGCTTGGCTGAGGCCTTGTCGAGCTCAGGTGTTACAGCAGGTATTGCTGTGGAGACCGGTTGGCGGACTGGTGTTTGGAGTCCGGGAGGTAGCTGCTGTGTTGGACAAGTGCGAGGAGCTCGCGGACTGGTTGCGGTCTGTGCTAGGGTGTTTGGCGGACGGGACTTTGTGTCCGCCATGCTCGCACTGGCCCTTGATGGTTTTGGACTTGGTCACACATTGTGCCAAGTTCATGGTGTCCGCCGTGTCCGCCAAGTCCGCTGTGACCGGGCGGACTGTTGCTGTTTGCCTTTGGTCGTGGACTTGTGGCGGATTTAGGTGTGAGTCTTGCGGACTGCCTCGGGTTGGTGCGGACAGCCATTGAAGAGGGTTTGCTGTCCTGAAGCAGTTGGAGCTTTGCGGGCTGGTGCCTTGTCAGCATAGCTTGGCGGACTGGAGAGGGTTCGTCAATGGTTGCCTTGCTCCTGGCGGTTTCCTTGGTTTCCGGCTAAGTCCATGCGAACTCGGCGGACGGAGGTTTGCTATCGCGCGGACTGAGGGTGGTGTCACTATCTCTTGGGCGGTGACCACACTCCTCACCTTGCCTATAAATAGGACCCCCTGACACATCTACAGTAACCTAAGTAACGTGAGTGAACAGTAAATTGGGTTGGGCGAGTGCTGCGGTCTGTGTTTATCAGTCCGCGCGGATTGTTTCAGGCTGACGGTTTGCTGTGTGCAGGTCGCGCAGATAACTTCAAGGAGCAAGGAGTTTGGCTGTGACTTCGGTCAGTGCTTGGAAGTGTGCGGTCTCTGCGGACTCAGCAGGAGGTCGCTCTGCGGCTTGTCAGTTCTGTTTCAACCTTGCCAGCTTCAATAACCTGTCCGCCGGTTTCAGGCGGGTAGGGGAGTTCCTCAGTTCGGGTTCAGCAGGAGGCGAATAACGGTCTGTCCGCGCGGCCTCGCGGTCTCGGCGGACTCCGTGGTATTCGGCGGATTGCAGCATAGCTTGGGCGAGCTCAGCGGTCTCGGCGGTCTCGGCGACCTCGCGGTCTCGGCGGACTGGAGTGCTGTCCGCCCGGCTTGTTTTTTGGTTCTTTCTGTTTACAGCTGTAATACTAGCGAAATCATGTCTCGCTATGTATGCCTCAGATTGTAAAGAAGTGAATGCATAATAAGACCTTCTTGTGCTTCCATTGTTTTGTTGGGTGCAACCTCTAGTCCTTGGGTTTTCCGCAGGTTCAGCGTGCGAACTGGGTAGTTCCGAAGATATTAATTTGGTGTTTGGGCTATCTTGCTGACCACGTTGAGAAAATTTAACATGGTATCAGAGCGAGGTTTCTGAGGTTGCGGTGGTTCAGTTGCGTGAGCGGGGGTCAACCAGCATTGTTACTTAGTGATTGAGTGGTGATCAACCTGTGTTGTTGCTCGGAGCTGCTGAAGGGTACCAACAGGGGTCAACCAGCGTTGTTACTCTTAACGCCGACTAACTATAAGAAGTGGAAGTCGTGCCTGAAGAGTTATCTTCTTGGCGAGGAGCTGTGGGAAGTTGTCGGTGGAGACGACAGACAGGAAGTAACTGCTGCTTTCGGTACTGCTGAACAGGTAAGGCTCTGGAGAAGAACTAATGCTAAGGCAGAGTTCGTTCTGAAGAGAGCTGTCTCTCCGGAACTGTTTGATCACATCATTGGATGTGAGTCGGCTGCTGATATTTGGACAACCATTGATGAGTTGTTCAATAGGAAGAATGTGGCGTGACTTCAGTTCCTGGAGAATGAGTTGGCCAGGGCAACTCAGGGAGACCTTTCCATCTCCAAGTACTTCTTAAAGATGAAGAGCTTGTGTGCTGAGCTGTCGGCACTGGATCCTGATGAGCCTATCTCTGAGGCAAAGATGAAGAGGCACATTATCCGTGGCTTGCGGAAGGAGTATATGGCCTTTGTTACATCTGTTCAAGGGTGGGCTACTCAGCCGTCTCTGCTGGAGCTGGAGAATCTGCTTGCCTCGCAGGAGAGCTTAGCAAGGCAGATGGCTGGAGTGAATCTGAATCAGGAAGGCAGCGAGGCTCTCTTCTCAGGCAAGAAGAAGGGATGGGAAGGGAAGAAGAAGAAGAAGGTGCAGGCCGCTGTTGAGAAGGAGACTTCAACTTCATATCCGCCGGAGAGGAGCAATGCTCCTAAGGACTGGAAGAAGAATCTGAAGTGCTATCAGTGTCATCAGCGTGGGCACTTCAAGCGGGACTGCAAGGTCAAACTGCAGCCTGGGCATGCTGCGGGAAAGGAGGAAGCTTGCTCGTGAAGTGAAGAAGCAGAATGGGGAGGAGCTTTCATGATGGGCACTTGTGTCTGGGCCTTATCTGCTGAGGACTTCAACAGCGAGTGGATCATCGACTCCGGGTGTGGTCATCACCTCACCGGAGACAAGTCGAAGTTCACCTCCATGCAGGCTTACTCAGGTAATGAAGCTATTATCACTGCTGATAATACTGTTTATGCAGTAGAGAAGGAGGGGGTCGTGTCTGTGGGTAGTGATCAGGGGCCACTCACGTTAAGGAGTGTGTATCACGTGCCGGGCATGAAGAAGAACCTCTTCTCGGTGACCAACGCGGTGGACGCTGGGTATCACGTTCTGTTTGGGCCAACAGACGTGAGGTTCCTTCACAACGTATCAGCGGTGAAGGCTGATGTTGCTCATGTTGGGAGGAGGGTGAAGAACTTGTTTGTTCTTTCCACCAGTGCCTATGTTGATAGGATGAGGGCCAATGATAGTGCGGCTATCTGGCATGAGAGGCTGGGGCATGTTGGCATGGACAAGCTAAAGGCAATGGCGAGTAGAAGTCTGGTGAGGGGGTTGTCGATGTTGTCCTCCTTTGGTGATGGGCATGTTTGTGCGGGCTGTCAATACGGTAAGGCACATCGCCTTCCGTTTGATAAATCTCAAACAAGGAGCAAGAAACCATTGGAGTGTATTCATGGCGACCTGATGGGACCGACGGTTACTGCCAGCCTTGGTGGAAGCAAATACATGCTTGTCTTGGTTGATGACTACTCAAGGTATACTTGGGTGTACTTCTTAAAGGAGAAGTCGGAAGCCTTCCGTTTGTTCGTGGAGTTCAAGGAGTTGGTAGAAGGCCGGCTTGGCTTGCGGGTTAAGAAGTTTAGAACTGATAACGGGGGGGAGTTTGTCTCTTCCGAGTTTTCTAACTTCTGCAGGAAGCACGGGATCCAACGGGAGCTTACTTGTGCTCACACTCCACAACAAAATGGGGGTAGCGGAGCGGAAGATCCGTCATTTGACGGAAACCTGCAAATGCTGGCTGCATGCGAAAGATATCCCAAGGTCCTTTTGGGCGGAGGGAATGTCTTGTGCTGCATATGTTATCAACCGGATGCCACTCAGCCCTATCAACATGAAGACTCCCATTGAGTTGTTGCTGAAGGAGAAGCCGAGTGTTGGACACCTTCGGGTGTTCGGTTCAACTTGCTACATGCATGTCCTGGATGCTTCACGGACAAAGCTGGATGCGAAGGCAAGGAAACTTATCTTTGTTGGCTATGATGAGCGGAAGAAGGGATGGAAGTGCATGGACCCTGTGACGAAGAAGTTCGTGGTGTCAAGAGACGTTGTCTTTGACGAGCTGACGTCATATGGAGGTGGCTCGGTGGAGCTAACCGGAAGTAGCAAAGTTGAGGAAGCACCGGTGGAGGCTGTTGAAGGCTTGGAAGAGGAGCTTGCTGTTTCACCAGCAGCTCCTGTTGCTTCGAACTCCGAGGCTGAGCCTTCTGGCTCAGGAAGCAGGGGGAGCACTGCTCAATGCTTGCCTCAGGTAGGAGTGGAGCCTGAAGAAGCAACGGAAGCCATGAGCAAGGAGCCGTGTCTTCGGAGATCGAAGAGGGTGGTTAAGCCACCGGCTCGGTACTGTGATGGGAATGCAGTGAGCTTTGTCTCCTGCTTCTTTGCAGGTCCTCTGGATGAGCGAGAGCCTGCAAACTTCAACGAGGCCACTGGAGTGAAGGAGTGGGATGATGCCATGAAGGAAGAGATTGATGCTCTGAAGAAGAATGAAACCTGGGACCTTGTGCCCAAGGTTGATGGCGTTACTCCGGTTACTTGCAAGTGGGTGTTTAAGTTGAAGAAGAAGGCTGATGGGAGCATTGATCGGTTCAAGGCTCGCCTGGTCGCAAGAGGATTCTCACAACAGTATGGGGAAGACTATGAGGAGACATTCAGTCTAGTTGCGAAGATGACTTCTGTAAGAGTGGTGATCGCCTTGGCTGCTAGCAAGGGATGGAGGTTGTGGCAACTCGATGTGAAGAATGCCTTTCTTTACAGAGAGATTGACAAGGACATCTTCATGGATCAGCCGCTTGGTTTTGTCTCTGAAAAGCATCCGGACTATGTCTGCAAACTCAGGAAGGCTCTCTATGGGTTGAAGCAAGCTCCTCGAGCATGGTATGGGAAGATTGCAGAGTACTTGCAATTCTGTGGATACCTGGCTTCTAACTCGGATTCAAGCTTGTTCGTCAAGAACAAGGGAGAGCTAAGAGTCTTGGTCCTACTGTATGTGGATGACATGATCATCACAGGGAATTCGGAGGAGGAAGTAGCAAGGCTCAGGGCTGAGCTTGCTATACGCTTTGAAATGAAAGACCTAGGAGAGTTGCATCACTTTCTTGGTCTGGAAGTGGAGAGGAAGGAGTGCGGGGTTCTCATTAGCCAGAAAGGGTATGCTGATCGCATTGTGAAGCGGTTTGGCATGGGCGAAGGGAAGAAGTGCTCTACTCCACTGGAATCTGGGCTGAAGCTTCGACGAGATGAGGGAAGGGTTCTTCTTGATCCCTTGGTGTTCAGGGCTCTTGTTGGGAGCTTGATTTACCTGACGATTACAAGGCCGGATATAGCTTATGCTGTTGGCCGAGTAAGTCGGTATATTGCTGAACCAAGGCAATCTCATCTAGTGGCGGCGAAGGGAATTCTGAAGTATGTCAAGGTGACTTCTGAGATGGGACTCCTCTTTGGAAGGGATGCGGAGTTTGCGTTGCTCGGGTACACGGATGCTGACTATGGCGGTGATTCGGATGATCGAAGGTCTACTTCTGGTTATGTGTTCACTTGCGGTTCAGCTAGCATCTTGTGGTGTAGCAAGAAGCAGGACTCGGTGTCGGTTTCAACCACGGAGGCGGAGTATAAGGCTTCGGCCTTGGCTGCTCGGGAAGCCGTTTGGTTGAGAAGGCTTATAGAGGATGTTCATGAAGAAGTGCAAGGGCCTACTTTACTCCGGGGTGACAATGAGAGTGCTCTCAAACTGGTAAACAATCCAGTGTGTCACGCCAGGACCAAGCATATAGAGATTAATCACCACTTCATCAGGGAGAAGGTGTTGGAGGGGTCTCTGTTGGTCGGGCATGTTCGGAGTGAAGATAATCTTGCTGACATCTTCACGAAGCCGCTGTCGAAGGGGCCCTTTGAACGCTTGCGCAGCTTGCTGGGCTTGGTCACCACTTCTCACTTCAAGGGGGAGTGTTGAAATTTGTGAAGTGGAAGTGGGTGACGGGACAGGCCGCGCGGCCTGTGGCGGACAGCTTTGGCGGACTGGGCGGACTGGGCGGACTGAGGTTTGCGGCCTGGTGAAAAGTCTGGTGGAAGCCGGCTGTGTTCTGAGCGGGTTGTTGCATGGAGTCCGCGGTTTGGTGCGGCCTGGTATCTGCGGATAGAGAGGCTTGCGGACTGGTACATTGCTCAGTGGCCGCGGGTGCAAGCTTGCGCTGTTGGCGGGTTGGTTCGAGTTCGCGGGAAGCGTTGTGGACTGGTGTGTCCGCGGTTTGGGCTGTTGCGGACTGGGCCTTGAGCTTGGCTGAGGCCTTGTCGAGCTCAGGTGTTACAGCAGGTCTTGCTGTGGAGACCGGTTGGCGGACTGGTGTTTGGAGTCCGGGAGGTAGCTGCTGTGTTGGACAAGTGCGAGGAGCTCGCGGACTGGTTGCGGTCTGTGCTAGGGTGTTTGGCGGACGGGACTTTGTATCTGCCATGCTCGCACTGGCCTTTGATGGTTTTGGACTTGGTCACACATTGTGCCAAGTTCATGGTGTCCGCCGTGTCCGCCAAGTCCGCTGTGACCGGGCGGACTGTTGCTGTTTGCCTTTGGTCGTGGACTTGTGGCGGATTGAGGTGTGAGTCTTGCGGACTGCCTCGGGTTGGTGCGGACAGCCATTGAAGAGGGTTTGCTGTCCTGAAGCAGTTGGAGCTTTGCGGGCTGGTGCCTTGTCCGCATAGCTTGGCGGACTGGAGAGGGTTCGTCAATGGTTGCCTTGCTCCTGGCGGTTTCCTTGGTTTCCGGCTAAGTCCATGCGGACTCGGCGGACGGAGGTTTGCTATCGCGCGGACTGAGGGTGGTGTCGCTATCTCTTGGGCGGTGACCACACTCCTCACCTTGCCTATAAATAGGACCCCCTGGCACATCTACAGTAACCTAAGTAACGTGAGTGAACAGTAAATTGGGTTGGGCGAGTGCTGCGGTCTGTGTTTATCAGTCCGCGCGGATTGTTTCAGGGTGACGGTTTGCTGTGTGCAGGTCGCGCGGATAACTTCAAGGAGCCAGGAGTTTGGCTGTGACTTCGGTCAGTGCTTGGAAATGTGCGGTCTCTGCGGACTCAGCAGGAGGTCGCTCTGCGGCTTGTCAGTTCTGTTTCAACCTTGCCAGCTTCAATAACCTGTCCGCCGGTTTCAGGCGGGTAGGGGAGTTCCTCAGTTCGGGTTCAGCAGGAGGCGAATAACGGTCTGTCCGCGCGGCCTCGCGGTCTCGGCGGACTCCGTGGTATTCGGCGGATTGCAGCATAGCTTGGGCGAGCTCAGCGGTCTCAGCGGTCTCGGCGACCTCGCGGTCTCGGCGGACTGGAGTGCTGTCCGCCCGGCTTGTTTTTTGGTTCTTTCTGTTTACAGCTGTAATACTAGCGAAATCATGTCTCGCTATGTATGCCTCGGATTGTAAAGAAGTGAATGCATAATAAGACCTTCTTGTGCTTCCATTGTTTTGTTGGGTGCAACCTCTAGTCCTTGGGTTTTCCGCAGGT